>JAQQAC010000477.1:36758891-36789847 GCA_029783875.1 Phataginus tricuspis
TTGGTGAGTCTTGGAAGGCTGTATTTTTCTAAGAAGTTGTCCATTTCATCTAGGTTTTGCAGCTTGTTGGCATATAGATTCTCGTAATATTCTCTTATAATTCTTTGTATTTCTGTGGGGTCCGTCGTTATTTTTCCTTTCTCATTTGTGATTCTGTTTATGTGTGTAGATTCTCTTTTTCTCTTAATGAGTCTGGCTAGGGGTTTATCTATTTTGTTTATTTTTTCAAAGAACCAGCTCTTGGTTTCATGGATTTTTTGTATTGTTTTATTTTTCTCAATTTTATTTATTTCTTCCCTGATTTTTATTATGCCCCTCCTTCTGGTGACTCTGGGCCTCATTTGTTCTTCTTTTGCCAATTTCAGTAATTGTGTCTTTAGACTATTCATTTGGGAATGTTGTTCCTCCTTTAAATAGGCCTGGATTGCAATATACTTTCCTCTTAGAACTGCCTTGCTGCGTCCCACAGAAGTTGTGGTTTTGTGTTGTTGTTGTCATTAGTCTCCATATATTCTTTGATTTCTGTTTTGATTTGCTCGTTAACCCATTGATTCATTAGGAGAATGTTGTTAAGTCTCCATGTATTTGTGAGCCTTTTTGATTTCTTTATAAAGTTATTTCTAGTTTTATGCCTTTGTGATTTGAGAAGTTGGTTGGTAGGATTTCAATATTTTTTAAATTACTGAGGTTCTTTTTGTGGCCTAGTATGTGGTCTATTCTGGAAAATGTTCCATGTGCACTTGAGAAGAATGTGTATCCTGTTGCTTTTGGGTGCAGAGTTCTGTAGATGTCTGTTAGGTCCATGTGTTCTAGTGTGTTGTTCAGTGCCTCTGTGTCTTTACTTATTCTCTGTCTGGTTGATCTATCCTTTGGAGTGAGTGGTGTGTTGAAGTCTCCTAAAATGAATGCATTGTTGTCTATTTCCTCCTTCACTTCTGTTAGTATTTGTTTCACATATGTTGGCGCTCCTGTGTTAGGTGCATATATGTTTATAATGGTTATATCTTCTTGTTGGACTGACCCCTTTATCATTATGTAATGTCCTTCTTCATCTCTTGCTACTTTCTTCGTTTTGAAGTCTAATTTTGTCTGACACAAGTACTGCAACACCTGCTTTTTTCTCTTTGTTGTTTACATGAAATATCTTTTTTCATCCCTTCACTTTTAGTCTGTGTATATCTTTGGGTTTGAGGTTAGTCTCTTGTAAGCAGCATATAGATGGGTCTTGCTTTTTTATCCACTCTGTTACTTTGTATCTTTTGATTGGTGCATTCAGTCCATTTACATTTAGGGTGATTATTGATAGATATGTACTTATTGCCATTGCTGGCTTTAGATTCGTGGTTACCAAAGGTTCAAGGGTTGCTTCTTTACTATCTAAGAATCTAACTTAACTTTCCTATTAAGTTATTGTGAACGCCGTCTGATGTTTCTTTATTTCTCCCTTCCTATTCTTCCTCGTCCATTCTTTATATATTGGGTGTTTTATTCTTTGCCTTTAGTTAGTATTGGATGGTCTGCTTTCTTTGCTATGATTTTATTTTCTCTGGTGACATCTTTTTAGCCTTAGGAGTGCTTCCCTCTAGAGCAGTCCGTTTAAGATATCCTGTAGTGGTGGTTTATGAGAGGCAAACTCTTTCAACTTTCCTTTGTCTGGAAATTGTTTAATCCCTCCATCATATTTAAGTGATAATCGGGCTGGATACAATATTCTTGGTTCGAGGCCCTTCTGTTTCATTGGTACGAGGCCCTTCTGTTTCATTACGTTTACTATATCATGCCATTCTCTTCTGGCCTGTAAGGTTTCTGTTGAGAAGTCTGATGATAGTCTGATGGATTTTCCTTTGTAGGTGATTTTTTTTCTCTCTCTAGCTGCCTTTAATACTCTGCCTTTATCTTTGGCCTTTGCCATCTTAATTATTATGTGTCTTGGTGTTGTCTTCCTTGGGTCCCTTGTGTTGGGAGTTCTGTGGGCTTCCGTGGAGTGCGAGACTATTTTCTTCCCCAGTGTGGGAAAGTTTTCAGCAATTATTTCTTCAAAGACACTTTCTATCCCTTTTTTTCTCTCTTCTTCCTCTCGTACTCCTATAATGCGAATATTGTTCCGTTTGGATTGGTCACACAGTTCTCTCAATATTCTTTCATTCTTAGAGATCCTTTTTTCTCTCAGTAACTCAGCTTCTTTGTAATTCCTCTTCTCTGGTTTTTATTTTGTTTATCGTCTCCTCCACCGTATCCAATCTGCTTTTAATACCGTCCATTGTGTTTCTCAAGGATTGGATCTCCGACCGGAATTCATTCCTGAGTTCTTGAAAATCTTTCCGTACCTCCATGAGCATGTGAATGATTTTTATTTTGAGCTCCTTTTCAGGAAGAGTCATAAGGTCCATATCATTAAAATCTTTCTCAGGAGTTGTATTCATAATTTTACTCTGGACCAGGTTCCTTTGGCGTTTCATATTTGTGTATGGAGCCCTCTAGTGCCCTGAAGCTCTACTCTCTGTAGCTGCTCAGCCCCTGAAGCAATGTCAGGGATTGTAGGGGAGTGGTATTGGTGCCTCGGGGGATGAAAGGGCTGTTTTCTGGTTCCTGGCTGCTATGCCTGTCTCCACTGTCTGAACCAGTGGGCTGAGCACAGAGGTATAAGCCTCTGTGCTTTTCCTTTTTAGTTGCTGTAGACAGATCCTCCCTCCGGCTGGCCCAACACCAGGGAAGGGCTTCCAGGTTTGCAAGCCCAGTGGGGCTGGCCAGGCGAAAGGTGCACTAGTTTGCCTGTCACAGAAGGGGTTCCTGGAGCCGTGCAGGCAGCCAGGGAGCTGGCACACCTGAAGATCAGAAAACTCCCAATCTGCTGGGCAGAGTACACCTGGACAATCCTGTCCACCTGTCCTTTCTCCCGAGCAGCAAGCTCTGTGCAGTCCTTGCCCCGTCAGCAGGCCGCCTTCCAAGGTCCTGCCTGCCAGTAAGTCTCTCTCAGACTGCCTGCACCTCCCCTGTCCCAGAGCAGCTGGGTATGGATCCCTGATCTCACAAGCAGCCGGAATCTTAGTCTCTCCAGGAACTCCACCTGTCTTAGCTTTCCAAGCTCCTAATTATAAGAGTATCATGCAAGCACCATGAAATGTAGGTTTGTGCTCCCAGAGTAGATCTCCAGAGTTAGGTATTCAGCAGTCCCAGTTCTCCACTCCCTCCCTGCTCTGTTCCTGTTCCTCCTGCTGGGGAGCTGGGGTGGGGGAAGGGCTTGGATCCCGCAGGACCACAGCTGTAGTACATTACCGTTTTCTGTGAGGGCTGCTCTTGTCTCCAGGTGTATGCAGTTTATTGTAGTTCTCTTTCCCGTTGCTCTTTCAAGAGTAGTTGTAGTAGCTTTATTTTCATATTATTTGCGGTTTTAGGATGAAGCCTCTGTCTCACCTCTCACGCCGCCATCTTTTTACCCATGATCTCATTTAATCACAACTTTGTGCAGTTACACATGAAAGTGTGGAGCTAAGATTGGAACCCACGTTTACACCATATTAAAATCTGTGCTTAACAAGTAATCATACTACCTTCTTTTTTCAAAGTATTAATGTTTTTTAAAGTGCACCAAATCCTTTATTTGCTCCCAAAGGAGAATGTGTTGCTGTTAATACTTAATTGATGTATTGCTTACCTTGTTAACTCCTTGAAAGGAGTCCCCTTAAAGTAAGTACCCAAAGACAGTGCCTTGAATAGTAAATGGTCGCTTTGTGTTTGCATTTTCTTTTGTGGTTGTGGAGTAGTGGTTTGTTTTTTTTTCCTTCAGAAATTTTTGGAGAAAGAAGGAATCGTTGCTTTCAATTTTCTTTGTACAAATTTCTTCAATTTGGTGATTCTGTACTACTTTATAATAAAATATCTTGAAATCTAGAAAAGGAAATTATGCATAAGTGCATTCAACTACAAACAAGACTAAGTTAAACAAGACTCTGTCCAGGCAGTTCTTAATGTAAAATACCAAAGAGAAATTGCCTAGTTGTCTAGAATATTTATTTTAAAATTTTCCTTGAAAATCCCTCTGTCCTACCCTCAAGGAACTACTTAACTTTGTTAAAGAGAATGAATTTTGTAACTGCCCTTTTTCACTTTGATTGCCAGAAGTCTCAGAACCAAAATTCCTTGTATGATTTTATTTTTTACTTTTCTTTCATTTTCCCTGATCCAGACTCCCTATTAACATTATAGTTTGTCATTTATTTATTGCATTTGCTTATTGTCACTGTTTCAAATCCTTTGTAGAAGAAAGCAGCCTATAATTTAAATAATGTAGATTATGCTGAATATGGTCATGCTTTTAAAAGTGTGCTTGATAGAACTAGTAATGTTTAATTTAAGGAACTGGAACATACAGAACTATTGAAGTCTTCGGATATTTGAACTGTCATGTGGGAAAATGATTAGACATACTATGAATCGTTTCCAGAGGTTAAAACAAGCATTTGCGATAACAGATTGTATTTAATGCCTGGAAAAGTGTGTGGTATCTATTAGAATGATCAGGGACTTTGGAATTAGTCAAACTTGGGTTTCAGCCTTAACATACTTTATAACTGTGTGATTTTGGATGAGTAACTTAATATTTAACCTCTGTTTACTCATCTGTAAATTGGGGAAATAATATATTTGTTTTAACTACCGCAAAGAATGAGGATTTAATGATCTGGCATACGTGAAAGTGCCTAGTGCAGTGCCTGACAAACAACTCCTTAAAAAATATTTTATACCCTCCCCCCAAAAAACCAAAGCACTGTTTATTTTATACAGATATAAAGAAATCATAAGTTTCTTCATTTTTTACAAATGTCATGTAGATTAATTAAACTTTTGCTCTAATACACCCAAGCTCTCCATAATAAGCAGTGTCATGACTAGAATGATGGCCCAAAAGGGTATGTCTAATGGTCATATAGATTATAGATGAAGTATTTATATACAAGTATAAACCTAGTAGAGATGTGGCAAGGACTAAACAATAATACGTATAGAATATTCAAAACTGTGTCTAGCACATAGTAAGTGCTCAGATTTTGGCCCCTTCCCTCCACTCACCTGCCCACCCAATCCAGATTTACTCAGTGTCTAGTTTCTCTTGGCCACAATGGTAATGGTCATTTTCCCCTTTACTATGCCATCATAATAACTTTGGCTTTGTGAGAACTGTGTTTATCTATTCATCTTGTTTGTTAACACTCATGAACTTCTGGTTGCTTTCATTTCCTATTAGCTGACCCTGACTGAGATCTTTTTCCAGTTACAGGTCACTCTACCTGAATTTTCCAGTAGCAGAATGTATAGTACCTTTAAAGGTAAATGAAAACACAAGTCATTTAAGTGTGCTAGTAATAAAAAAAAAATAAAACCTTGGCAACATTTAGTAAGTTACCTGCATGCAAATAACTGACTCAAGAGGGACGCAGTTATGTGTGTCCTTCTTGTCAAGAGAAAAGAGGTTCTTTTTCTTAGGAGAAAAGGCAAAATAAGATTTTTGAGAGAGAAGAAAGAGAAAAAAATTTTTTTTGAATGAACCAATTAGCTGGCAGCTAGTTGGAATCATCATTAATTAGTTTTAGGCCATTAGCCTTTTAAGTTCTGACACTAAATTTTGTCAGAGTAGGCAGAGTTAATCAAGCTTTGCCTGCCGAATGGTGTTTGTTCAGGTAGAGCTAACTATAAAGTATTGGAAAGATTCCTGCTTACTGTTTAGTTACTAAGATACCTAGAAAGCCATATTTATAATGTAAAGTTGTTGGGTAAGCTTGCAGTAACAGTGAAGGGGGGTGCTTGAGGCTTGGTATACCAGTGAAGTACACAGAGTTCCCCCAGTGGGCCATAGCTTTCCAATGAATAGATATTAAATTCACCAGACCATTATAAAGCAGAATTTATACCTGTCATGTTCTAATTCTTTGAATGCCCCTTTACTAAACTCTCATATATTAGCTATCCCCTTTCTGGCAATGTTGTTATTCCACAGATTGATTAAAGCTTTCTTTACAGGCAGAATTGTTTTCTTGTTATTAAATTTTAGTTTCCTTGATTAGATTTGGTTCTTTCCAAATCTTGAGTCCTTCTCTTCCATTTTTCAGATAAAGAACTGAGTTACCTATTATCAAAAACACAATACTAACACAATAACGAATGACATATTTTTCATACTTAAAAGACTTTTAAAAATGTTATACAAACACATGTATTCATTGTGTGAATATTTAATTTAATTGGCTGTTGATAAGAATTTTTCATCACTTTTGAGTGCTTTATTGCTTTTGTTTAGGTTGGCAATGATGAGTAAACTGGAATTAAAGGAAGACAAGATGCTGGAAGTTCAGTTTGTGGGAGATGATGATGTTCTTAATCACATTCTTGATAGAGAAGGAGGTACTGAGTGATCATACAATTGAAGAGATGCTTATATCATGATTATAGATTATTTCACTTTTCACGTTTTTTGAAAATACAGTACAAAGTATTTGATCTTGTAAGACAAAACTTTCAGTTCACTAAAACTTTATTGTAAGTAAAAATAATAAAATAATAGAGCTCAGTTGTAGTGCTAAATTATAACTATCCATTGTAATTAAAATTATTTTGACCCCCAAAAATATGTATTTTCAAGGTGGTGGTTTTTTTTGTAACTTAATTATACAAACTGTGGAAGAGGGGTCTGCTCTTTACTCAAAGAGAAAACACTGAAATTCTTTTCCAACCTTTAAGTAAGGACAATAGTAGTAGAGTTTACTTACCTAAGTGTAATGTTTAGAAAGTATTTATATCTGTCATGTTCTAATTCTGTGGATGTTCTTATAGGAGCTAAAATTAAAAAGGAGCGAGCTCAGCTTTGGGTCAACACGAAAAAAATAATTAAGAAGCCTGAAAATGATGTGGAGGATGGTGACCAGGAAGTCTTAAGAGATCAGAACTATGTGGGAGTTCTAGGACGAGATGTTCAAGGTATTGTGGGGGTGGGGATGGGGCATGTAATACTCTGCTAGTAGCCAAAAATTGTAAAAAATACACCTAACATAAAATTTACCATCTCTAACATGTTTAGTTGTACAGTTCCGTGATGAAATATGTTCAGAAGTTGTACTACCATCATCACTATCCATCTCCAGAACTCTTTTCATCTGCTGTGCTATTTTGTTGTATTTCTCATCAGAAAAGCATTTGCTTCAGGTATTTTCTCTACAGTTGGAAAGGTTGGAAATTATAAGTTTCTACTACAGGTTTTTTCTCTCTAGTTCCTTTTTTTTTTTTTGACAACCAGTCCTGCACTTAATTATTTTTAGAAAGATGGATTCTACAGACCTCCCACTCTAAAGTTATTTTTTAGGATATTTATGTTTTTAACTAACTTGAATAATTTCATAAGGTAAGTCACTTCATTATTACCTTGATCTTTACAGAAATGGAATGTTATTTCAACTTAGCCATGCTAATGTTATGTTTTTTTTTAAACATAAGCCAGATTCCTGCCAGACCAAACTGAAATATTTTTAGGCCTGAATTATATTACATTTTCATTAGGGCTTAAAGAGCATGGGTTTATTAGAGTACAAGAAGCACAGTTCTACTGAAGTTAGCTTAAAAAAATTACAGTCAAGGCATGAAATCAATATTGTTGGGCCCTAGGGGCACTAGAGCTGGGAACACATTAAAACATGAGGAACTTTGCTTTTGTGATGTTCTGGTCTTCCTCCTGGCATCTCTCTGCATCTGTTCTGTTCTCTCTGTCATCTCTCTCCCTCATGTACATGTTTTGTTTTGTTTTTTCTTTTGGTATCATTAATCTACAGTTACATGTGCAACATTATGGTTACTAAACTCCCCACTTCATCAGGTCACCCCCACTTACCCCATTACAGTCACTGTCCATCAGTGTAGTGAGATGCTATAGAATCACTACTTGTCTTCTCTGAGTTGTACAGCCCTCCCCGTGCGCCCCCAACATTACGTCTGCTAATCATAATGCCCCCTTTTCCACCTTGTCCCTACCTTCCCACCCAGTCCCTTTCCCTTTGGTAACTATTAGTCCATTATTGGGTTCTGTGAGTCTGCTGCTGTTCTTTTTCCCCCAGTTTTTTTCTTTGCTCTTATGCTCCACATATGAGTGAAATCATTTGATACTTGTCTTTTTCAGCTTGGCTTATTTCACTGAGCATAATACCCTCTAGCTCCATCCATGTTGTTGCAAATGGTAGGATTTGTTTTCTTCTTATGGCTGAATAATATTCCATTGTGTATATGTACCATATCTTCTTTATCCATTCATCTACTGATGGACACTTAGATTGCTTCCATTTCTTGGCTATTGTAAATAGTGCTGCAGTAAACATAGGGGTGCATCTGTCTTTTTGAAACTGGGCTGCTGTATTCTTAGGGTAAATTCCTAGGAGTGAGATTCCTGGGTCAAATGGTATTTCTATTTTGAGTTTTGAGGAACCTCCATACTGCTTTCCACAATGGTTGAACTAATTTGCATTCCCACCAGC
Organism: Phataginus tricuspis; assembly: GCA_029783875.1. Classification (NCBI taxonomy): domain Eukaryota; kingdom Metazoa; phylum Chordata; class Mammalia; order Pholidota; family Manidae; genus Phataginus; species Phataginus tricuspis. Next base: position 36,767,405 of record JAQQAC010000477.1, read on the forward strand.
AGTGTAGGAGGGTTCCCTTTTCTTCACATCTTCGCCAACATGTACATGTTTTTTACTTTCTTATACATGTCTTATAAATGGGCATGATGACTAATCCTGACCTTTTTGTCATTTCTTGAATTAAAATGCTTCTGGTTTAGTTATCAACTAAATGACATGTTACAAAAAAATGAACACTGTCCCTCAGTAGGCTTAGTGGGCAGGATGTGCTCCAACTAGATAGTTGACATTTTTAGGGCATATTCTAAATAGAACTTGGATTCTTGAACACCTATTATGCTAGACCTAAGAAGCGTTTAAAAACAGTATTTTTTTAAGTGTTTTCTTAAAATTTTTTATTATAAAAATAATACATATTTATAGTGGAAACTCAGTGCTTCTAGCCTTTTTCACATGATAGTACTCACAGCAAATATTTGGAGGCACACTAAAATAAATGGAGAAGGCTTCAGACCAGTGAAGGACAAATGCCTTAGAGCTGCTGACCCCTATTCCTTCCTGCTCTGCAGGCCCTGACTGGAATCCTCAAAGGCCTGAGAGACTCAATACTCAACATACCTGTCACTCATATCTTTAGTATCTGCACACTACTTGGGAAACTTTGCCTCATAGTAGTGCTTATCCACCTTTTTTCCCTTTATCATCCCTTAAGGAAACTTTGTAGACATTTTCTCCTAATCACCTCCACCTATGAAATTGTAGTACTACATATATATATGCTATGTATCTGTTTATGTACTATGACCCTTTGTGGGGCTGCAGACCATTGTGGTATCTAAGATGATTTTCATACTCCCCTTCCTCTCACCAGTAGTCAATTGTCATTCCAGTGGGAGCAATACTGTTCTTGTTGAGAGTGCACACTTTAGAAAATATGGAACTGTTAACAGTTGGGTGTGTTTCTTCTGTCTGTACACACATGCACACACTTAAGCTGGTGTCAGCAGTCTCAGAGTCCAGAATATTGAGCTAGTCATTTGGCTATGGATATGTACCATAGAGGAGCCTATAACTTCTAGTTAAGTCTTGTAGACATGACTCTTCCTGTTTTGGTGTGTTTTTTTCTTGTTTGCCAAAATGTGTATAGGAGTGGAGAGTGGTGTTCCAGATAAGTGTAGAAAGTTTTCTTTTAATGTTTTCTTCAGAGAAGAAATGGTGAATCTATCACAGTCTTTTTTAACCTTGTCTGAGATACTGAACAGTAAGCTTCTGTCTATTCTTTTATTAAAAATAGAAAATAAGTAAGCATTATTTTTAAAACACAGAGGGATAATGACAAATTTTAGGGATAGTTAAAAAGTAAAAAAAAAAATTGATTATAGTACTTTTGGTTTTTTTACCTTCATACTAGCTTTGAAGTTATTGATTACTACTTCTGGTACATGTTTGCTTTTACCAGTGAAATTTTTGCTTTCCTTCTTTTCTTCCTTCCAGTTAGTAGTGTCTTTCTCTTAAAGAAGATCCTCTAACATTTCTTGTAAGGCCAGTTTAGTGGTAATGAGCTCTTAACTTATGTTTATCTGGGAAGCTCTTTATCTCCCCTTCCATTCTGAATAATAACCATGCTGGAGGGTTTTTTTGTTTCAACACTTTGAGTATATCATGCTAGTCCCTTTTGGTCTTCTAGAATTTCTGCTGAAAAATCAGTTGATTGCCATTTGGGGTTTCCCTTGTAGGTAGCCTGTTGCTTTTCTCTTGCTGCTTTTAAGATTCTCCATTTGTCTTTGATCTTTAGACATTTTAATTGTGATGTGTCTTGGTGTGGACTTCCTTGGGTTTATCTTGTTTCAGGCTTTCTATGGTTTCTGGACCTGGATATCTGTTTCCTTCCCTAGGTTAGGGAAGTTGTCAGGTATTATTTCTTCAAATAACTTTTCTACACCTTTCTCTCTCTCTCTTCTCCTGAGATTCCCTAATGTCAATATTTGGACATTTGATATTGTCCCAGAGCTCCTTTAACATATCCTTATTTCTTTTTATTTTTTCTTTCTGCTGCTGTTCAGCTTGGGTGCTTTCCATTACTCTGCCCTCCAAATCACTAATCCATTCTTCTACACTCTCTAATCTGCTGTTGATTCCCTCTAGTGTATTTATTGTATTCTTCATCTCTGGTTGTTTCTGTTTTATATTTTCTTTCTCTTCATAGGGCTTCTTACCAAGTTCCTCCACTCTTCTCTCAAGTCTGGTGAGCATCTTTATAATCATTAGTTTGAACTCTTTATCTGATAGATTGTTTAACCCTTTCATTTAGTTCTTTTTCTGAAGTTTTGCCATGTTCTTTTGTTTCAAGCATATTCCTCTGTCTCTTCATTTTGTTTGACTTTTTGTGCTTGATTCTGTTAATTAATAGAAAGAACTACTTCTCACAGGCTTGAAGGATTGGCCTTGTATACAGAAGGCCCCCTGGGTAGACTGCATGTGCCTGATGGTTTCGGCTGGCTGGCTGGAGGCCTTGGGAGCATGAGATGGAGGTGTCCTGGTGTCAGTGTTCTGATGGTCAGGTTGGAGCGCTCCAGCTGTAGACACTTCTAAGTGGATACCGATGGGGTCCATGCTGGCAGGGGGGCAGTGGGTCCAGGTGCAATATCCAGGAAAGCCCTGCCTCCCTAGCTACTGGCTGCGAGACTGTGGTGCACCAGTGGCCAGGGTGTGCTCTCTGTGGGTTGGTGACAACAGGTTCTGTGACCTTGGGGCAGCTGCAGGCAAATGCACTCTCACACTAACTGTCTAGGTGTTTGTGGGGAGGGCTGAGAAGCCTCCTAGACCAAGCATGAAATTGGTGTGTGTGCCCAAACCCTTCTCCCCGCATCACTATCAGTGTGGGGAAGGAGTGCAAATAGTGGAGCATCTCAGACCTCCAATCAGAAGTTAATTCCAGAGACTCCCCTGCTAAACAATGGGTGCTTTAGTTCCAAATATCTTTTCTTTTTTTCCACTTACAGTCTAAATGCACTTTTATTATTTATCTTTTTGTTTTCTGTATGATTTTTTTTATTAAGGTATTATTAATATACACTCTTATAAAGGTTTCACACAAAAAAAACAATGTGGTTACTACATTTACCCATATTATCAAGTCCCCACCCATATCCCAATGCAGTCACTGTCCTTGGGTATAGTAAGATGCCACAAATTCACTGTTTTTCCCGTGATCCCGCACACCATGTGTACTAAACATAATACCCCAAAATCCCCTTCTCCAACCCTCCCCACCTGCCCTCCCACACCCCTCCCCTTTGGTAATCATGAGTTGCTTCTTGGAGTCTCTGAGTCTGCTGCTATTTAGTTCCTTCAGTTTTGCTGCGTTGTTACACTCCACAAATGAGGGAAATCATTTGGCACTTGTCTTTCTCTGCCTGGCTTATTTCACTGAGCATAATATCCTCCAGCTCCATCCATGTTGTTGCAAATGATAGGATTTGTTTCTTTCTTATGGCTGAATAGTATCCCTTTGTGTATATGTACCAAAACTTCTTTATCCATTCATCTACTGATGGACACTTAGGTTGCTTCCATATCTTGGCTATTGTAAAAAGTGCTGCAATAAACATAGGGGTGCATATGTCTTTTTGAATCTGAGAGGTTATATTCTTTGGGTAAATTCCAAGGAGTGCGATTCCTGGGTCAAATGGTATTTGTATTTTTAGTTTTGTGAGGAACCTCCATATTGCTTTCCACAATGGTTGAACTAGCTTACATTCCCACCGGCATTGTAGGAGGGTTCCCCTTTCTGTGCATCCTCGCCAGCATTTGTTGTTCTTAGTTATTTCGATCCTGGCCATCCACACTGGTGTGAAGTGATATCTCATTGTGGTTTTAATTTGCATTTCCCTGATGATTAGTGATGTGGAGCATCTTTTCATATATCTGTTGGCCATCTGAATTTCTTATTTGGAGAACTGTCTCTTCATATCCTCTGCCCATTTTTTAATTGTGTTATTTGCTTTTTGGGTGTTGAGGCATGTAAGTTCTTTATATATTTTGGATGTTAACCCCTTGTCAGATATGTCATTTACAAATATATTCTCCCATACTGTAGGATGCCTTTTTGTTCTGTTGATGGTCTCCTTTGCTGTACAGAAAGTTTTTAGTTTGACGTAGTCCCATGAGTTCATTTTTGCTTTTGTTTCCCTTGCTCGAGGAGATGCATTCAGGAAGAAGTTGCTCATGCTTATATTCAGGAGTTTTTTGCCTATGTTGTCTTCTAAGAGTTTTATGGTTTCATGACTTACATTCAGGTCCTTGATACATTTCGTGTTTACTTTTGTGTATGGGGTTAAACAATAATCCAGTTTCATTCTCTTGCATGTAGCTGTCCAGTTTTGCCAACATCAGCTGTTGAAGACGCTGTCATTTCCCCATTGTATGTCCATGGCTACTTTATCATATATTATTTGACCATATATGGTTGGGTTTATATCATGGCTCTCTAGTCCGTTCCATTGGTCTATGGGTCTGTTCTTGTGCCAGTACCAAATTTCTTGCGTACTGTGGCTTTGTAGTAGAGCTTGAAGTTGGGGAGCATAATCCCCCCACGTTTATTCTTCCTTCTCAGGATTGCTTTGGCTATTCGGGGTCTTTTTTGGTTCTATATGAAGTTTAGAACGATTTTCTCTAGTTTGTTGAAGAATGCTGTTTATATTTTGATAGGAAATGCATTGAATCTGTAGATTGCTTTAGGCAGGATGGCAATTTTGACAATATTAATTCTTCCTATCCATGAGCACAGGATGTGTTTCCATCTATTGGTATCTTCTTTAATTTCTCTCAGAAGTGTCTGGTAGTTTTCAGAGTATAGGTCTTTCACCTCCTTGGTTAGGTTTATTCCTAGGTATTTTATTCTTTTTGATGCAACTGTGAATGGAGTTGTTTTCTTGATTTCTCTTTCTGTTAGCTCATCGTTAGTATATAGGAAGGCAACAGATTTCTGTGTGCAAACAGGGACAGTTTAACTTTTTTCTTGCCAATCTAGATGCCTTTTATTTCTTTGTGTTGTCTGATAGCCTTGGCTAGGACCTCCAGTACTATGTTGAATAGAAGTGGGGAGAGTGGGCATCCTTGTCTTGTTCCTGTTCTTAAAGGAAAAGCTCTCAGCTTCTCACTGTTAAGTATAATGTTGCCTGTGGGTTTGTCATATATGGCCTTTATTATGTTGAGGTAGTTGCCCTCTATACCCATTTTGTTGAGAGTTTTTATCATGAATGGATGCTGAATTTTGTCAAATGCTTTTTCAGCATCTATGGAGATGATGATGTGGTTTTTGTCCTTTTGTTTCTTCATGTGGATGATGTTGATTGATTTTCGAATGTTGTACCATCCTTGCATCCCTGGAATACATCCTACTTGATCATGATGGATGATCTTTTTGATGTATTTTTGAATTCGGTTTGCTAATATTTTGTTGAATAGTTTTGCATCTACGTTCATCAGGGATATTGGTCTGTAATTTCTTTTTTGTGGTGTCTTTGCCTTCTTTTTGTATCAGAGTGATGCAGCCTCATAGAGTGAGTTTGGGAGTATTCCCTCTTCTTCTACTCTTCAGAAAACTTTAAGGAGGATGGGTATTAGGTCTTCACTAAATGATTGATAAAATTCAGCAGTGAAGCCGTCTTGTCCAGGCATTTTGTTCTTAGGTAGGTTTTTGATTACCACCAGTTCAATTTCGTTGCTGGAATAATTGGTCTGTTCAGATTTTCCGTTTCTTTCTGGGTCAGCCTTGCAAGGGTGTATTTTTCTATAAAGTTGTCTATTTCTTCTGGGTTATCCAGTTTGTTAGCATATAATTTTTCATAGTATTCTCTAATAATTCTTTGTATTTCTGTGGTGTCCATAGTGATTTTTCCTTTCTCATTTCTGATTCTGTTTATGTGAGTAGACTCTCTTTTTTTCTTGATAAGTCTGCCTAGAGGTTTATCTATTTTGTTTATTTTCTCGAAGAATCAGCTCCTGCTTTCATTGATTCTTTGGATAGTTTTATTCTTCTCAATTTTATTTATTTCTGCTCTAATCTTTATTATGTCCCTCCTTCAACTGACTTAGGGCTTCATTTGTTTCTTTATCTAGTTTCATTAATTGTGAGTTTAGACGCTCATATGGGATTGTTCGTCTTTCCTGAGGTAGGCCTATATTGCAATATACTTTCCTCTTAACATGGCCTTTGCTGCATCCCACAGATTTTGCGGTGTTGGATTATTATTGTCATTTGTCTCCATATATTGCTTGATCTCTGTTTTTATTTAGTCATTGATCCGTTGGTTATTTAGGAGCATGTTTTGAAGCCTCCATGTGTTTGTGGGCTTTTTCATTTTCTTTGCATAATTTATTTCTAGTTTCACACCTTTGTGGTCTGAGAAACTGGTTGGTACAATTTCAATCTTTTTGAATTTCCCGAGGCACTTTTTGTGGCCTTGCATATGATCTATTGTTGAAAATGTTCAATGTGCAATTGAGAAGAATGTGTATTCTGCTGATTTTGGGTGTAGAGTTCTGTAGATGTCTGTTAGGTCCATCTGTTCTGTTGTGTTGTGTTGTTCAGTGCCTCTGTCTCCTTACTTATGTTCTGTCTGGTTGATCTGTCCTTCAGAGTGAGTGGAGTGTTGAAGTCTCCTAGAATGAATGCATTGCATTCTATTTCTCCTTTTAATTCTGTTAGTATTTGTTTCACATATGTAAGTGCTCCTGTGTTGGGTGCCTAGATATTTATAATGGTTATATCTTCTTGTTAGATTGACCCTTTTATCATTATGTAATGTCCTTCTTTGTCTCTTGTGACTTTCTTTGTTTTGAAGTCTATTTTGTCTGATATAAGTACTGCAATTCCTGTTTTTTTCTCCCTATTAGTTGCGTGAAATGTCTTTTTCCATCCCTTCACTTTTAGTCTGTGTATATCTTTAGATTTAAAGTGAGTCTCTTGTAGGCAGCATATAGATGTGTCTTGTTTTTTTATCCATTCAGTGACTCTCTGTCTTTTGATTGGTGTATTCAGTCCATTTACATTTACGGTGTATTATGGATAGGTATGTATTTCTTCCCATTGTAGGCTTTAGATTCTTGGTTACCAAAGGTTCAAGGTTAACTTCCTTACTATGTAAGAGTCTAACTTAACTCACTTAATATGCTATTACAAACACAATCTAAAGGTTCTTTTTTTCCTCCTCCTTTTTCTTCCTCCTCCATTCTTTATATATTAGGTATCATATTCTGTACTCTTTGTCCCTTGATTGTCTTTGGAGGTAGTTAATTTAATTTTGCATTTGCTTAGTAATTAGCTGTTCTTCTTTCTTTATTGTGGTTTTATTACCTCTGGTGACAGCTATTAAACCTTAGGAACACTTCCATCTATAACACTTCTACAATACACTAGAGATGGTTTGTGAGAGGTAAATTCTCCCATCTTTTGCTTATCTGGAAATTGTTTAATCCCTCCTTCAAATTTTTTTTTTAATACATATTTTTTTCCTCCTTCAAATTTAAATGATAGTCTTACCAGATAAAGTATTCTTGGTTCAAGGCCCTTCTGCTTCATTGCATTAAATACATCATGCCACTCCCTTCTGGCCTGTAAGGTTTCTGTTGAGAAGTCTGATGATAGCCTGATGGGCTTTCCTTTGTATGTGATCTTCTTTCTCTCTCTGGCTGCTTTTAATAGTCTGTCCTTATCCTTGATCTTTGCCATTTTAATTACTCTATGTCTTGGTGTTGTCTTCCTTGGGTCCCTTGTGTTGGGAGATCTGTGCATCTCCATAGCCTGAGAGACTATCTCCTCCCCTAGATTGGGGACGTTTTCAGCAATTACCTCCTCAATGACACTTTCTATCCTTTTTTCTCTCTCTTCTTCTGGAACCCCTATAATGCGAATATTGTTCCATTTGGATTGGTCACACAGTTCTCTCAATATTCTTTCATTCTTACAGATCCTTTTATCTCTCTGTGCCTCAGCTTCTTTGTATTCCCCTTCTCTAGTTTCTATTTCATTTAACGTCTCCTCCACCATATCCAATCTGCTTTTAATACTGTCCACTGTGCTCTTCAACGATTGGATCTCCAACCGGAGTTCATTCCTGAGTTCTTGAATGTCTTTCCGTACCTCCATGAGCATGTTAATGATTTTTATTTTGAACTCCCTTTCAGGAAGAGTCATGAGGTCGATGTCACTTAAATCTTTCTTGGCAGTGGTATTAATAATTTTACTCTGAACCAGATTCCTTTGGTGTTTCATATTTGTATATGGCACCCTCTAGTGCCCAGAAGCTCTACTCCCTGGAGCTGCTCAGTCACTCAAGTAATGTTGGGGGTCACAGGGGAGTGGTATTGGTGCCTCGGGGCAGGAAAGAGCTGTTTCCTTCTACCTGGTTGCTATGCCTGTCTCCTGCCTGAACCAGTGTTCTAAGCACAGAGGCATAAGCCTCTATGCTTTGCGTTTATAGTTGCTGTAGACAGATCTTCCCTCTGGGTGGCCTAATGCCAGGGTAGGGTTTGCTCTTTTGGGAGCCAGGTGGGGCTGGCCAGGAGAAAGGCGCAGTAGGCTGTCTGTTACAGAGGGGGTTCTTGGAGCTGTGTAGGCAGCCAGGGAACTGGAGCACCTGAAGATTATGAAAGCTCCAACCTGCTGGGGAGAGTTTACCCAGACAATTTTGTCTACCTGTCCTTTCTCCTGAGCAGTAAGCTCTGTCCTTTGCCCTTTTAGCCTCCCTCTTGCTAAAGGCTTCCTTGTTAGAAATTCTCTCAGACTGCCCACCTTTCTTTTGTCCCAGAGCAGCCAGATATGGATCCCTGCTTTCCACAAGCAGCTGGAATCTCAGTCTCTCCAGGAATTCTGCCTGTAATAGCTTTCCAACCCCGTAATCATGAGAGTATCATGCAAGCACCATGAAATGTAGGTTTGTGCTCCCAGAGCAGATCTCCGGAGGTAGGTATTTAGCAGTGTTACGTCTCCCCTCCCTCCCTGCTCAGTTTCTCTTCCTCCCACCGGTGAGCTGGGTTGGGGAAAGGGCTTGGATCCCGCTGGGACACAGCTTTAGTACGTTATCCTGTTCTGTGGGGTCTGCTCTTGTCTCCAGGTGTATGCAGTCTGGCACAGTCCTCTTTCCTGTTGCTCTTTCAGGATTAGTTGTATTAATTATATTTTTGTATTATATGCGCTTTTAGGAGGAAGCTGTGTCTCACCTCTCACGCCACCATCTTTAATCCAAATATATCTAAATGCACTTTAAAGCATGGCTGTTTTTTCTCTGCTCCAGTGCAGGTAATCTGTGTTCTGGTCCCCGAGCAATATCCCTCCTCACTGTAGGTCATTGCGCTGGGGCTGTGGTTTCCTCCATTACCATGTCTCTGTCTCTCCTGCTGCTTTTTATGTGATCTTTTTATCCCTTGTGTGGAGGGTGCTAACTGGGGCCTGGTTCTTTCTAAGATGAATTGCTCTGTGTATAGCTATAGATTTGGTATGAAGGTGGTAGGAGATGGGTTTAATCACTCTCTATGCCACCATCTTCCCAGAAGTTGCATTGACATTGTTTCATCCAATCTCCAGAGCTCTTTTTATCTTAACTGAAATTCTGTGCCCATTAAACCACTCCCAAGTCTCCCTTCCCCCCTGGCAAACACCTTTTTTACTTTTTGTCTCTTTGAATTTGACTACTCTGGATACCTCATGTAAGTGGAATCATACAGTGTTTGTCTCTTTGTGACTTGGTTATTCACTTATCATAATGTCACCAAGGTTTATCCTGGTTTAAAATATATTTTAGCATGTGTCAATTTCCTTCCTCTTTGAAGCTGAATAATATTGCATTGTATGTATATACCACATTTTGTTTATCCATTCATCTGTCACTGGACCTTTGGTTGCTTTGACCTTTTGGCTATTATGAATAATGCTGCCATGTACGTGGGTGTACAAATAGCTCTTTGATACCTTGATTTGAATTGTTTTGACTGTATTCCCAGTAGAATTGCTGGATCATATGGTGAGGCTATTTTTAATTTTTGAGGGACCACCAAATTGTTTTCCACCGCAGCTATACCAGTTTACATTTCCACCAACAGTGCACAAGGGTTCCAGTTTCTCTGCATTCTTACCAACGCTTGTTTTCTGTTTTTCAATGATAGCCCATTCTAATGCGTATGAAGTAGTATTTTATTTCCTTTTAAATTTAATATATTGTTGAATTCTTACAGATTATTCTCTGGACAAAAAGAACTTTATAAACTGTTAATATTGTATTCTAATCTAAACAATACATTGTTTCCTTTGTTAGACTTGTATATTGTTTCTAACTTTTTATTTTTGTAATTAATGCATACCTTTGGATGTAAGTCTTTGTTTAGATTCCTTATTTCTTCATAAGAGACTCCTTAGAAAGTGTATGAACTTTATAAGATATACATATTGTCAAATTGCTTTCTAGGAAGAGATAACTAGTATTAAGATCCCTTATCAGCATTAAACATTTTATCTTATATTTATTAGCCACTTTAATTTCTTCTGTGAACTGCATATTTATGCTTTTTTGGTATTGTGTACTTCCAGTAATTTTAAAAGTATTAAATGTCTCATATATATATTACAGTAAAGCCCTCTTGGCCATTGTGATTAAAACCATTATTAGTTGGTCAGCCAAAATATCAACTAGGAAATCATATAGTTTATATACCCTAATATTTTGTTGTACATGAAAGTATATGTGTGCATGTATGTCTGGGTGTACACACATACACATATGTGCATGAGCATACACATACACCAGAGTCTTTGAATATAAGTTTGTGATAGATCAGCTGGTTGAAGAACACCATCACCTTTTGATTTTGGTGTGAGGTGTTTTTTAGACAGCATATCCATGATGTATCATACAATATTTCAGATTTTATTTCTTTCCATTAGATTTTTCTCACAGTTTTTCTTAAATGTTTATGGTTTCTTATCCATATGTAATTTGAAACTAATTGTTTTAGTTAATAACTTTTATAAAATCTTCCTAAAGCATTTAATCTAGTTTACCTAGAAACTACCTGATATTTTTAAATTCATATTTTCTCTGTCAATAATTTAAGTTTCATGATTGCAGCAACAATTCTTCATAAACAGACTCATGCATGTATAGAAACTAGATAAATGATAGAGGCAGCTTTGTATATCACTCAGCTAAGGATTGATTAACTGGTCAATAAATGGTATTGGGGTAAGTGGGTATCCTTATGAAAAAGAGAAATTGGATCCCTACCTCCCATTATAAATAATTTACTTACCTTTATTAAAGATTTACATAGGAAAAGCAAATTGCACATGCTTTTATAAGAAAATATAAGAATATGGTTTTGATCTTCTTTATGGAATAATTTCTTTAAAAATATGTAATCATGTAATCAAAAAAAATGTTTGACAGATTCACCTCAAATTAAAATTCAGCACTTCTCAAAAGACAGTAAGATAATCACAGGCTAGAAGAAAATATTTGCAAAACATGTATCTATTAAAGAACTGTTATCCAAATACAAATCCAAAGAGCTCTTAACACTCAACAGTGAGAAAATTAACAACCTGATTAAAAAATGGCAGAGGACCCAGCTATCTCCCCAAAGAAGATACACAGATGGCAAATAAGCATATGAAAAGATGCTCAACATTATATGTCATTAGGGAATTGCAAATTAAAACAACAGTGAGATACCACTTACACATCTATTAGAATGCCCAAAACTCAAAACCCTGACAATTCCAAATGCTAACAGCAATGTAGAGCAACAGAAGCTCTAATTTGTTGGTGGGAATGCAAAATAGTACCACTCTTTAGAAAACAGTTTGGCAGTTTCTTACAAACTGAACATATTCTTGCCATATGACCTAGCAATTGTGTTCTTTGTATTTACTCAAATGAGTTGAGAACTTACGTCCACCTAAAAACCTGCACAGAGATGTTTTTGCAGCAGCTTTGCTCATAATTGCCAAGGCTCAGAAGCAACTAAGAAATCAACCAAAGATAAATCAATGTCACAATGAAGTAATACTCAGTGCTAAAAAAAAGTCATCAAGCTGTGAAATGACATGGAGGAGCCTTAAGTGTGTTATTGAGTGAAAGAAGCCAGTCTAAAAAGGCTGCCTACTATATAACGATCTAGAATAAAAAAGACAAAACTATGGAGATGGTACAATGGTCAGTAGCTGCCAAAGGTTGGGGGAAGGGAGGGATGAGTAGGTGGAGCACAGGGTTTTTAGGGCAGTGAAACTATTCAGTATGACACTGTAATGCTGGGGTTTTGTCATCATACTTTTGTCAAAACCTATGTACCACACCAAGAGTGAACCCTAACATAAGCTGTAGACTCCTTGTTATAATGCTGTGTCACTATAAGTTCATCACTTGTAACAGATGTACTACCACTGGTGTGGGATGTTGATAGGGAGACTATGCATATTTTGGGACAGGAGGTATATGGGAAATCTCTGTTCCTTCCACTCCAGTTGGCTATGAACCTAAAACTGCTCTAAAAGTCTGTTTAAAAAAAGATTCAGTTCTTCTATCAAATGATACCATAAAGAAGTGAAAAGACAAGTCATAGGACAGAGAAAATATTTCTTCTGGAAATAAGAAATGTGAAGAGATGTTCAACCTCACTAGTGATTAACGAAAGGCAAATTAAAACATCTCCCTCCATGAGATTGATTTTATACCCACTAGATTGGCAACAGTTAAGGAGCTTGAATAATACCAAGTGGTAGTGCATATACAGATCAGTGGGAACTCTTTAAGTTCTATGGAGAGTGAACACCAACTTTGGAAAAGTTTGGCACTGTATTGTAATAAATAATAAACCCATTACATGTTAACATAATTACCTATATTTAGATGAAAAACAACTATTTCCAAAAAAAAGGTAGTGAAGAGGTCATTGATTTACGTTTTTGCAAATCACTTTCATCTTTGCAAGTATGGCTTAATAGGAGATGACTGGATTTTCATACCTGTTTCACACATCGCATTAGCCAGTGGGGTGGTGATGTCATCACATATCATGTAGTCTCTGGAATACGTCACTATACACCCTTAGTGGAGAGTCAGAAAGTCAAATATCTTAGTGTTATATTTAAATAGTTTGGGTCTCAGGGACCTCACAGATCCCCCAGACCCTACTTTGAGAATTGCTGTGCTAGAGAGTAGGCTATTGGCCATGAGAGTCTACTGTGTGTATAGGTAGCAGTTGTTATTCAAAGGGAAAATTGAAGAATGAAATTAAGTAAAGGTCTTAATTGAGAGTAAAGAGCTTTTACCATGTAACAACGATTTAAATCTCAACTGCAAGTAATAGTTGTGTTTATGTATGTTTGCTTCAAGAAGGAAACAGAATAGTTCCTTCAGTCCTCTGTCCTCTGTCCTCAGGGGCAACTATCATGAATGTGTATCTGTCTAGTCTAGAGGAGTTTTTTAGTGGAATTTTTTGTATCTGTGAGTAATACATGTTTTCTGTATTTAAAAATTTATATACACAGTATTATGTTTTTTAAAAAGATTTTATGTATAAGTAGGTATTGTTAAACCTTTAAGAAAGTGAGGGATACAAATCTTAAGTTTTTAGTTAAAATTCTTTTTTTTCCTGTTAATTTTTCCCATTTTTCCTAAATACATGTTGCATTCTTTCTTTCAGAATCCTTGAAAAATGGCTCTGCTACAGATGGTGGGAATAAAGTTTATTCTTTTCAGAATAGAAAACACTCTGAAAAGATGGCAAAATTAGGTATGTTGTTTTTCTGAATCTATAATCACTATTCACCGTTTCTAAGAAGGTGTATTTAACAACATTCCCCACAGTTATCATCCATTGCATTCCCTGAAAGAATGAGGGATGTCATTTTAATCAAACATACACATTATCAAGCATTCTTAAAGTTAATAGTTTTTTTTAGTGTTCAGACATCTTTTGTTCTCAGCTAGGTTATAAGCTTCTCATAGTAGGAATCCTGTCTTAGCTTTCTTCCCACAACTTCTACCATAGGTTCTTAACAAATTTGTATTCAGTAAATAAGTGACTTAAGTCACATACAGATATTCTGAATTTATGGAATAAGAGTTTTACACTGTATATAGAAAAATGTATTCAAGAAAACTAATTATATGAAATGATTAGGAATGGACTATTCTAACATTTTTCTTATCAAAGTTGCCTGTTATACTAATTACACGTGAACTGATTTCCAGAGAACTAGACTACAATGAATTACATACAACATTAAAATTAAACTGTCAATATAATTCTTTTTTAAAAATTTGGATGGCAGTATATTTGGATCTTGTAGTATAAGGGGGCCATCACTTTTGAAAGCTTTGAGGGAAGGAAATAAGGTGGTTGGACAGCTAAGGAGGTCCAAAAGCCCATGAAGGTTTGGGAATACCAAAAAGTCAAGAGCAAGGAACTAATAATGAACTACCTGGTAAAATGTAATAGTTTTATAAGAGGGCTTATAATCTAATTATAAAACTCTTAATGTATATTTATTTCTTAAGTGGTATATTTTTATGTATTTATTCTAGCCAGTGACCACATAAATGTTCAAGGTCCAGTGAAAAGTATGCTCATTAAGAGTTGACACTGAAAGAGGGCATACAAGAAATAATTATAAGACCAGTGTTTCTGAACACAATATGATTTAATCATTTGCAAAATTCAGTTTTTCTTAAATGTGTTATTTTAAATACATCATTAATTTTGAACTTAACATGATACATACAATAATTTACATTAATTGATATGTTTCTTAACGTTTATAATCCACATCAAGAAATTAAAACGTTTTCGGTCAGTAAAAACGACTGATCCTCTGAGAACCAGAGAAGAAATGCTTATATAATTATTAGAGGAAAGATCACATAGACATCAAGACCAAAATGAAACCGTAGGACAATGAAGCAGGACAAAGAACCTTGGAGAAAGAGGAGAACTAATAGGGAAAAGAAGAGTGGAACCTCAGAAATAATCAAATAGAAGTTCTCCAAGTGGGTAATCAGCATACACATAATTAGAGTGATATATGTCTTATATATCTATGCACTACAAGAAACTTAAGTATTGTTATGTTGTGAATTTATGTCATCATATTGATAGAAATATATAGTCATGAAAGGATAGTTTTCTGGATAATTTGAGCTTTATCATACTTTCCAAAATCTGTATTTAGTTAGGACCAGCATTTAGTTATAATGCTCTTTAAAGAGTTTGACTCATTAAGTATTGTTGCTAGTTGTGTTTATATCTAAATATATCATAAAATAAAATGCCTTAATATTTTTAAATGACTTATGATCTGCTAGAAAATCATATACTCTGAGTATAAATGATGATTAAATAAAATTAACCAAGATACAGGGCTAGAAATGAGTTAGATTGGAAGGCTTTGTAAAATACTGAGAATATGTCCTGAATGAGTAAATAAATGCCAACAAAAGAGCAAAGGCGAAAATACCAATTAGAACAGTGAGAAGTTTAACTGCCCTGGAGAAAGAAATCACTTTAAGGAAATCAAAAACAAATTGGTTAGATAGTATCAGGTAACAGCCTGATGAGAAGCTATCATTAGGCAAAGAGGAATTTTATTTTAAAATTTCCAGTATGTTGCAGACCAGCTTTTGTGTAAAATACAATACAAATGAATTATTAGAAAAATTTAAATAGAGACATGTAAAATATATGCCCCAGTTTTTTATTATTAGAATCACTAGCCATGTATGGATGACTCTTGTTGTTTTTCCTCTTCAATTCTTTTTCTTCCTTTCTCCTTTTGTAGTTTGATAGTTACTGAAAAGCAAGTAGAGAATTTTTGTTTCAATATAAAACCAAAATCTCAGCTAAGTTGCTTTGTATTTATGTGACTTTTTGTTGATGTGAAATTTTTTTTTTTTTGCCATCCTGTAGATCAGTGGCCTTTAGTCCAAACACAGTATATTTTCTCATGTAAAGAGAAGGCCAAGGCCTGAGCCTCAGGCAGAGCCTGCAGGTAGAATGCTGGGGATGATGAGGACAGTGAAGAAGATACGGAATGACTACCAACAGTAGCCAGGGGACTAGGACAATGTCATAGGACCCAGATGGAGGAATGATTTCAAAGAAAGATTTAAAAAACTCTAGTGAATGATAAAAACTTAACCAATGAGGTTAAAAAAGAAGTAAGTACATTTGTGAGGACTCTCATGAGTATCTTGGGTCAGTTTCAAGATTGTAGGATTAAACTGTATGGAATAGGTTAAAAGAAGTTTGAATCAGGAAAATATGACTTTAACTTAAATTCAATTCTATTTTCTCCTCTGAAAAAAAAAAAGGGAGGGAGATAATTGAAATAATATATACCTTTTTCTCAGTGAACAATGTCCCAGTATGTGTAAATTTGGGAAATGTAAGATTATTCTTTCAGTCGGGCTCAGTTCCCGTGTGCCTTTCACAGTGTGATAAAGTTTTTAAAGGTAAAGATAAAATGGCCCCTTCTATTCAGAAGCTACCTATTTCACCTGTTGCACAATTGAAGAAATGGCCATCTGGTCAATGCAATATTACATTTTTTACATTATTCATTTGTATTATATAGTTGTAGACAAAAAAGAAAATATATCACATGGGAGATTTAAGAGCTCTTAAAGTATAATTTAAAATGTACATGGCTTTCACTTGATTTTAGATCCCACTTTCTGACCTGCCTTTCTTAACTCCTAGCAAAGATGTGCCTCAAGTATATATTGTAAAGAAATGGAAGATATATAAGTTTGTGAATGGAGAGAGAGAGAGTATGATAGGGAAAGCAGTAAGGTCCAAGTTAGCTCTTTATTTGTAGGTTTTGAGAGACCTGTGGATAATTGAAGGATGCTGGGAACACAGTGAATAAATATGAAAGCAGTAGTAATCTTAGTACGGGTAGGTTTAGTTTATCTTTCTGATACTATTAGCAGGCAGGTTTCTTTTTTTTTTTTTAATTTATATAAGTGAAATGAGGCTCTTCCCTCTCTTATCTGGTGGTAATTCATCAGAAGGTTTTTTATATATTTCTTCTATCTGTTTACAGCTTCAGAACTAGCAAAAACATCGAGAAAAAATGTTTCATTCACTTTGAAGAATGATCCTGAAATTATGATAAACACTCCCCAGTGTAGCAAGGGTAAGATTTTACCTACATTCTTTGAAGAGAGTTTTCATAGTTGCTTCAAGATGTAGTGTGTTATTTTTTTTCCTTGTCTAAGTGCGTTTGTATATATTTTCTTCTTTTTTGTTGTGAAAATGCATTCAACAAAATGCAGTTAATATCCCAACCTGTGCTTTAGTATTACTCATATTTAGCTATCAATAAAAGGAGAAAATGTCTGTGCTGGTTGAAGTCAAATTGACAGGGCCAATTAGAAACAGTCTTAAAATCCTTTTGTTATTTGCTTGGATTAACCAAATGTTCATTGAAGATTTGCCTTAGCAGAAACTAGTTGAAGTAAGGCCTTGAGGTTTGAAAGTTTCAGTTTATGGAGAATTCTGGAGCCGTGATTTTTGAGTGACCCATTCCAACCAGGTTAAACAGCGTACTTTTAAATAATGAACAATGAAAAGGGCTCCATTTTTTCTTTTATATAAATACAACAGAAATGTAGGACATAGATGTCATTAATAGGTGTAAGCATGAAATTAATAGTGATAGTTGTTCAATTTCTAGAGGACATACAGTTATTGAGAATTCAATAATTGGTGGCTTCTGGGTAGAAACTGCAACTTTGCTTTTAATGAAACTGGACTATTATGAAAATTGAAACATTTATACTGAATAATGGCTTTTTGTTTTATTAGGGCATTCTGCTTCAGACAAAGTTGAGTTGAAGGTAAGCATTTGACTAAAATAAGCAAACCCTTAGTATCTTAGTATTACAGTGCTTTATAACTTACAGATATTTTCCATTTAAATACCTAACTTACAGATCAAGAATCTGAGGTTCAGAGAGGTAAATTGACTTGTCTAAGTTCACCTAACTAGGAAGAAGAAAATCTGGAAAAAATGAAGCCAGGTCTGCTGGATCCAACTGTGTCAGAACTATCCCTGGGTATTTTCAACTTAGTACAGCAGGCCTGGAAATTTTCTGGGTTTTATTTTGTTTTGCTATGCTTTTATGTAAAATGTTCTGTTGTTTCTTGGCAGACTGTTTCCAAGATAAATTAACTCCATTAATCTATCATTTTTTAATTTACATTTAAAAACTAAGTTGTTTTGGTAAATTCATTCTGGGGTAGCTGAGAGGAATTAACAGTATTTATACTCTACTGTGTGTTTTTGTGATTTTTTTTTTTTTTTCATTTTCCCTGTTAAGTGGCCCTGCCTGGATGTGGGCAAGCCTAGGTGGGCATGCAGTAATCCAGGAAATGAGTATGTGTGCGTGTGTTCGGGCCTGGATGGCTGTAGATTTAGACATGCCTGGACTTGTGTACAGCTGAGTTTAGGGAACCCTTATAAGAATGTGAATGTAGACATTCAGAGCCATGGTTATGGCCTGTGCAGTAATGTCCTATTTAGTTAAGCAAGTCTAGATGTGGCATTAGACACATCAGAGCCTCAAACTTTGCTTTTAATAATGCTTTTTTCCTGTGTTATATCTTGTATATTATATCACTATAAAAGAATAAAACTCATTCCCATAATACAGTCAAGAATTTAGATACATTAGTGTGTTCTTTCCTTAAGTTGTGGATCACAACACATTAGTGGGTCTTGT
Organism: Phataginus tricuspis; assembly: GCA_029783875.1. Taxonomy (NCBI): domain Eukaryota; kingdom Metazoa; phylum Chordata; class Mammalia; order Pholidota; family Manidae; genus Phataginus; species Phataginus tricuspis. The sequence continues at coordinate 36,786,127 of JAQQAC010000477.1, forward strand.
CAGTTCCTCAAGAGACCATCAGAAAACCTGTCAATCAAAGCTATTTTACTTATCACAATAAGAGACAACCTCATTATGACAGAGTTTTAGTGCTCTTAGAGTGGGGAGTTCAGAAGAAAATATGTATAGGGCTTGGGGATCTGGACTCAAAGGGCTTAAGGCATATCTGTCAAGTTGGGACCTGATCTGTATTAGACAAAATCATTACATGATATTTTAGGACTAGTGGACACAGTAAACTATTGTTTGATAGGTCAGCTGTTTGCCCTGGTGAGTAATCTGTTTGTCCTGATGGGAGAACAGGTTGCCCAAATAAACAAACTGTCAAGATAAACTAGTTTTCAGAAATTTCTGTAACAAACAGTGAAGTTACTTATTTGTTTATAGCCTTATCTTTCTGAGCAAGATTTTTCTGAAACAGTTATTTTGACACAGGTGTTCTCTGATAATTAAGCTATGGGGATACAGCTTGTCTGACTCTGTGATCACTGATCTTTGACAGTACTATTATAATTGTTTTGGGGCACCACGAACCGTACCCATAAGATGGACAACTTAATCGATAAATGTGTGTGTTGTGGCTGCTCCACCCACCGGCCATTCCCTGATCTCCCTCTCCTTGGGCCTCCCTACTCCCTAAATAGATACTGTATTTAGGCCAGTTAATAACCCTACAGTGGCCTCTTTAAGTGCTTAAGTGAAAGGAAGAGTCACATGTCTCTCTGAAATCAAAAGCTAGAAATGATTAAGCTTAGTGAGGAAGGCATGTTGGTAACTCTTGTGACAACACTTAGCCATTTGTGAATGTAAAGGAAAGTTTTTGAAGGAAATTAAAAGTTCTACTCCAGTGAACACGTGAATGATAAGCAAAACAGCGTTACTACTCATATGGGAAAGTTTTAGTGGTTTGGATAGATGATAAAACCAGCTACAACATTCCCCTAACCCAAAGCCTAATCCAAAGCAAGGTTCTAACTCCTCAATTCTGTGAAGGCTGAGAGAGGTGAGGAAGCTGCTGAAAAAGGTTTGAAGCTAGTGGAGATTGGTTCATGAATTTTAAGGAAAGAAGTCACCTACAATAACATAGAAGTACAAGGTGAAGTGGCAAGTGCTGATGCATGTTAAAGCTGCAGCAAGTTACCCAGAAGATCTAGCTAAGATCATTAATGAGGATGGTTACACTAAACAACAGATTTTCAATACAGATGAAACAGTCTTCTTTGTAAGATACCATCTAGGACTTTCTTAGGAGAAGTCAGTGCCTGGATTCAAAACTTCAGAGGACATGCTGACTCTTGTTAGAGGCTAATGCAGTGCATGACTCTAAGTTGATGCCAAGGCTCACTGGCCATTCCAAAAATCCTAGGGCCCTTAAGAATTATGCTAAATCTACTTTGTCTGTGCTCTCTCTGTAAATGGTAAAACAAAGCTTGGAGGACAGCACATCTGTTTATAATACGGTTTACTGAATATGTTAAGCCCACTGTTGAGACTGCTCAGAATAAAGATTCCTTTGAGAATATTATTGCTCATTGACAATGCACCTGGTCACCTAAGAGCACTGATGGAGACATACAATAAGATAATGTTTTCATGCCTGCTAACACAAGATCTATTCTGCAGCCCATGGATCAAGGAGACATTTTTACTTTAAAGTCTCATTATTTAAGAATTACATTTCATGAAGCTACAATAGATAGTGATTCTTCCAATGGATCTGGACAAAGCCAATTGAAAACCTTCTGGAAGGAGTCACCATTTTAGATGCCTTAAGAAATTCATAATTCGTGAGAAAGAGTCAAAATACCAACATTAACAGGAGTTTGGAAGTTGTTTCCAGGCTTCCTGGGTGACTTTGAAGAATTCAAGACTTCTGTGGAGGAAGTCACTGCAGATGTGGTGGAAACAGCAGGAGAACTAGAATTAGAAGTGGAGCCTAAAGATGTGACTGAATTGCTACATCTCGTGGACAAACTAAAAGATGAGTTGTTGCTTATATGGATGAGCAAAAATGTGGTTTCTTGACAGGGAATCTACTTCTGGTGAAGATACTATCAAGACTGTTGAAATGACAACAAAGAACACATCACCCAGAGAAAGAATCTGAAGGAATCGACATGCATAGTCTTCCAGAAAAAGAATTCAGAATAAAAGTCATAGCCATGCTGACGTATCTACAGAAAAATGTGCAAGAGCTGAGGGAGGAAGTGAGGGAAGTGAGGAAAGACAATCCAGAAATGAGACAAGCCATTGACAGGCTCAACAGCAGATTGAATCAGGTTCAAGACACGATCAAGGAATTGCAAGACAGGGACCAGGAATACAAAGAAGCTGAGGCAGAGAGAGATAAAAGGATCTCTAAGAATGAAAGAATATTAAGAGAACTATGTGACCAATCCAAACATAACAATATTCGCATAATAGGAGTACCAGAGGAAGAAGAGAGAGAAAAAGGGATAGAAAGTGTCGTTGAAGAAATAATTGCTGAAAATTTCCCCACGCTGGGGAAGGAAATAGTCTCACAGTCCACAGAAGCCCACAGATCTCCCAACACAAGGGACCCAAGGAAGACTACACCAAGACACATAATAATCAAGATGGCAAAGATCAAAGATAAAGACAGAGTATAAAAGGCAGCTAGAGAGAGAAAAAAGATCACCTACAAAGGAAAACCCATCAGACTGTCATCAGACTTCTCAACAGAAACCTTACAGGCCAGAAGAGAATGGCATGATATATTTAACGTAATGAAACAGAAGGGGCTCGAACCAAGAATATTGGATCCACCACGATTATCATTTAAATATGATGGAGGGATTAAACAATTTCAAGACAAAAAGAAAGTTGAGAGAGTTTGCCTCCCATAAACCACCACTACAGGATATCTTAAAGGGACTGCTCTAGAGGGAAACACCCCTAAGGCTAAAAAGATGTCACCAGAGAAAATAAAATCATAGCAAAGAAAGCAGACCATCCAAATACCAACTAAAGGCAAAGAATAAAACACCTAATATATAAAGAAAGGAGGAGGAAGAATAGGAAGGAAGAGATAAAGAAACATCAGACAGCGTTCACAATAACTTAACAAGAAAGTTAAGTTAGAATCTCAGATAGTAAAGAAGCAACCCTTAAACCTTTGATAACCATGAATCTAAAGCCAGCAATGGCAATAAGTACATATCTATCAATAATCACCCTAATTGTAACCGGAGTGAATGCACCAATCAAAAGACACAGAGTAACAGAGTGGATAAAAAAGCAAGACCCATCTATATACTGCTTACAAGAGACTCACCTCAAACCCAAAGATATACACACACTAAAAGTGAAGGGATGGAAAAAAAATATTTCAAGCAAACAACAAAGAGAAAAAAGCAGGTGTTGCAGTACTTGTATCACATAAAATAGACTTCAAAACGAAGAAAGTAGCAAGAGATAAAGACGGACAGTACATAATGATAAAGGGATCAGTCCAACAAGAAGATATGACCATTATAAATATATATGCACCCAACACAGGAGCATCAGCATATGTGAAACAAATACTAACAGAAGGGAAGGAGGAAATAGACAGCAATGCAATTATTTTAGGAGACTTTAACACGCCACTCACTCCAAAAGATAGATCAACCAGGCAGAGGATAAAGACACAGAGGCACTGAACAACACACTAGAACAGATGGACCTAACAGATATCTACAGAACTCTGCACCCAAAAGCA
>JAQQAC010000477.1:36796354-36831800 GCA_029783875.1 Phataginus tricuspis
AAAGTGTCATTGAGGAGGTAACTGCTGAAAACGGCCCCAGTCTGGGGAAGGAGATAGTTTCTCAGGCTATGGAGATGCACAGATCTCCCAACACAAGGGACCCAAGGAAGACAACACCAAGACATAGTAATTAAAATGGCAAAGATCAAGGATAAGGACAGACTATTAAAAGCAGCCAGAGAGAGAAATAAGATCACATACAAAGGAAAGCCCATCAGGCTATCATCAGACTTCTCAACAGAAACCTTACAGGCCAGAAGGGAGTGGTATAAGGTATTTAATGCAATGCAGCAGAAGGGCCTTGAACCAATAATACTTTATCTGGCAAGATTATCATTTAAATTTGAAGGAGGGATTAAACAATTCCCAGATAAGCAAAAGCTGAGAGAATTTACCTCCTACAAACCATCTTTACAGTATATTTTGGAGGGACTGCTATAGATGGAAGTGTTCCTAAGGTTTAATAGCTGTCACCAGAGGTAATAAAACCACAGTAAAGAAAACAGAACAGCTAATTACTAAGAAAATGAAAAAATTAAAATAATCTCCAAAGTCAATCAAGGGATAGACAAAGAGTACAGAATATTATACCTAATATATAAAGAATGGAGGAGGAAGAAAAAGGAAGAAGAAAAAAAAGAAACTTCAGACTGTGTTTGTAATAGCATATTAAGTAAGGTAAGTTAGACTCTTAGATAATAAGGAAGTTAACCTCGAACCTTTGGTAACCACGAATCTAAAGCCTGCAATGGCACAAAGTACATACCTATCCATAATCACCCTAAATGTAAATGGACTGAATGCACCAATCAAAAGATATAGAGTCACTGAATGGATAAAAAAACAAGATCCATCTATATACTGCCTACAAGAGACACACTATAAACCCAAAGATATACACAGACTAAAAGCGAAGGGATGGAAAAAGATATTTCATGCAACTAATAGTGAGAAAAAAGCAGTTTCAGTACTTGTATGAGATAAAATAGACTTCAAAACAAAGAAAGTCAGAAGAGACAAAGAAGGACATTACATAATAATAAAAGGGTCAACCCAACAAGAAGATATAACCATTATAAATATCTATTCACCCAACACAGGAGCACCTACATATGTAAAACAAATACTAACAGAATTAAAGGGGGAAATAGAATGCAATGCATTCATTCTAGGAAACTTCAACACTCCACTCACTCTGAAGGACAGATCAACCAGACAGAACATGAGTAAGGAGACAGAGGCACCGAACAACACAATAGAACAGATGGACCTGACATCTACAGAACTGTACACCCAAAGGCAGCAGAATACACATTCTTCTCAAGTGCACATGGAACATTCTCAAGAATAGATCATATACTAGGCCACAAAAAGAGCCTCGGTAAATTCAAAAAGATTGAAATCGTACTAACCAGTTTCTCAGACCACAAAGGTGTGAAACTAGAAATAAATTACGCAAAGAAAATGAAAAAATCCCACAAACACATGGAGGCTTCACAACATGCTGCCAAATAACCAATGGATCAATGACCAAATAAAAACAGAGATCAAGTAATATATGGAGACGAATGACAACAGTAATACAACCCTGCAAAATCTGTGGGATGCATTGAAGGCCGTGTTAAGGGGAAAGTATATTGCAATACAAGCATACCTCAGGAAAGAAGAACAATCCCGTATGAGCAGTCTAAACTCACAGTTAACGAAACTAGAAAAAGAAGAACAAATAATGCCCAAATTCATTAGAAGGAGGGACATAAAGAGATTAGAGCAGAAACAAATAAAATCAAGAAGAGTTAAAAAGAATCATGAAAGCAGGAGCTGGTGCTTCGAGAAAATAAACAAAATAGATAAACCCCTAGCCAGACTCATTAAGAGAAAAAGAGAATCCACACACATAAACAGAATCAGAAATGAGAAAGGAAAAATAACGACGGACCCCACAGAAATACAAAGAATTATAAGAGAATATTACGAGAATCTATATGCTAACAATGTCCAAAACCTAGAAGAAATGGACAACTTCTTAGAAAAATACAGCCTTCCAAGACTCACCAAGCAGGAAACAGAAAAACTAAACAGACCAATCACCAGCAACGAAATTGAATTGGTAATAAAAAAACTACCCAAGAATAAAACGCCCGGACCTGATGGATTCACCTCTGAATTCTACCAGACATATAGAGAAGAAATAACACCCATTCTCCTTAAAGTTATCCAAAAAATAGAAGAGGAGGGAATACTTCCAAACCCCTTCTATGAAGCCAGCATCACTCTAATACCAAAACCGGGCAAAGACCTCACTAAAAAAGAAAATTACAGACCAATATCCCTGATGAACGTAGATGCAAAAATACTCAACAAAATATTAGCAAACCGAATTCAAAAATACATCAAGAGGATCATACACCATGATCAAGTGGGATTCATCCCAGGGATGCAAGGATGGTACAACATTCGAAAATCCATTAACATCATCCACCACATCAATAAAAAGAAGAACAAAAACCACATGATCATCTCCACAGATAGTGAAAAAGCATTTGACAAAATTCAGCATCCATTCATGATTAAAACTCTCAACAGAATGGGTATAGACGGCAAGTACCTCAACATCATAAAGGCTATATATGACAAACCCACAGCTAACATACTTAATAGTGAGAAGCTGAAAGCTTTTCATCTAAGATCGGGAACAAGACAGGGGTGCCCACTCTCTCCACTGTTATTCAACATAGTACTGGAGGTCCTAGCCACGGCAATCAGACAAAACAAAGACATACAAGGCATCCAGATTGGTAAAGAAGAAGTCAAATTGTCCTATTTGCAGATGACATGATACTGTACATAAGAAACCCTAAAGACTCCACTCCAAAACTACTAGAACTAATATCAGAATTCAGCAAAGTTGCAGGATACAAAATTAACACACAAAAATCTGTTGCTTTCCTATACACTAACAATGAACTAACAGAGAAATCAGAAAAACAATTCAATTCACAATTGCATCAAAAAGAATAAAATACCTAGGAATAAACCTAACGAAGGAAGTGAAAGACCTATACTCTGAAAACTACAAGAGACTCCTATGAGATATTAAAGAGAACACTAATAAATGGAAATACATCCCGTGCTCTTGGCTAGGAAGAATAAATATTGTCAAAATGGCTATAGCAATCTACAGATTCTATGCAATCCCTATCAGAATACCAACAGCAGTGAACTGGAACAAATAATTCTAAAATTCATATGGAACCACAAAAGACCCTGTATAGCTAAAGCAATCATGAGAAGGAATTATAAAGCCGGGGGGATTTCACTTCCCAACTTCAAGCTCTACTACAAAGCCACAGTAATCAAAACAATTTGGTATTGGCACAAAAAGAGACCCACAGACCAGTGGAACAGAATCGAAAATCCAAACATTAACCCAAACATATATAGCCAATTAATCTTTGATAAAGGAGCCTTGGATATACAATAGGGAGATGACAGCCTCTTCAGCAGCTGGTGTTGGGAAAACTGGACAGGTACATGTAAGAGAATGAAACTGGACTACAGTCTAACACCATACACAAAGGAAAATTCAAGGTGGATCAAGGATCTGGATGTAGGTCATGAAACCATAGTCTTAGAAAAAAACATAGGCAAACATCTCTTGAACATAACCATGAGTGACTTCTTCATAAACATATCTCCCCGGGCAAGGGAAACAAAAGCAAAAGTAAACAAGTGGGACTATATCAAGCTGAAAAGCTTTTGTACAGCAAAGGACACCATCAGTGAAACAAAAAGACATCCTACAGTGTGGGAGAATATATTCATACATGACGTATCGTATAAGGGGTTGACATCCAAAATATATAAAGAACTCATGCACCTTAAAAAAAAAAAGCAAATAATCCAATTAAGAAATGGGCAGAGGACATGAATAGACAGTTCTCCATAGAAGAAATTCAGATGGCCAACAGGCACATGAAAAGATGCTCCACATCGCTGGTCATCAGAGAAATGCAGATTAAAACCACAATGAGATATCACCTTACACCAGTGAGGAAGGCCAACATCCAAAACACAAACAACAACAAATGTTGGAGAGGATGTGGAGAAAAGGGAACCCTCCTACACTGCTGGTGGGAATGCAAATTAGTTCAACCATTGTGGAAAGCAGTATGGAGGTTCCTCAAAAAACTCAAAATAGAAATACCATTTGACCCAGGAATTCCACTCCTAAGAATTTACCCTAAGAATGCAGCAGCCCAATTTGAAAAAGACAGATGCATCCCTGTGTTTATCGCAGCTCTATTTACAATAGCCAAGAAATGGAAGCAACCTACGTGTCCATCAGTAGATGAATGGATAAAGAAGGTGTGGTACATATACACAATGGAATATTATTCAGCCATAAAAGAAAACAAATCCTACCATTTGCAACAACATGGATGGAGCTAGAGGGTATTATGCTCAGTGAAATAAGCCAAGCCGAAAAAGACAAGTATCAAATGATTTCACTCATATGTGGAGTATAAGAACAAAGAAAAAAACTGAAGGAACAAAACAGCAGCAGACTCACAGAACGCAAGAACGGACTAATAGTTACCAAAGGGAAAGGGACTGGGGAAGATGGGTGGGAAGGGAGGCACAAGGGGGGAAAAGGGGCATTACGTTTAGCAGATGTAATGTTGGTGGGGCACGGCAAGGGCTGTACAACTCAGAGAAGACAAGTAGTGATTCTATAGCATCTCACTACGCTGATGGACAGTGACTGTAATCGGGTTGGTTGTGGGCACCTGATGAAGGGGGTAGTTTAATAACCATAATATTGCACATGTAATTGTAGATTAATGATAACAAAATTAATTATTTGAAAAATGTATATAGAGGCCACGTAACTCAACATAATACAGACTATATATGACAAACCCACAGCCAACATTATACTTAACAGCGAGAAGCTGAAAGTTTTCCTTTAAGATCGCGAACAAGACAAGGATACCCACTCTCCCCACTTCTATTCAACATACTACAGGAAGTCCTAGCCAAGGGAATCAGACAACACAAAGAAATAAAAGGCATCCAGATTGCCAAGGAGGAAGTTAAAATGTCCCTGTTTGCAGATGACATGATATTATACAAAAAAACCCCTAAAGAATCCACTCCAAAAGTACTAGATCTAATATCTGAATTCATGAAAGTTGTGGGATACAAAATTAATTTGCAGAAATCTGTGGCATTCCTATACACTAACAATGAACTAGCAGAGAGAGAAATCAGGAAAACAATTCCATTCACAGTTGCATGAGAAAGAATAAAATACCTAGGAATAAACCGACCAAGGAAGTGAAAGGCCTATACTCTGAAAACTACAAGAAGCTCATGAGAGAAATTAAAGAATATACCAATAAATGGAAACACATCCCATTCTCATGGATAGGAAGAATTAATATTGTCAAAATGGCTATCCTGCCTAAAGCAATCTACATATTCCATGCATTTCCTATCAAAATACAAACAGCATTCTTCAACAGACTAGAGAAAATCGTTCTAAAATTCATATGGAACCACAAAAGACCCCGAATAGCCAAGGCAATCCTGAGAGGGAAGAATAAACGTGGGGAGATTATGCTCCCCAATTTCAAGCTGTACTACAAAGCCACAGTAATGAAGACAATTTGGTACTGGTACAAGAACTGACCCGTAGACCAATGGAACGGACTAGAGAGCCATGATATAAACCCAACCATATATGGTCAGTTAATATATGATAAAGCCATGGACTTACAATGGGGAAATAACAGCCTCTTCAACAGCTGGTGTTGGCAAAACTGGACAGCTACATGCAAGAGAATGAAACTGGATGATTGTTTAACCCCATACACAAAAGTAAACTCAAAATGTATCAAGGACCTGAATGTAAGTCATGAAACCATAAAACTCTTAAAAGACCACATAGGCAAAAAACTCCTGAATATAAGCATGAGCAACTTCTTCCTGAACGCATCTCCTCGAGCAAGGGAAACAAAAGCAAAAATGAACTCATGGGACTACATCAAACTAAAAGGTTTCTGTACAGCCAAGGACCCCATCAACAGAACAAAAAGGCATCCTACAGTATGGGAGAGCATATTTGTAAATAACATATCTGACAAGGGGTTAACATCCAAAATATATAAAGAACTTACACACCTCAACACCCAAAAAGCAAGTAACCCTATTAAAAAATGGGCGGAGGATATGAAGAGACAGTTCTCCAAAGAAGAAATTGAGATGGCCAACAGACACATGAAAAGATGCTCCACATCACTAATCATCAGGGAAATGCAAATAAAAACCACAATGAGATATCACCTCACACCAGTAAGGATGGCCACCATCCAAAAGACTGAGAACAACAAAGGCTGAAGAGGATGCGGAGAAAGGGGAACCCTCCTACACTGCTGGTGGGAATGTAAGCTTGTTCAACCATTATGGAAAGCAATATGGAGGTAAAACTAAAAATACAAATAGCATTTGACCCGGGAATCGCACTCCTTGGAATTTACCCAAAGAATACAAACTCTCAGATTCAAAAAAACATATGCACCCCTATATTTATAGCAGCACTTATTACAATAGCCAAGATATGGAAGCAACCTAAGTGTCCATCAGTAGATGAATGGATAAAGAAAATGTGGTACATATACACAATAGAATATTATTCAGACCTAAGAAAGAAACAAATTCTACCATTTGCAACAACATGGATGGTGCTGGAGGATATTATGCTCAGTGAAATAAGCCAGGCAGAGAAAGACAAGTATCAAATGATTTCCCTCATTTGTGGAATACAACAATGAAGCAAAACCAAAGGAACAATATAGCAGCCGACTCAGAGACTCCAAGAAGTAACTAGTGGTTACCAAAGGGGAGGAGTGTGGGAGGGTGGGTGGGAGGGTGGGAGAAGGGGATTGAGGAGTATTATGATTAGTACACATGGTGTGGGGATCACGGGGAAAACAGTGTAGGACAGAGAAGGCAAACAGTGAATCTGTGTCATCTTACTACACTGATGGACAGTGACTGCATTGGGGTATGGGTGGGGACTTGATACTATGGGTAAATGTAGTAACCACATTGTTTTTTCATGTGAAACCTTCATAAGAGTGTATATCAATAATACCTTAATAAAAAAAAAGAATGAAAAAAAAAGATTTTACCATAGAGAATACAGATATGGGAGCTTGGCCACACTGCCTAATAATGCTGTCTCTAAGATATCAGATCACTTGACTAATGCAATTGGAGAATTCTGTCTCAAACGTTATTCAAAAATATGCCTTTTTCAGATATTTTGAGAGACAGGGATATGTGACCAAAATTATTATAGAAACTGCCTGGTTTCATTCATCTTTCCACAGCTTCCCTTGATCACTTCACCAAAAACCCGGTGGTTTACCTTAGTCCAGCAGTCATATGACAAAACAGAACTCTTACATATGTCAGGAAGGTGGATTGGGTGGAATGGCACATGAATGGAAGGAAGTACTTAGTCAGTCTGACATTATTTGGCCTAGGGCAGTGTGACTTTCCTGAGTTAACATGCAGTAAAAGATGAATAGTAAGAAAGAAAAAACAACTTTAGATTTTTAAATATTTAACTTTGGAGCAAATGACTTCTTGACCTTTGCATTTGAGAAAGATGTCAGCTCCTTTCTTGAGGTTGACCCCTTGACAATAATACTAGCTAACATTGTCAAATCCATGCTATAGCCATTCTTTTCAAGGTATAGGTTTCGTAGAACTGTTTATACTACATTTTTAATCAGCATAAAAATGGTAAAATTAAATGATTGGATATCTGAAGCAATAAAAGATGAAACAATTATGGTTATTGTATATCAGGTACGTCCCATGTCCTACGTTGCCTCCTTACTCCAAAAAAGAATCATTTTTAGAGAGAAGATGAAGTTTCTCTTTCCTATCAATCACCACCAAACATACATACGTACATGTATGATGTTACATGTAAATTTGATAGACATTTCTGGTACCTCCTATTATTGCTAACCCATGTGTCTACCATGGGCAGCAGTCAGTGCAAATATGAAGCTGCAAAACTGTGCCCACAAATCAAAAGCCTTTTTTCTTTTCTTTTCCTCTCCCTCTCTCTTTTAGTGTCTATATTTGCTATATATTAACTGGATATTCTGAAATATATCTGTTGTTCAAAATAAATACACTGATTTGGTTAAAGTTATTTAACATATTTTGGAAGGTAACTTTCTTGAATAGTTTTATAATAATTTTGTTGAGTGTAAAAGTAGCTTTATTATTTCTGGGGTGTGGTGGAGGTGGCTATGGTTTATTTAAAAATACAGTTCTTTTATTAACTCCAGGATGGGCATGCCTGTACTTATTAGTTATTAGTACTTATAACAGCTACCATTTATTTTGTTTTCTATCATCCTAACAAGGGCATTTTCAGTAGGCAGCAACAGAAAATTCTATAATGGTGGCTTAAACCATAGGCACTTAACATGTCTCACATAAAAATCCCATGTTTGGTGTAGGGACTTAATAGTGTCATGAAGGACCACGTCCTTCCCATCGCTTTGCTTTGCCACCAGCATTTTTCACCTTTAAGTCTGATACTTCATATTGTGAAATGGCTTTAAGCTATGGGTATAAATAAGGGGCTTTCCTTCCATAAGCAATAAAAATTTCCCAGAAGCTTGAGGAAATTTCCCTTCAAGTTTCATTGGTCAAAAGCTTACATACAACTCTAGTTGCAGAGGAGGCTGGGAAAGCAAGTATGGGAAAAGGAAAAGATGGTAGTGATTAGCCGTTAGGGTGGGCACATTGGGGTTCTCTCAGCAAGAAGAAAGGGAAGAAATGTTACCAGGCATGACTGACAGTTTCTGCCACAGTTCCTATGGTCACTCATTGTTAGTTGCTTTACATATATTTCAGTGTAATCTTCACAATAGTTCATTAAACTAAGCACTAGGAAACTGTGCTCAGAAAACATGTAACTAGCTCTAGTGAGATTATCTGCAAATAATGACAAAACCAGAAGTCAATTTCTCTTACTTAAAAGACCATACTCTTTCCATTATCATATAATGGCTCTTATGTCAGACTGTCAAATTTCCCCTATTGCTTTTCCCTCCAACAGTTTCAAGGTCTCATTCTGACAGTGAAAGTGAATATTCTGCTTCCAACTCAGAGGATGATGAAGGGGTTTCACAAGAATATGAAGACACTAACGAATTCAGCCAAAAGATTCAACCTCAGAATAGAGTAGTTTCAGCTCTTGTTTGCAAAGAAACACCTTCTAAGAAAATGAAAAGAGATAAAACAGTAAGTGAAGAGAGCGACCTTAACTTTAAAGAAAAATTGTGTAAATCTCAAGGATAAGCTACCCAAAGAAAAGACACCCATATGGGGGGGTCAACATAATTATTTTCTTCACTTTTCTATGTTTTTTCAGTCTTTTTTCACATAAGTTCTCATACATACTTGTATCTATTTCTGGACTTTCTATTCTGACTTAATCTGCATTCATATCCATGTATATATACTAAAGGTGACATCTCAATTCAGTTGTATAAAAATGAGCTTTTAAATAAATAAATACTGGTTGGATAATTGGAGGCAAGACTTACCAGTGTATACCTTTCTATATAATTTTATTTTTCTAACGTTGATGTATTCAAGTCAATGTAAGTAATAAATGGTATGGCTTTGGATCCATGTTGAGTTGTTTGGGAGAACACTGCAGGCACCATGGCTTGAGAGAAGACCTGGTGTTCTGTGTAAAGATTCAAAGCAGTCTTGGAAGCCTACTACTTGAATGTCTTCCCATCTTTTCCTCACTACCATGGAGGTCAGTCCTGCCCAGATCTGTAGAACAAACAGCGAGCCATTTTATTGGAATCGTAATCAAGCCCTTTTTTACCGTGCTGTTGACGTCTTTCTCATTTTCACAGTTCTTCAATTGTACTAATAATAAAGGATTTGCTAGGACTGTGTGAGGCAAAACAAAGCCCCCCAACCTTCCTTTTTTAGGTCTAAATGGAAATTATATATTGGAACTTAGGAATTGTTTTGGGGAATAAACTACTTGAAACTAGTCATTTTTTAACTTTTATGATCCTAAGGGTTACTTAGTTTTATTATTAGACTTAATTTGCTTAGTCCTTAATCTGTGTTATTGCTTGAGGAAGAAAATACTAATGGCCAAATAAAGAATTCCACATATTTTACATTAGTGTTACTGTCTAGTTTTGACATAAACCTAAGAACTAACTTTGCTGTATCCATTTTCAGAGTGACTTAGTAGAAGAATATTTTGAAGCTCACAGCAGTTCAAAAGTTTTAACCTCTGATAGAACACTGCAGAAACTAAAGAGAGCTAAATTGGATCAGGTATGTTACAAGGAATGCTACTTCTAAACTTTTCCTATTGTGAGCTGAAAAATATACTACATAATCAGCAGAGTTGGAGAGTTAAGTGCACTCAAGCAGAATTACTGTCCTGATAAATGAGACACAAATTAATGTGGCATTGCTATTATATATTTTATTATATAAATGGTTCACTGGGTTAGATTCTGTTTGACACACTATAACTATATGCTTTTTTCTCTTATTTATTATTTCTTCAGGATCTGTAAGAATCATCGGGGTCATAGTTTCTTTGGTATCTGTGTACCATTAATTGCTCATTCATTTAACCCACATATTCATTGACCCTCACAGTGGTTAAAAAACAAACACTGTGATCTGACTGTCAGTTACAAACCTTGCAAAAAGCAGAGGATATTCTGCTTCTTGATATGGAAAACCTGACCAGTACAGTAAGATAACAAGGTTACTATATATACCAGTGGTTCCATCTCTTTTTACGAAAAATACCTACAGTTGTAGTCCCTAGGGCTTTGATTGCTATCTCCCTGAGAGGAGATAGAACTATCAGAATGAGAAAATCTTTCAGTGAAAAGTGGGGTTGATAATAATCTAAGTCAAGAAGAGTGTGTTACTGGCTCAAAGATGATCAGTTTTATTTTCTCTGCAAACTGGAATTGAGTGCAGTTTTCTAAGGTGTACTGGGCTTTAGACAGTTTTCAAACTGTAAAAAGGAGAACATAGGATAAACCTCTATAACCTGGGTGAGGTGGTGCTGTGTGGGTTGGGTGGTTTCTATTTTTTTGTCACCTGGCTTATTGGTACTGAGATACAGATCAGAGACTAGCTGAACACGTGTGTCAAGAAGCCATTTGTTCCAGGGAGAGGGCACTAACATATGCTTCCTGGTTATATTTTTATATAAGCAACATGGAATAATAAAAGGATCCAGGATCAGAGTAAGACTTCATAGGACCTAGAGGCAAAAATGACCTCTGAGCGGATGACATACCTGTTGCCAGTAATGAAGG
This sequence comes from Phataginus tricuspis, assembly GCA_029783875.1. Taxonomy (NCBI): domain Eukaryota; kingdom Metazoa; phylum Chordata; class Mammalia; order Pholidota; family Manidae; genus Phataginus; species Phataginus tricuspis. The sequence continues at coordinate 36,807,772 of JAQQAC010000477.1, forward strand.
AAGGGAAAGTCTTTTGTTGACTGTGGATGTAGCTAACAATACAGTGTCATGAGCATGTGTCAGTAAGCATTTATTTTTAATATCTGAGGGTCTGCTGATCTAGGATTTGCTCCATATGTCCCTCCTCCTCTTGGACCAGCAAGCTAGCTGAGGCATGTTCTCCTGACAGTATCAGAGATGTTAAGTGGAAAAACACAAGAACCCTTAAAAGCTTGATTCAGAACTAGCTCAGTGTCACTTTTGCCTCATCCTAGTGGCCACAGCAAATCATGTGGCTGAAAACAAAGTGACTGACCAGGGAACTAGACTCCATCTCTGAATGGGGAAGGACTGCAAGGTCACATGGTGACAGGCATGGAAATAAGGAGGAAGCAATTATTCAGACCAACACTGGATCCTACGGACACTGTAGGGCAACACTATTAAATTGTTCCCACTGTGGATGCTGTAGTATGGTTCCCCACAGATACTGAAGTTTGAAGTGAAAGTTCATAGATGAGATAATAGTCCAGAGTTCACACCTAAGTGTGGGCATGCTCTGATAATCCAGTGGGAATGACTACTGGAAATGATACTAGAACTTTATCGGCTTCTTCAGGGCTCTAAACTTCAGAAGGAGTGAAAGAAATTTTTTAAAACTAAACTACTTAACAGTCTGACTTAGACCTTGTCCTATTTCTCTTTAAGTATGTAAATAAAAACTATATAGGCCAGAGTGCCTGGAATGTTGACTTTGCAACTCTAGTTTTCAGTATTAAGAGAATAAAGAGCAGAATCATGAAAATGCAATGCCAGGGTAAAAATGCATATACAGCTTTTGCTAGAGTTTCATTTCAGAAAGTGAGCTATGTTTCATTCACCAGCATGAATTTTCAAGTTTTGGCTGCAGGGCAATGTACCTTCCTCAGTTTATTTACATTGTTGTTTTAAAAACTTTGCCATACTCATCAAAGATAAAGGATTTGTTAGAAGTAGCTTTTTTGCAAGAAGAGCAGCAATGCAAGTTTATTTTAATAATAATGATAATGATAAATTATAAAGAACCTTTAATGTTTTCTGAGAATTAATATTGAACTATTACCTTAAGCTTTCACATCTTTTCAGATTCATAGATTTTTAAGTCTATCTGGATTTGTTGTCAAAGCTGGGAGTCAGGTTTAATCATCTTATGGTAACAATCTTTTTAGAAATTAAAGCCTTCTATTTGGAATTTTTAATCACATAAATGGTTTTAGACAAAACCTGGCAAATTCTTTATTGTTATATTTTTACTAAAAAGAATGTTTAAGAAGTTTTAAGAAAAGATTTAAATCATATTTGAAATATACAGTATTTCAAGATGATGCCCTCATTACCAAACCTGATTAAAGTACTGTTTCCACTAGTGGTCTCTTCTGACCTCTACCTCTAAAGAAATATTTTTAGTTTGGATTGATTTGATGTATATAGCTTGAGAGTGATTTTCTTCCCTCCCTCTCTTTTTAAAGCAAACTTTGCGTAACTTACTGAGCAAGGTTTCTCCTTCCTTTTCTACTGAACTTAAACAACTAAATCAACAATATGAACAATTATTTCATAAATGGATGTTACAGTTACAGTAAGTACTATTATCATTGCAAACTCTTGTATGATAAAAAATATGTCTAAAAATCAAAGTAGTTTTTTTTTGGTATCGTTAATATACAATCACTTGAACAACATTATGGGTACTAGACTCCCTATTATCAAGTCATCAAAGCAGTTTAACACATTAATTTCCTTTTTTCAGTTAACTTTATGTTTTTATTTGTATATAAAAATTCAAAAAAATAGTTTTTTCCCAATCTTATGCCTTAGTATGGAAATGTCATATTATTTATGGCTCTTCTCAGAAATTCAACAGTTGTCAAGAAACTTGTCTTTTGTAAATTTATCAGATATGGAAGCCATTGTTAAAATAAATAGCATTTCTTCAAATTATAAGTTTTTACTCATAAAAATATTCGAAATCCTAATTTTTCAAGGTTGATCAATACATCAATAGATTTTTTTTTTGGTGTCATTAATCTACAATTACATGTGCAATATTATGGTTATTAAACTACCCCCTTCATCAGGTCCCCCCCACCAACCCCATTACAGTCACTGTCCATCAGCGTAGTGAGATGCTATAGAATCACTACTTGTCTTCTCTGAGTTGTACAGCCCTCCCCGTGCCCCCCCCAACATTACATCTGCTAAACGTAATGCCCCTTTTTTCCCCTTGTCCCTCCCTTCCCACCCATCCTCCCCAGTCCCTTCCCCTTTGGTAACTGTTAGTCCATTCTAGGGTTCTGTGAGTCTGCTGCTGTTTTGTTCCTTCAGTTTTTTTCTTTGTTCTTATACTCCACATATGAGTGAAATCATTTGATACTTGTCTTTTTCAGCTTGGCTTATTTCACTGAGCATAATACCCTCTAGCTCCATCCATGTTGTTGCAAATGGTAGGATTTGTTGTCTTCTTATGGCTGAATAATATTTCATTGTGTATATGTACCACATCTTCTTTATCCATTCATCTACTGATGGACACTTAGATTGCTTCCATTTCTTGGCTATTGTAAATAGTTCTGCGATAAACACGGGGTGCATCTGTCTTTTTCAAATTGGGCTGCTGCATTCTTAGGGTAAATTCCTAGGAGTGGGATTCCTGGGTCAAATGGTATTTCTATTTTGAGTTTTTTGAGGAACCTCCATACTGCTTTCCACAATGGTTGAACTAGTTTGCATTCCCACCAGCAGTGTAGGAGGGTTCCCTTTTCTCCACATCCTTGCCAACATTTGTTGTTGTTTGTGTTTTGGATGTTGGTCATCCTCACTGGAGTGAGGTGATATCTCATGTGGTTTTAATCTGCATTTCTCTGATGATTAGCGATGTGGAGCATCTTTTCATGTGCCTGTTGGCCATCTGAATTTCTTCTTTAGAGAAGTGTCTATTCATGTCCTCTGCCCATTTCTTAATTGTATTATTTACTTTTTGTTTGTTGAGATGCGTGAGTTCTTTATATATTTTGGATGTCAACCCCTTATCAGATACGTCATTTATGAATATATTCTGCCATACTGTAGCATGTCTTTTTGTTCTACTGATGGTGTCCTTTGCTGTACAGAAGCTTTTCAACTTGATATAGTCCCACTTGTTCATTTTTGCTTTTGTTTCCCCATCAATAGATTTTAATCTAGCTTTTCAATCAAAGTTTCCAAAATGAGAGAATATTTCATTTCTCCTAAACTTATTCCATATAAATGTCCTAAGACCTTCAGAATTTTGTGAGATCTGTCCTATAAACATTACTTTACCATTTCAAAATTATTTCTTGGAATATTTTTTCAATTTTAATAATTCTTCAGATACTGCAGGTTGAATTTTAGATTTTCATTAAAATATCTAGAAGAATGATTAAAAGTATTTTTTACTATAATTAATTTTATACCTTTATTTAAAAAGTCCTCAATATAAGGAAGTACTTAAAATTATGCTAATGTAAATTGTAAATATACATACATGCACATGCTCACAGTTACATAGTCAGTGGAGTAAATTAGAAGGCAGGTCTACCAAGTAGTAAGAACATAGACCTTGACACAATTATCCCCAGTTAACCCTGGTTTTCTTTTGCTAATAATACATGAAGGGTTATGCTAGCAAGAGAATGATTATCTTCCCTACAAGGATCTCAGCTTCTCTAAGTAACTATTTATGGATCTATTTGTTACCAATTTATAAAGCAGGTCTTCACTCTTGTCCACCCCCCAGTTCATATACTTCGTTCATCCAGCATGTTAACTCTGATGCCTTGGCTTGCTGTGCTCGGCCTCGGTCCCAGCCGAGACCTCATAGTCACCTACTTCCTCAGAATTGCTAGCTCTCTGCATTCCCATGCTTCTTTTTTTTTTTTTTTTTTGCTGCTCCTGCCATTGCTAATCTCTACTTTGGGGGTTGTCTCTTCTCTTCTCTTGTATTTCTAGGTTATCCTGCATTGCTGCAGAGCATCACATAAATAAACACTGTATCTGACTGACCTCCATAAACAATCATGGACTTAAACTATAGCTTGATCCCTGGTGCTTGGTGTCCTGGGTCATCTTACTCACTCTTTTGGCTTCAGCTGTTTTTTGTGTATGAATAACTCTTGTTAACTGTATCTCCAGCCCAGCCCAGTCCAGTCCAGATCTCACACCACAGCAAGAGACATGGATATCTGAATGTATATTGGAAGTTTCTGTGTGGATGTCCTATGAATAATTCTATACACAGAAAATTAACTCTTCTTAAACCCATCATTCCCACCTGCCCTTGTTGCCTGGCACAGTGAATATTACCTCATTCATGTAGTTGCCTCTGCCAGAAAACTGAGTTAGTGAACACTCCCTTGTCCTCAACCTTCCACATCTAATCACTCTCCAGATCCTGCTGATTTGACCTATAAAGTACTTGACCCCTTAAGTTTTTCTCCATGGCACCTAATTCAAGTCCGTAGTCTTAGGTAGGTTTGTCCCTTCTTCCTACCGACTACCCTCCCTCAGCCAGTATGATCTTTGTGAAAAGATCCTGCTACATTCTTACAAAACCATTCAGTTCATACCTGGCTAGTTACTTTTAAATGTTTGTTGTCTTGGAATAAAATCAATTAATTTAGTTGACTTAACATGACCTTTGTGACTTGGCCTCTGTTTACTTTACCAATTTAATCAATCAATTAAAACTCTGTTTCAGTCTGTAAAACTTTCTAGTGCCTTGTACCTGCCATGTTCTTCCTTACCTCCAACCATCTGTCACTTGAAAGGTAATACTTGCTGGAAAGAAGGCTGCTAAAGTTGGAACTTAAGTTTGGTGTACAAATAATAAAATTGTGCTTTTACTTGTATAAGTTGGGAATCAACACAGTTAAGTTCTTCCTAGATTCTTTATAAGCTTACATTAAGAAAACTGGTTGATTATAAAATAAGCAATAAGAGGTACTGAACTTTAATTTCATGAATGTTACCTTTCATAACAGCCTGGGGTTCAACATCGTGCTTTATGGTTTGGGTTCTAAGAGAGATTTACTAGAAAGGTTTCGAACTACCATGCTGCCAGACACCATTCATGTTGTCATCAATGGCTTCTTTCCTGGGATCAGTGTGAAATCAGTAAGTTTCAAAAATGTTAAAAGGAGTAATGCTACACTCTGCCAATCCATACCCCAGCGTGAGTGAGGATGCCACTTCTCATTCTGGAGCACTCAGTTTTTGTTTTTAGCCTCTACAGTAGTAGGACTGTATAGTATTTAAGATCATGTGTTTGGGCTCAGAGCATTCTGGCTTTGAATCCCCGTCTTTGAATTTCCTACTTTGTAGCTGATACTGTATTTAATCTTGGGGAAATATTTGCTTTGTTTACTACACCAAATATCAACCGTACTTCCTGCAGGACAGGATTATGGAGGACTTCAATTTTACTATTTTTTTATGTCACTTTGATACTCTAAAACTAATTTAAAAACCAGTAAGTTTGTAGTTTTATAATATACATTTATTATAGATCATTTTTACTCAAAATGCTTGTGTCTCTTTATCATATGAAAATTAATTTAAACCCCTTGGGTGCTGGCCATTAAACAATGTAATATTCCTTTTTTAAAATGTCCTTAATATTTGGGCCCTCTTCTCTTTGATAAATCTATAGTTTTCTGCTTCTTATATTGTTGGGGTTTTTTTTAAGGGGGGTAGGGTTTCTGCCCTCTTATCTTTACATCTTTGTTATTCTTCCCTGTTACCTTTTAGCATAACTTAGGCAAAAAAATGAATTAGGTATACTTAAGTATCAGTAGAATTTTTCAAGTGCTTTTACAGCTTTGATGGGAAATCCAAACTCACTTTTAATTTAAAAAAGGATTGATTTGCTAGTTATATTTATCCTGTATGACAGAATAAGTTATAACTGATGTGCCTCTTGCACTTTTATGACAGATCCTGAATTCTGTAACAGAAGAAGTCCTCGATCATGTGGGTACTTTCCGAAGTGTACTGGATCAGCTAGACTGGATAATAAACAGATTTAAAGAAGGTGACATGAAGTAGATGTTCTAGTTTTAGGGTGAAGCCAAGCATACACTTCTACTTACTCATATACAGATGGTACCTAACTTATGATGGCTTTACTTAATGAATTTTTTACTTTATAATGGTGTGAGAGCGATTTGCATTTAGTAGGAAGCATACTTTGAGTTTTGAATTTTAATATTTTCCTGGCCTACCAATACATGGTATGATATTCTCATGGTGCTGGGCAGCTGTTATGAACCACAGCTCCCAGTCAGCAACACCATTGTGAGGGTAAATAATCAACACACTTAAAATCATTCTGTCTCCATACAACCATTCTGCTTTTCAGTTTCAGTACAGTGTTCAATAAATTACATGAGCTATTCCACACTTTATTACAAAATAGTCTTTGTTTTAGATAATTGTGCCCAACTATAGGCTAATGTAAGTGTTCTGAGAATGTTTAAAGTAGGCTAGGCTAAGCTATGACATTCAGTAGATTAGGTGTATCAGGTGCATTTTCAACTTCAGCCTATGAAGATGGGTTTCTTGGGATGTCACCCCATTGTAGGTCAAGGGAGATGTGTATTAGTATATAAGATAAGATTATCTGAAATAAGGGGCTTTAGCTGTATAAATTCAAGGTAGTAGGAGTAATTCTTTCTTGTTAAGTGAGTGAAGTTCACAGATGAGTTTCTGTGCTACCTAAACTGTTTGCTTTAAGATCACCCCTCATTTTCTTCTTTCTAAACCTTCTCTCATCCTTTGTTATCTTGATTTCTGTAATATTTGGTGTTAACAGCTGCATCCTCTAAATTCTTCCTTCATTGACTTTATTTATTTATTTATTTATTTATTTTTAGTTCTCTGAGCTTCCTGGCGCCTTGAGCAGTAGTACCCTAAACTGTACTCGCCCCTTTTTAGTCTCTTTGGGCTTTTGTGATAATCAGGGTTTTCTGTTATCTCTTAATACTTAATGAGAACTTTCGGGTTTTTTTAGTGTCCCACTGCCAATTTCAACTTGTAATTCAACATATACAGATTCACCAGCAATCCAGGATGCATCTCATCTTGCTGCCTATACCTTATTGACTTTATTGAAACCGTTTTCTTTACAATGTGATTCAGGTGCTAAACCATTCCAATTAAATCTAACCACTCCAGTCACTACTGATTTCTAATGAAAATTTTTTGTAAGACTTAATAATATCTTGTTTATTTTATAACTGACTGTCATAGCTTCTCAAATGAATTGCATACCCTTAAGCATTGTTAGTTTGTCCCATACTACTTTGATATATTCGTTCATACAAAGGCATTGTGTATGGTAGGGACTGTACAAAAACTCACTGAAAATAATAACTGAATTCTCTTTCATTTTAGATTCTTCTTTAGAACTCTTTCTTCTCATTCACAATTTGGATAGCCAAATGTTGAGAGGAGACAAAAGCCAGCAAATTATTGGACAGTTGTCATCTTTACATAACATATACCTTATAGCATCTATTGATCACCTCAATGCTCCTCTCAGTAAGTTAAATATTACTTTTCTTTCTTGAGATATCAGTCTCACAAAACTAATATTTATTGTTTTTTAGTACACTTTTTTCTTTGTTGCATGTTTAAAAACACAGGTTGCCAAAAATAGATGTCCTTAATCTGATTTACAACATCATTCTTAGAAATAAAAATTCAGATTCTAAAGAAGGTGTCTTACACTTAAAGTTTCATGAAGGTTGAGGAGACCCAACTATTATTTTGATCTCTTTCTCTTCATAAAGTAGTGCAACATTTATATTATGCATTTAATTCAGAAACTGTGTGATAATCCTTTACAATAAAATGTTTCACACTTTAACTTGTATTTGCTATACAAATAAGATGTTGACTGACAATGCAAGGGTACTGATTTGGATGGGGAAATGGCAATAATGAAAAATTTCAGGATTCATTGTTTATTTAATGCTCTCTCATTCTTTCCTGGAGTAGAATCTGATAACAAAACAATATGAAAATAATTAATAATGCTTGTTTTCTTCAATCATGTGCTCTAGTGTGGGATCATGCAAAACAGAGTCTTTATAATTGGCTGTGGTATGAAACAACTACATATAATCCTTATACTGAAGAAACCTCCTATGAGAATTCTCTTCTGGTTAAACAGTCTGGATCACTACCACTTAGTTCCCTAACTCATGTCTTACAAAGTCTTACTCCCAATGCAAGGTAAGAATTTTTTTAACTCTACATTTTAAGACTGCACTATAGGTTTTAATGGCAATACTAAAATCCCTAATTTGTTTGAAGTATTAAGAGAAATATTAGTAAGAATAGTTGCCAGTACTGGGTTATGCAATACATAGACTACTATAGTAGTCTACTAAACTGCCCAATAATAAAGCAAGAGTGTCAGCATGTTTTTTATTGATTTTTATGTTTCTGAATAAGAGCATTTCAGGGGTCATCATGGAAAAAGAATTTTGATGGATTTTACTTACATTCGAGGGTTATTTTAAATTATATATTGAACATTATGATTCAAATACGGGGTCCCTTACATAAAGTAGTTCATTTGATCCTTATGTAAGGTAGATAGTAAAGGGCATAGAGATTTTGTTCCAAATCTGCCTCGCTTCAAAGCCCATGCTTTTAAACATCTTTGTATGATTTGTCTAGTAAGCCCTTTCAGCAGCCTAACCAAGAGGCAGATATGAATTAATAAAAGCTGGATATAGCATAAGCCAGCAAAAAATAAATTCCATGATAATTAACCTGTTAAAAAGAGGCTTTAGTAGCAAACTCCACTGCAAAGTATAGAATTCCAGAACTATTTTTAACAAGATGAAGTGTTAGAAAACCAACAACCTGTTGGGATGAGATAAAAATTTGAATAAATGAGGAGAAATACTGTTTTGTTGGATGGACTGAATATTATAAAGGTAGCAGTTCCGCCCAAGTTAGAAATGTATAAACCTATAAATTAATCAAACGTAAATTTTTTGTGTGTGTTTTAAATTTGACAGAAAACTCAAACTTTCTTAAAGAAAGGAGGTGAGACTAGTAAAAGAGCAATGAGGGGACACTTCTGGTCAAGACAGCACAATGTTTTTACAATTTAATTCATCCCCTTTTGTTTGAAACACACAGCATAATAAATAGATGAAATAAAAAACAACAAAAAATAAAAAGATATAGCCTGACTCAGAAATATGAACATCTCAGTGTAACAGAATCATAAAGTAGGGAGAGAGCTGACAGCACAGCCCAGCTGTGTTCTAGATCTAGAAGTAGCATTGGCATCTAGGAGTTTGACTTATGTGGGGTAACAGTAGTGACAATATCCTGGATTGTCCAAACCTAGACATTTTTATTCAGGACAAATGCTAAACCGAAAATGATGGTAGATGTAAAAATAAAAAGCATATAAAACAATACTATATAGTGTCCAAATTTATATGTCAATATAAATAGCTTGTAAATGTGTACAGAAATTAAAAAATAACTTAATTCAAGATAGTACTGACCCTGAAAAGAAGGGAGGGGAATAGATAAGGGACAGTACACATAAGAACTTTCAAATAAAGCTTTTTTTTTTGGCTAGCAGTTTCCTTTCTACTTATTTTTCTTTAACATATGTTCATTTTTTTTAAATTTTTGTTTTGAAATAATTACAGATTTCACAGGAGGCTATCAAGAAATGTAGGGAAATCCTGAGTACCCCTTTCCCAATCACCTCCCATGCCAACATCTCACACCACAGAGCAGTAGTAAAACCAAGCAACCAACATTGGCACAATCCATAGGGCTTACTCAGATTTCACCATTGATAATGTGCACTTATTTGTGTGTGTACGAGTGTGTGTGTGTGTTCAGCTCTGTTCAATTTTGTCACATAGGTAGCCTTGCATAATTATCACCAGTCAAGAAATGCAGCTGTATCATGAGTATCATATACATATGTGTATGTATTATCTCATGTCATATAATCAGCCAGCTACATATATAAGAACTCAAATGCTAATTTTAATGAATTTTGTTACTCTATAGAGCTGATTTTAAGATTAGCATTGCATTAATATTGGAATATGCATTAGGTGGACATCCAATCAAAATTTATGATGGATTTGGGAACAGAAAAAATCTTCATTCGGTTTTACTAATATGCTTACTGCTAATGGACCATTGTAAATTGCTACACATAAAGTTGGAGATCCATGCAAGTATTCACAACATTACAGATGACACTGCTCTGATGTAAATGTTCTTTAGTTTGGCATATCTAAATGCCTTTGTGCAAGCCTCCATTGCTTTTATTTATTTTTTATTAAGGTATCATTGATATATGATCTAATGAAGGTTTCACATGAGTAACATGTGGTTACAACATTCACACATTTAATCAAGTCCACCCACACACCCCATTGCAGTCACCGTCCATCATTGTAGTAACATGCTAATAGAGTCACTACTTGTCTTCTCTGTGCTATACTGCCTTCCGTGTGCTAATCATAATGTCCCTTAATCCCCTTATCCCTCCCTCCCTCCCCACCCAACCTCCCCTATCCCTTCCTTTTGGTAATCTCTGAGTCTGCTGCTGTTTTGTTCCTTCAGTTTTGATTTGTTGTTTTACTCCACAAATGAGTGAAATCATTTGGTACTTGTCTTTCTCTGCCTGGCTTATTTCACTGAGCATAATATCTTCCAGCTCCATCCATGTTGTTGCAAATGATAGGATTTGTTTTCTTCTTATGGCTGAATTGTATTCCATTGTGTATATGTACCAGCTCTTCTTTATCCATTCATCTACTGATGGACACGTAGGTTGCTTCCATATCTTGGCTATTGTAAATAGTGCTGCAATAAACATAGGGGTGCATCTGTCTTTTTGAATCAGGGATCTTGTTTTCTTTGGGTAAATTCCTAGGAGTGGAATTCCTGGGTCAAATGGTACTTCTATTTTTAGATTTTTGCAGAACCTCCATATTGCTTTCCACAATGGTTGAACTAACTTACATCCTTGCCAGCATTTGTTGTTCCTTATCTTTTCAACATTGGCCATCCTAACTGGTGTGAGGTGATATCTCATTGTGGTTTTAATTCGCATTTCCCTGATAATTAACGATGTGGAGCATCTTTTCATGTGCCTGTTGGCCATCTGAATTTTTTCTTTGATGAAGTGTCTGTTCAGATCCTCTGCCCATTTTTTAATCGGGTTACTTGCTTTTTGGGTGTTGAGGTGTGTAAGTTCTTTATATATTTTGGATGTTAACCCCTTGTCAGATATGTTATTTACAAATATGCTCTCCCATACTGTAGGATGCCTTTTTGTTCTGCTGATGGTGTCCTTTGCTGTACAGAAGCTTTTAAGTTTGATGTAGTCCCACTTGTTCATTTTTGCTTTTATTGCCCTTGCCCAAGGAGATGTGTTCAGGAAAAAGTTGCTCATGTTTATATTCAAGAGATTTTTGCCTATGTTTTCTTCTAAGAGTTTTATGGTTTCATGACTTACATTCAGGTCTTCGATCCATTTCGAGTTTACTTTTGTGTATGGGGTTAGACAATAATCCAGTTTCATTCTCTTACATGTAGCTGTCCATATTTGCCAACACCAGTTGTCCAACACTTTTTTTTGTTGTTGTTTATTAAGGTATTATTGATATACACTCTGATGAAGGTTTCACATGAAAAAACAATGTGGTTACTACATTTACCAATCGTCCAACACTTTTTTTAAGTACTTTGAAACTTTGGTTCATTTTGCAAACTCCAGTACTGTTTACTTGGTATGAATATGACTGATTAGAAATCTTTACCAAAAATTTTTAGCTGTGGAGTTAGTGGCAGCACTTAGTTATAAAGACATTCAGATGATCTAAAATATGCTTATAGTAGTTATTCTCTGATAATCATAAAAATGAAAATGCAAAGGCTTAAATTTTGTCCATAGCCAAGGACTGCTAAGAATCAGTTTGTGTAACACAGCTTCCAATCCTATAATTCCACTGTGTAGTCTCCTATAGAAATAATTTAAAATATGATAGAACATTTATAATTTTACTTAATATGGACTTATTTTTAATAATTAAAATTGGAAGTAATGTTAACATCCAAAACCAGTAGGGAAATGGTAAGTTTGTGGTACATGATATGATAAATGAGTAGCCAGTAAAAACTGTATAGGAAAGATCTTAAAAGACATGGGAAAATCAGTAAGTGAAAATATGAGATTTATAATAGTATATACCATATATAAATGCATGAAGTTGTTTCCACTCTGCCTTATCCTACAAAGATTTAAGAAAGCAACATACACAAATACAATCTCCATATTAGATGTTAGTTGCTGTTATTTTAGAGTTATAGGATTAATTTTTCCCTAAAATTTTGTTATACATTCCAGATTTTCTAGTGTTGATTAACCTATAGTAAAAAAAAAAACAAACCCTACATTCTCTTTAAAAGGAAGTTTTAAAGGCTTCTCTTTTTTTTATATAATTTATTTTGGTATCATTAATCTACAATTAGATGTGCAATATTATGGTGATTAAACTACCCCCTTCATCAGGTCCCCCCACAAACCCCATTACAGTCACTGTCCATCAGCGTAGTGAGATGCTATAGAATCACTACTTGTCTTCTCTGAGTTGTACAGCCCTCCCCGTGCCCCCCCAACATTACATCTGCTAATCGTAATGCCCCTTTTCCCCCCTTGTCGGTCCCTTCCCACCCATCTTCCCAGTCTAAAAGCTTCTCTTTTTAAGTAGACCAGGATGTTATGTTCATTGAAGAAAGGAACAGAAGATAATATAGACAGGCCTAATATTTCACATTCTCTTTGTGTTTTTTACAACTTGCTGTTATCTTTTCATGTTTTGTATTTGAATTCCTGTGATTTTTGTTTTTTTCCTTAGGGGGATTTTCAGGCTACTAATAAAGTACCAGCTGGATAACCAAGATAACCCTGCTTACATTGGTATCCAATATTTATTATATTAAATTGTGTGACTTGTGTTTCACCCCATAAATTCCCTTTTCTGGGATCTAATAATAGCACCAGTTTTTCACAGCAGTTAAGTGGTTTGCTATGTGATAAAGTGCATCTGCCACATGGTGCATTTTCAAGAAGCCATGCAGATAAACTGCTAAACAGGCTGTTTGCCAATGTGAATTGAAACATAAACCTAGCTTACTTTTTAAATTTCCTATGCTAACTACAGATATGTGTCTACCAATTACATGTATTCCATACATTGGGATATTTTCGTGCCCTTAAGTAAAAACAATCTGTTAAACATTTTAATAATTGTTCAGCTGTCACGACTTAACTAGTTTGTTCTTTAAAAGTCAGCTTTATCCATGCTGTTTAAAACTGCTCACAAGATTGTTATACTTGGCAGTTGGCTTTAAACCAATCATTTCTCTTTAAAAAATCTAAGTCACAGTGTATAACACCTAATATTCTCTAGTTTTGCTTTCAGAGGTACATACTTACAAAAAAAACAATCCCAACTGCTTTGACACACAAAGGCAACAGCACCTTTTTTCTGTGTTCTTTGAAATGGGTATCCATATATGGAGTCATCTTAAGTGCTGACTTATGTTCACATTTCCTTTTTAACTCCCTAGGACTCTCTTTTCAAGATTTTTACCAGCAGTGTCGGGAGGCATTCCTTGTCAACAGTGACATGACACTTCGGGCCCAGTTAACTGAATTTAGGGACCACAAGCTTCTAAGAACGAAGAAGGTGAGACTCTACTGTTGTAACATCGTATGCCAGGAATAATGTATCTCGTCTACTTATGGATAAGTATGGCTTTGACTTAGATTATGAAACTGAGGTTCCTTGATGGGTCACAAGGATCCATTTAGGCAATGTGCCATTTGAGTTCTGTACAGAGAGAGAAGATCGACATATTTGGCTTCAGTGCAGAGCAGAAAACTTAGCAGTTCTAGTCCAGAGTAATAGGCAATTAGAAATATATTATGAGAAAAGTAATTCTATTCCCTTCTGTCTCTCTTCCTTCTACCCCATTCATTAATCTGGTCTGTAACTTATCGAGCACTAACTATATACCAGATATTGCCCTAAATATGAGCATACAGTAGTAAGCAAAAACCTAATTCCTTTCTCATAAGAGTTGAAAATCTAATGGGGGAGATGGACATTTGTTGAGTAATCACATGAAAATTTTTAACTGTAAAGAACATGTTAAAATAGGTAGATTTGACCTAATTATGGGTATCAAGAGAGACCACTGAGCTGAGATCTAAAGGAAGACAAGGAGATAACTAGGAAAGGATTTTGGTCTTTTTTCTAAATAATGGGAAGTCATCAAAGAAATTGTTCTGCCTCTGGGGCACAGTGGGTTGGGGATTGCCGAGAGTGGATGCAGAGACCAGCTAGGAAGGTATTAGTAATTGGGGTGAGATGACAGTAAACTCGGAGTAGGGGGACTAGAGACAAGTGTTGGTTGTCATACTCGGGCAGAATTGACAAGAACTGGTAAGCTGGATGTGGGACACAAGGGAAAGGAAAGTGTCAAGAGTGACTCCTGGTTTCTGGCTTTGCATAACCAGAAAGATGATGGGCTAACTGGAAGAGCGACATTTCTGGGCAGACAGATCACGAGTTCATGATCGTATGTTTGAACTTATTCTTTTTGAGGATGCTTTGAGATTTCCAAGTGGAGACATTAACTAGGCAGTTGGATTCCTGGCACAAGAAACCAGAGGAAAGATCTGGGCTAAAGGTACAAGACTGATTCCTGTATATTTAGATTATAGCTGAAACCAGGCATTGATGGGACTACCAAGACAGAGGACATACAGTGAGATTAGACAGCCAGGACCTCAGCCTAGAAGTGTGACATTTAATGACCAAGTAGAGGACAAGCCTGCAGAGATGAGAGAAACAGAGAGCCAGTAAGAAAAGCAGGGCGTGATGTTGCAGAAGTCAAAAGAAGCATGTTTTCAGAAAGAATGGTCAGTGTCAAGTGCTGCCAAGAGGACCAGAAGAGGAAGACTGAAAATACCTTTTGGACTTAAGAATATGGAATTCCTTGGTGGTCTAAGCCTTTGGTGACATGATAATGATGGCAGTAGCTAGGTCGGACTGGGCTGAGAGACTACCATTTATAGATCACTCTTCTGGAAAGGTACAGAGGTTGGGTTATAGCTGAAGAGAAGGGATTTAGTGAGGGTTATTTTTAAAAGGGACACACCTAAATATGCTTAAAACCAGTGGGAAGGATCCAATTGAAAGGGGGATGAAAGAACAAAGACATCAGTACATTAAGATTCTAGAAAAAGCAGGAGGAAGAATAAAGTGAATACCCACCTACTCACACTCTAGTTTTCTTACCACTGTAAAGTGGTTTAATTATAAATTCAGTGTATTTAAGTAGATACATATGGCTGTGTGTCCCTTTGTCTTAATCTTTATTCTCCTGTTATTTATATAAAGCATTAAAGAAAAAAATACTAATAAAAACAAATACCACTTTAAAAAAATAAAATCAAACCCCCTTTTTTTTAACCTGCAATAGGATTCAAGTGTCTCTTTTATAGGCGACTAACATGCAGGGTATTCTTGCATCTTCAGGGAACAGATGGAGTGGAGTATTTATTAATTCCTGTTGACAATGGAACGTTGACTGATTTCCTCGAAAAGGAAGAAGAGGAGTCTTGAAACTATTCTTTCCTCTTGAATCTTCTGTGGAAAAGCTGCTGTACTCCAGCTGCCACTCCTCTAAAGTGTGTTTACATCTAACATAGACTGTTTGCAGTGTATAAGAGTTAAAACTGGGAGGGGGGAATTCATCAGTTGATTAGCCTGGCTGGTGTACCATCTCTAGTACTATGCAGTGGTCCTCAAGTTGGAGAAAATGTGCCTTTCACTCATTACCTCTCTTGCTGGAATGACTTCTTGCTGGAATGAAGTATGCTCAGGGACTATTTGGAAGTGGATGTTTTGCATTCTTTTATACCAGAGATGATGATATTCATAATTTTTTGGAGGGCCTGTTAACACTCCCCGAGCTGTTTGTAAACGTGCTTGTTCCAGAGCATGGAAGTACCAAGACACTGGCATCACATGAACCTGCTCCATTTGCTCTTCTGTGTGTAATGGAGAAGGCAGATCCTGTCTTACTCTTTCTGTAATGGCTTACCAGAAAGTTTAGACTGGGGAGAAGTAAGGTGATCCAGTTTCTCCTTTTGGATTTAGTCTACATCCTGGTGCAGGGAGAGGAGGCATGCCATACTATTCAGTTGGGATAGCGGGAAAAACATAAGGAGTACCTAGAATATACGCAACCATAGAAAGCACATGAATAATAATAGACCATGATATTCAGACAGATAATGTTTGTGTCATCACCTTCATGACAGGAGTGAGAAGCCAGGCTAGAAACACAATCCTGAATTATATTTTTGTCACTGTTTTCAAGACAACAGAAGATAGAATTTTAATTATTCTTATATATTAACATATTTTTCTTTTCTTGAATAACATGGTGACTAGGGTATTAATGGCTAGCTTAAATTAATCTTGATTTCTCTATTAAATAGACCTAAAACTCACCAAGACATTTCAATTTTTTTCTTAAAGTGACAATTTCAAGCCTCCTAAATATTTACACAAGCCTTTTTTCTTAAGAAAGAAAAAAAGACTAGTCTTTGGCCACTGCAGTCTGCCTATAGTCTTTGCATACTCCCTAAGATACTTCATCCTTGGAAATGAAATTCTTCATTAAAATACAAGTAAAGTATGTACTGCGTTAGCATTTTTCATTCATTACTTACCATATAAACCCCTTTTGTGAAAATATTTTCCAAAATGCTTAGAATTTTTTAAACCACTCCTTTGTGGCATTAATTACTTTTATGTTAAATCCACGTATTAAGGGTTGTCTTAAATATAATTACTAAATATTAAATTTGTACATGAATATATGATTCTAAAAAATATTTTTAATTGTACAAAAGGATAGTCAATGAAAAGTGAGTCTTACCATTTTCCAGCCCAGGCCCGCAGGCAAGCATGGGTAGCAGCTCAAGTGCTCCCACAGAGGTGCTCTGTGCACACGTAAGGATATTTGTCTATCTCCTTTTAAAAACACAAATAGTAGTATATGATACTTGCTGGTTTGCACCTTGTTTTTGCTTCATATATCTAGATTATAACTTACAGTATAAAAAAGTATGTAAGATCTTTAATGACCTAATGTATAAACTTGCATTTGCTCTTAAAGTTCTGGTTTATTTTTATAATTTTTGTGTCTATACTATTTGCAAGCCATATGTGTCAACAGTCTACTTTTAATAAAAAGCCAATTTGTGTAGAATCACTTTTTTTTTTTACAGGAAACTTGGTTTTTACTAAAAATAGTTTGAAATGCTTCAAAAATTTTATGAGTGCATCTTAATCTTGGCAGAATTATTATATGCTCTTCATTAACTTGTTTGAACATCAATGTTCCTTAAGCTCTATCAGTTGGGGTTCAACACCTAAGACTCTAAATCCTATTCCTTGCTTCCAGCAAGACTGAATAGACCTGAAGCCTTGCAAGATTTATCTGGCTGCTTTTAATAAAATGGCTAAATAAATAGGCCCCCCAAAAAGGCACATAGGATGTAGAAGAGACATTTACACTATACAAACTTGATGGAATAGTGAATTCCTTAGGCAAGAAATGCTACATCAGTTACTGTGACACTCCACAAAATGGACCTTCATAGCATCATGCTTCCCCTTTTAATGTATGAACATCTCATTCATATAAAAGCCCCAAAAGTTAGGGAATGGTTAATAAGTTGCTTTCTAAAAAAAGAAAAAACAACTAACCTTAGAAGTGTTTTTTTTTTTTACCCCCAGCTAATTCAAATTTGGAGCCAGGAACATTGTTCAGAATGTATTTTCCTACATTCTAGGTAAGACGACCCTTCCAGTTTAGTCCTCAGTAGCCATCAGATACTGAGTCGTGAGGGTCTGCCTTACCACAGATTATGTGGCTTCTAGAAACTGAGGGATGAAAAAATCATTATGTAAATAACTTTGTTTTTATGCTTTGAGTATTTACTTGATTTCTTCCTCGGGGGAGGCTCCCACATTTTGATTTTTCAAATTACTTTTAAAAACAATTTAATTCAGATTTATTGAACACTTACTACATAGAAGACTCCATGCTAGACAGGAGTTGTTGAGGACATGAAAATAAAATATGAAATTATGTATGAGATTTTTAAGAGAATTAAAAATTAGAGTATCCTTAATATGCTGAATAAAATAAATCTGAAATCACTGATGCTACGGAAAATATAACTTTAAACTTGAGTAACATAAAGCTCATCGCCAAATTTTCATTAACAGTTTGGCATATACCAGATTGGCCTCAAGTCTTCTCAGGTATTAGGTTACCATCTTTACTTTTGCTGCCGAAAGTGTGGTCCTTAGAACGCCAGCATCAGCATCTCTTCAGAGCTTAGAGATACTTGGGCCCTATGCAAGCATCTGAATCAATCCACATTTTAAAAATCTTCGGAGTTCTTGTACACATTAATGTTTGAAAAGCAGTAATACATACAAATAAGCAATACCTAAAAGAAAGTTAACAGTTCAGAAAACTTGACAAGTGAAAATAAAGTACCACTGAAGATTCTTTGTTTTTAAAAAACTACAAAGGACTTGTTTGAGAATATTTTTAGTTACTTAGAAATGCTAGCATGCCAGTAAAGCAATTTATAAAATTTATTACAGCAATAATGTCATTGTTAGAAAACCTTGAGGATAAGTATGTTCAATCATAAATTATTTGACCCATTAATCCTTTCTGGAACTCAATCCAAAGGAACTAATCCACAACCTTCAACTCCATGAGATGGTAAATGCCATCATGAGTACTCACATGAAGTCATGTCCTACCTTAAGTGCGCTATAAAGAGAAAAGGCTGAGCGTCAATTACTTGGGCTTTTCAATGTATTGTGTTATTTCTGTTCAGTGCATTTAAGTTGTCCCTTTTGACTGAATTGCACCCTTTCCCCAGAAAACCGTGCCTATAAACCCTATGCATATCCTTAGCATATTTACTTAAGAGTTGTGATCGTCAACCAAATTTCTGTCCTATTTTTCCCACATCTCCAATGGGCTCGGCACACAGAAGGCAAATGATGCATGACTGAAGCAAACACCATTGCGAGAGCTTCTCAAAGCTGTCACCTCATGTTGGCTTTGATGCTGTTGACTGTCCCTCACAGAGGCGTTCTACTTCTTGGCTTCAGACACTTCGCTGACCCTCCTCCCGTCTCTTTGGCTCCTCCAACTCTCTAATTGTGGGCCTAAGGCTCATTTCACTTATTTCTGTAGTAATATTACAGGTGAGCCACCAAGAATAATTTGTAAGTTAGGATCCCAAATTCTCCAGGAAATGAGCTTGGCAGGAAAAGGGTCCTACAAAAGAAATTTTAAGTTCTGTGCTTTCTCATTATATACAGCATTTTTAAGATTTATTTTTGTCATTATCAAAGTAACGTGCTCAGCAGAGAAACTGGAAATATGTATAAAAGCATTAAAAAGAAAAATCTCCCATCATACCATCCAGAGAAAATCAGTTAAAATTGTTTTTTTCCTTCAGGATTTCTTCTATACCTTGTACATCAGTTTAATCGCCAACGTTGACTAAAGTAGTTAAGCACGCGGGCGCCAGAGCCAGACTGCCCAAGTTTGCGTCCTGACTCCACCGCTGCCCAGCCGGCCTACGTGGCCACGTGCAAACAGCGTCTTGGTGGCTCACAATATTACTACAAAAATAACTGAAATGAGCCTTATTCCCACAATTAGAGAGTTGGAGGAGCCAAAAGAGATGGGAGGAGAATCAGCAAAGAGTCTGAAGGTTTGTTTGTCTCCTTGCCTGTAAAAACAGGGATGATACTTAAATACTTGTTTTTTAAGGGTTGACACCTACCAGAATGCCTGGCACAAGATTAATACTGTATAAATAATCACAAGTATTTTAAAAGCTAACTGTCTTCAGATATTACTAATAAAATTACATGTGAGTTACCTAAGAGGCAATAAGAGTTACACGAATAATGAGCATTTAAAGAAAAAACACCCTAATCCTGATTCTAAAATTCGAGTGGTAGATTTAGTGATCCGGAAACAAGAACATACAGGCCTTATCATCCCCTAGAGGCTATTACCTAGAAAAAAGTATTTCAATCCCAAGTTATTAACATACATTTTTAACCAAAGGCTGAGAAATCTAGAACGACACATCCCATCTATAATTAAGCTAACGAGAGAATTACTTGAGCTATTTCCAAAGAATGTTAACTATACATTTTAGTTGGTCTTCACTAAAGTTTATAATGAATATATACTTTATATATTCTTGTTATATAATTTGTTCTTTATAATAAATGTTCTTCAGTGGTAATTACATTACTGTTTTTACCTTATGACCTAGAGAATATTTGGTGAAGCAGATTAACAAACCAGAAATGATAATGTACATTCTAAGACATTCTTCCAGAGGATACCAACTTCACAGATTCATGCTGTGCATTCAAATTGGGAGCTAATCGATTTCCTGTATGCATTATACCATACGAAGAGGGTCCCTGTCTGTTTCTGACAGGATAATATTAATCTTATTCTCCAAATGAGCACCCAGCATATCTCTAAGGTCAGAGAGAAAGCCTCGTTCAGTGTTGCTGTGTTCACAGAGGATGACACTTATTCCTTGGGAAGCAGCGTCCAGAATATCATGATGGGACATCTCACCTGCCAAAAAAGGAAAGCACAAATAGTTAAATATCAGACAAGGAACGTGTGGAACATTGAGTCATAACAGAAATACTAAGTGTGTATTCTGTATGAAACATGTAATACAGCAGAACTTGACATAAATCTAGAAAGTTGTGTATGAGTTTCTTACATGTCTTCCAATTTAAAAAGAAGCAGAGACAATCCCACTGAAAATTACAAGTTCTTTTCCTTGTCAGACCCAAGGTAAGTATCCAAACCTGCATATCCAAAGGCTTCTTATACTGCCAGAACCAGAACTGTAGGAACCCATTCAAATGTTTCCACAATAAAATAGATGAGATCTGGGGAGTACAGTGGGGACTTCCAGAAAACTTTTCTTATGTACATATTAAATAACAAATACCCGAAGAAAATCCTAGGCATATATCCCAGACGACTCCTTTATGCTTTGTGAGCACCAAAATTTTCAGCATCAACCCTAGTCTAATAAGGATGAAATGAGCTTAAGTTTATTTATAAATTAAAAACAGCGTATTCATTTTTCTTTCATTTACTCAGAATTCCTGGAATTCTGACATTACTGGTAGAAGAGTTTCTTATCTTTAGTGAAATGATTTTGGGAAAACTTTTAAATGCCATTTGTGAAACTGATGACATAATGTAAGAGCAAAAACATATTCTTCACATTTTGGTTGTTCATAAAAAGCATAATTTTTAAGTATAATTAGAGCCATAAAGGCATAAAAATAAGGAAAAACAGGTTTCCCAAAGAAATTTGCAATTCCCCACACTCTCTACACCCCCCAATATGTGTCATTTCATTATAAGGAATAGTTTTTATTCAAGCACCTCCTAGAACAGCTTAATCCAAAGAGTAAAGGTAAATTAAAAGGAAAAAAAGACATAAATGTGAACCACATAGAAGCCATGCTTTAGGAAAGACAAGCCTAGAGTGTTATAAGTGCACTGGATGGAGCAGGCATGAAAGTGGGGAAATCTGTGAGCACCCTGCAATAATCGCTGAAGGCAAAGGAAAGAAACCCTGGCTCAGGATGGCAGCTGTGGGGAAAAAAAGGTGAATGAGAGAATTCGTATTTGCAAATTCCCCACCTGCTGGTCTTTCTAAGATATTACCCATAACAATCTACTAACCCTGCCAAGCTCAAAGGAAGGGTGATGAACATCAGCAGAGGCCTGTATTTGGTCTTTGGGCTGGTGCTTCCTGTCTCTGAAGTTACATTCAAAGTAATGCCTTAGAGATGATAGATATCTAAGATTAGCCAGCTTAGATATTTTCTATTTCCTCAAGTAACTAGATAGGAAGGACATTTTAACATTTTAGAACTGCATGAATTTATCTTATGGACACCCTGCATTATAATAAAAAACTAGTTATAAAAAGACTCTTATTTACAAGCTAACAATGAGACCCCAAACTGGGAGATACACTACAAAGCAACTGACCTATATTCTTCAAAAGTGTCAATGCTCGAAGACAAAGCTGAGGAACTATTCCAGATGCAGCATGTGATCAGGGATTGGATATCGATGAGAAAAAGAAATGCTACTAATTTTGATCAATGAAATTGAATATAGACTGAATATTAAACAAGTGTTTCAACAATATTAAATTCCTGAACTGGATCATTATGTTAAAGGTCATCATGTCTGCAATGTTATTACAAAATAGTTTTTTGGAGTCACAAATACATAAGTATATTTTTATATACACCCAAGTATATGCACATATATATATGTACAGAGAGAACGAACAAATGTTGCAAAACAACCATTAATAATTTAAGTGAAGGGAAAGTTAAAGGAGTTTATTGTACTATTCTTGGAACTTTTCTATAGATTTGAAATTTCTTTGAAGTAAAATGTTATAATTTAAAATAGTCACACACCATACGGTAAGACATTCAAACTGTTAGCTACTCTTCCCAAGGAAAAGTGAGAGAAGCAGCAAATAAATAAAACCACAAATGAAAGATGAGAAGTTACAAATGACACCACAGAAATACAACTGTCAGAGATTATTGTAAAAAATTATAGGACACCATCACATCAATAAAAAGAAGAACAAAAACCACATGATCATCTCCATAGATGCTGAAAAAGCATTTGACAAAATTCAGCATCCATTTTTGATTAAAACTCTCAACAGAATGGGTATAGATGGCAAGTACCCCAACATCATAAAGGCCATATATGACAAACCCACAGCTAACATCATACTTAATAGCGAGAAGCTGAAAGCTTTTCATCTAAGATCGGGAACAAGACAGGGGTGCCCACTCTCTCCACTGTTATTCAACATAGTACTGGAGGTCCTAGCCACGGCAATCAGACAAAACAAAGACATACAAGGCATCCAGATTGGTAAAGAAGAAGTCAAATTGTCACTATTTGCAGATGATATGATACTGTACATAAAAAACCCTAAAGACTCCACTCCAAAACTACTAGAACTAATATCTGAATTCAGCAAAGTTGCAGGATATAAAATTAACACACAGAAATCTGTTGCTTTCCTATACACTAATGATGAGCTAACAGAAAGAGAAATCAGAAAAACAATTCCATTCACAATTGCACCTAAAAGAATAAAATACCTAGGAATAAACCTAACCAAGGAAGTGAAAGACCTGTACTCTGAAAACTACAAGACACTCCTAGGAGAAATTAAGGAAGACACTAACAAATGGAAATGCATCCCATGCTCTTGGCTAGGAAGAATCAATATTGTCAAAATGGCAATACTACCTAAAGCAATCTACAGATTCAACGCAATCCCTATCAAACTACCAACAGCTTTCTTCAATGAACTGGAACAAATAATTCTAAAATTCATATGGAACCAGAAAAGACCCCGAATAGCCAAAACAATCCTGAGAAGGAGGAATCAAACAGGGGGAATTACGCTCCCTGACTTCAAGCTCTACTACAAAGCCACAGTAATCAAGACAATTTGGTACTGGCACAAAAACAGACCCACAGACCAGTGGAACAGAATAGAAAATCCAAACATTAACCCAAACACCTACAGTCAATTAATATTTGATAAAGGAGCCCTGGATATACAATGGGGAGATGACAGCCTCTTCAGCAGCTGGTGTTGGAAAAACTGGACAGCTACATGCAAGAGAATGAAACTGGACTACTGTTTAACCCCATACACAAAGGTAAACTCAAGGTGGATCAAAGACCTGAAT
>JAQQAC010000477.1:36832200-36893488 GCA_029783875.1 Phataginus tricuspis
GTACACTGATGGACAGTGACTGTAATAGGGTTGGTGGGGGGGACCTGATGAAGGGGGTAGTTTAATCATCACAATATTGCTCATGTAATTGTAGGTTAATGATACTAAAATAAAATAAATTATATAAAAAAAAATTATAGGACAAATTGGTCAATCCAGAAGAACTGGATAACTTCCTAGGAAAACACAATTTTCTAAGACTGAACCAGGAACAAACAAAATCTGAACAGACAGATCACTAGTAATAAAACTGAATTGGTAAAAAAGTCCCAGCAAACAAAAGCTCAAGACTTCACAGGAGAATTTACCAAACACTTAAACAAGAGTTAATACCTATCCTCAAACACTTCCAAAAAATTGAAGAAGGAAAGCTTCCAAATTCATTCTACAAGGATAGCATCACCCTGATACCAAAACCAGATAAATTTTAAAAACTACAGACCAATATACTTGAGGAATACAGATGCAAAAATCCTCAGCAAAATATAAGCAAACAATTTTTTTATTAAGATATCACTGATACACAATCTTACGAAGGTTTCACATGAGCAACACTGTGGTTTCAACATTCACCGACGTTATCAAATCCCCCCACCAAACCCCATTGCAATCACTGTCCATCAGCGTAGTAAGATACTATAGAGTCATTACTTGTCTTCTCTGTGCTATACTGCCTTTCCCGTAACCTACCTATATTGTGTGTGCAAATTATAATGCCCATTAATTCCTTTCTCCCTCCCTCTCCACCCACCATCCCCTATAGCTTCCCTTTGGTAACCTTTAGTCCCTTACTGGAGCCTGTGAGTCTGCCGCTGTTTTGTTCCTTCAGTTTTGATTTGTTGTTATTCTCCACAAATGAGTGAAATCATTTGGTACTTGTCTTTCTCTACCTGGCTTACTTCACTGAGCATAATACCCTCCAGCTCCATCCATGTTGCTGCAAATGATAGGATTTGTTTTCTTATGGCTGAATAATACTCCATTGTGTATATGTACCACATCTTCTTTATCCATTCATCTACTGATGGACACTTAGGTTACTTCCATTTCTTGGCTATTGTAAATAGTGCTGCGATAAACATAGGGGTGCATATGTCTTTTTCAAACTGGGCTGCTGCATTCTTAGGGTAAATTTCTAGGAGGGGAATTCCTGGGACAAATAGTATTTCTATTTCGAATTTTTCAATGAGCCTCCATACTGCTTTCCACAATGGTTGAACTAATTCGCATTCCCACCAGCAGTGTAGGAGGGTTCCCCTCTCTCCACATCCTCGCCAACATTTGTTGTTTGTCTTTTGGATGGTGGCCATCCTCACTGGAGTGAGGTGATATCTCATTGTGGTTTTAATCTGCATTTCTCTGATGATTAGCGATGTGGAGCATCTTTTCATGTGTCTGTTGGCCATCTGAATTTCTTCTTTGGAGAAGTGTCTGTTCAGATCATCTGCCTATTTTGTAATTGGCTTATTTGCTTTTTGTTTGTTGAGGTGCATGAGCTCTTTATATAATTTGGATATCAACCACTTATCGGATATGTCATTTAGGAACATATTCCCCCGTACTATAGGATGGCTCTTTTTCCACTGATAGTGTCCTTTGCTGTATAGAAGCTTTTCAGCTTCATATACTCACACTTGTTCATTTTTGTTTTTGTTCCCCTTGCCCGGGGAGATATGTTCATGAAGAAGTCGCTAATATTTATGTCCAAGAGATTTTTGCCTATGTTTTTATGCAAGAGTTTTATGGTTTCATGACTTACATTCAGGTCTTTGATCCATTTCGAATTTACTTTTGTGTATGGGGTTAGACAATGATCCAGTTTCATTCTCTTACATGTAGCTGTCCCGTTTTGCCAACAGCAACTGCTGAAGAGGCTGTCATCTCCCCATTGTATATCCAGGGCTCCTTTATCAAATATTAATTGACTGTAGGTGTTTGGGTTAATGTTTGGATTTTCTATTCTGTTCCACTGGTCTGCGGGTCTATTCTTCTGCCAGTACCAAATTGTCTTGATTACTGTGGCTTTGTAGTAGAGCTTGAAGTTGGGAAGTGAGGTCCCCACTGCTTTATTCTTCCTTCTCAGGATTGCTTTGGCTATTCGGGGTCTTTTGTAGTTCCATATGAATTTTAGAATTATTTGTTCCAGTTCGTTGAAGAAAGCTGTTTGTATTTTCATAGGCACTGTGTTGAATCTGTAGATTGCTTTAGGTAGTACAGTCATTTTGACAATATTTATTCTACCTAGCCAAGAGCATGGGATGCATTTCCATTTGTTAGTGTCCTCTTTAATTTCTCTTAGGAGTGTCTTGTAGTTTTCAGAGTATAGGTCTTTCACTTCCTTTGTTAGGTTTATTCCTAGGTATTTTATTCTTTTTGATGCAATTGTTTTCCTGATTTCTCTTTCTGTTAGTTCATCATTAGTGTATAGGAAAGCAACAGATTTCAGTGCGTTAATTTTGTATCCTGCAACTTTGCTGAATTCAGATATTAGTTCTAGTAGTTTTGGAGTGGAGTCTTTAGGGTTTTTTATGTACAATATTATGTCATCTGCAAATGATGACAGTTTGACTTCTTCTTTACCAATCTGGATGCCTTGTATGTCTTTGTTTTGTCTGATTGCCGTAGCTAGGACCTCCAGTACTATGTTGAATAACAGTGGAGAGAGTGGGCATCCCTGTCTTGTTCCCGATCTTAGATGAAAAGCTTGCAGCTTCTCGCTGTTAAGTATGATGTTGGCTGTGGGTTTGTCATATATGGCCTTGATTATATTGAGGTACTTGCACTCTATACCCATTTTGTTAAGACTCTTTATCATGAATGGACGTTGAATTTTGTGAAATGTTTTTTCAGCATCTATGGAGATGATCATGTGGTTTTTCTTTTTCTTTTTATTAATGTTGTGGATGATGTTGATGAATTTTCCAATGTTGTACCATCCCTGCATCCCTGAGATGAATCCCACTTGATCATGGTGTATGATCCTCTTGATATATTTCTGAATTCGGTTTGCTAATATTTTGTTGAGTATTTTTGCATCTATGTTCATCAGGGATATTGGTCTGTAATTTTTTTTGGTGGGTTTTTTGCGTGGTTTTGGTATTAGAGTGATGCTGGCTTCATAGAATGAGTTTGTAAGTATTCCCTCCTCTTCTGTTTTTTGGAAAACTTAAAGGAGAATGGGTAGTATGTGTTCTCTATATGTCTGATAAAATTCAGCGGTGAATCCACCTGACCCAAGGGTTTTGTTCTCGGGTAGATTTTTGATTACCGATTCAATTTTATTGCTGGTAATTGGTCTGTTTAGGTTTTCTGTTTCTTGCTTGGTCAGTCTTGGAAGGTTGTATTTTTCTAAGAAGTTGACCATTTCTTCTAGGTTTTCCAGCTTGTCAGCATATAGATTTTCATAGTATTCTCTAATTATTCTTTGTATTTCTGTGGGATCCATCGTGATTTTTCTTTTCTCATTTCTGATTTTGTTTATGTGTGTAGATTCTCTTTTTCTCTTAATGAGTCTGGCTAGAGGTTTAACTATTTTGTTTATTTTTTAAAAGAACCAGCTCTTGGTTTCATTGATTTTTTCTATTGTTTTATTCTTCTCAATCTTATTCATTTCTTCTGATCTTTTTACGTCCCTCCTTCTGGTGACTATGGGCCTCATTTGCTCTTCTTTTTCCAATTTCCATAATTGTGACTTTAGACTATTCATGTGGGATTGTTCTTCCTTCTTTAAATAGGCCTGGATTGCAATATACCTCTTAGAACTGCCTTTGCTGCGTCCCACAGAAGTTCGGGCGTTGTGTTGTTGTTGTCATTAGTCTCCATATATTGCTTGATCTGTGTTTTATTTATTTATTTATTTTTAATGTGAAATCGCCGTTTTTTGTTTTTGTTTTTTTACAATTTATTTTATTTCAGTATCATTAACCTACAATTACATGAGCAATATTGTGATTAAACTACCCCCTTCATCAGGTCCCCCCCACCAACCCTATTACAGTCACTGTCCATCAGCGTACTGAGATGAGAATCACTACTTGTCTTCTCTGAGCTGTACAGTCCCCTCCGTGTCCCCCCACCCTATGTCTGCCAATCGTAATGCCCCTTTTACCCTCTTATCCCTCCCTTCCCGCCCTTCTTACCCAGTCCCTTTCCCTTTGGTAACTATTAGTCCGTTCTTGGGTTCAGTGAGTCTGCGGCTGTTTTGTTCCTTCACTTTTTTTTTTTTTTCTTTGTTCTTATACTCCACATATGAGTGAGATCATTTGGTACTTGTCTTTTTCGGCTTGCCTTATTTCACTGAGCATAATACCCTCCAGCTCCATCCATGTTGTTGCAAATGGTAGGATTTGTTTTTTTCTTATGGCTGCGTAATATTCCATTGTGTATATGTACCACATCTTCTTAATCCATTCATCTACTGATGGGCACTTAGGTTGCTTCCATTTCTTGGCTATTGTAAATAGTGCTGCAATAAACATAGGGGTGCATCTGTCGTTTTGAAACTGGGCTGCTGCATTCTTGGGGTAAATTCCTAGGAGTGGGATTCCTGGGTCTTATGGAATTCTATTTTGAGTTTTTTGAGGAACCTCCATACTGCTTTCCACAATGGTTGGACTAATTTGCATTCCCACCAGCAATGTAGGACGGTTCCCCTCTCTCCACATCCTTGCCAACATTTGTTGTTGTTTGTGTTTTGGATGTTGGCCATCCTCACTGGTGTGAGGTGATATCTCATTGTGGTTTTAATCTGCATTTCTCTGATGATTAGCGATGTGGAGCATTCTTTCATGTGCCTGTTGGCCATCTGAATTTCTTCTTTAGAGAAGTGTCTATTCATGTTCTGTGCCCATTTCTTAATTGGGTTATTTGCTTCTTGTTTGTTAAGGTGCGTGAGTTCTTTGTATATTTTGGATGTCAACCCCTTATCAGATACATCATTTATGAATATATTTTTCCATATTGTAGGATGTCTTTTTGTTCTACTGATGGTGTCCTTTGCTGTACAGAAGCTTTTCAACTTGATATAGTCCCATTTGTTCATTTTTCCTTTTGTTTCCCTTGCCCAGGGGGATATGTTCATGAAGAAGTCGCTCATGTTTATGTCCAAGAGATTTTTGCCTATGTTTTTTTCTAAGAGTTTTATGGTTTCATGACTTACATTCAGGTCTTTGATCCACCTTGAGTTTACCTTTGTGTATGGGGTTAGACAGTAGTCCAGTTTCATTCTCTTACATGTAGCTGTCCAGTTTTTCCAACACCAGCTGCTGAAGAGGCTGTCATCTCCCCATTGTATGTCCAAGGCTCCTTTATCAAATATTAATTGGCTGTAGGTGTTTGGGTTAATGTTTGGATTTTCTATTCTGTTCCACTGGTCTGTGGGTCTGTTTTTGTGCCAGTACCAAATTGTCTTGATTACTGTGGCTTTGTAGTACAGTTTGAAGTCAGGGAGCGTAATTCCCCCTGTTTGATTCCTCCTTCTCAGGATTGTTTTGGCTATTCGGGGTCTTTTCTGGTTCCATATGAATTTTAGAATTATTTGCTCCAGTTCATTGAAGAAAGCTGTTGGTAGTTTGATAGGGATTATGTTGAATCTGTAGATTGCTTTAGGTAGTATTGCCATTTTGACAATATTTATTCTTCCTAGCCAAGAGCATGGGATGCATTTCCATTTGTTAGTGTCTTCCTTAATTTCTCCTAGGAGTGTCTTGTAGTTTTCAGAGTACAGGTCTTTCACTTCCTTCGTTAGGTTTATTCCTAGGTATTTTATTCTTTTAGGTGCAATTGTGAATGGAATTGTTATGATTTTTCTTTCTGTTAGTTCATCTTTAGTGTTTAGGAAAGCAACAGATTTCTGTGTGTTAATTATATATCCTGCAACTTTGCTGAATTCAGATATTAGTTCTAGTAGTTTTGGAGTAGAGTCTTTAGGGTTTTTTAAATACAGTATCATGTCATCTGCAAATAGTGACAATGATCTGTGTTTTAATTTGGTGTTGATCCATTGATTATTCAGGAGCATGTTGTTTAGCCTCCATGTGTTTGTGAGCCTTTTTGTTTTCTTTGTACAATTTATTTACAGTTTTATACCTTTATGATCTGAGAAGTTGTTAGTAGAATTTCAGTATTTTTGAATTTACTGAGGTTCTTTTTGTGGCCTAGCATGTGGTCTATTCTGGAAAATGTTCCATGTGCACTTGAGAAGAATGTGTATCCTGCTGCTTTTCGGTGCAGAGTTGTGTAGATGTCTGTTAGGTGCATCTGTTTTAGTGTGTTGTTCAGTGCCTCTGTGTCTTTACTTATTTTCTGTCTGGTTGATCTGTCCTTTGGAGTGAGTGGTGTGTTGAAGTCTCCTAAAATGACTGCATTGCTTTCTATTTCCTCCTTTAATTTTGTTAGTGTTTGTTTCATGTATGTCAGTGCTCCTATGTTAGGTGCATATATATTTATAATGGTTATATCCTCTTGTTGGACTGACCCCTTTTTCATTATGTAATGTTTTTCTTTATCTTGCTACTTTGTTTTGTAGTCTATTTTGTCTGATACAAGTACTGCAACACCTGCTTTTTTCTCCCTGTTGTTTGCATGAAATATCTTCTCCATCCCTTCTCTTTTAGTCTGTGTATATCTTTGGGTTTGAGGTGAGTCTCTTGTAAGCAGCATATAGATGGGTCTTGCTTTTTTTTATCCACTCTGTTACTCTGTGTCTTTTGATTGGTGCATTCAGTCCATTTACATTTAGGGTGATTATCGATAGATATGTACTTATTGCCATTACTGGCTTTGGATTCATGGTTATCAAAGGTTCAAGGGTAGGTTCTTCACTATCTAACAGTCTAACTAAACTCTCTTATTAAGCTATTGTAGACAGTCTGATGATTATTTGTCTCCCTTTTTATTCTTCCTCCTCCATACTTTTATGTTAGGTGTTTTATTCTGTACTCTTTTGTTTCCTTTGACTGTTTTTGTGGATAGTTGATTTTATTTTTTGCCTTTAGTTAGTATTTGGATGGTCTGCTTTCCTTGCTGTGATTTTATTTTCTCTTATGACATCTATTTAGCCTTAGGAGTGCTTCCATCTAGAGCAGTCCCTTTAAAATATCCTGCAGAGGTGGTTTGTGGGAGGCAAATTCCCTTAACTTTTGCTTGTCTTAGAATTGTTTAATCCCTCCCTTAAATGTAGATGATAATTGTGCTGGATACAATATTCTTGGTTCAAGGCCCTTCTGTTTCATTGCATTAAATATATCATGCCATTCTCTTCTGGCCTGTAAGGTATCTGTTGAGAAGTCTGATGATAGCCTGTTGGGTTTTCCTTTGTAGGTGATCTTTTTTCTCTCTCTGGCTGCCTTTAATACTCTGTCCTTGTCTTTGATCTTTAACATTTTAATTATTATATGTCTTGGTGTTGTCCTTCTTGGGTCCCTTGTGTTGGGAGATCTGTGGGCTTCCATGATCTGAGAAACTATTTCCTTTCCCAGCTTGGGGAAGTTTTCAGCAATTATTTCTTCAAAGACACTTTCTATCCCTTTTTCTCTCTTCTTCTTCTTCTGGTACCCGTATAATGCGAATATCGTTCCGTTTGGATTGGTCACACAGTTCTCTTAATATTCTTTCATTCCTAGAGATCCTTTTATCTCTGTCTGCAGCAGCTTCTCTGTACTCCTGTTCTCTGATTTCATTCCATTAACAGTCTCTTGCACCTCGTCCAGGCTGCTTTTAAGCCCGTCAATCGATTGTTTCACTTCTGTAATGTCCCTCCTGACTTCTTCCTTAGCTCTTGCATATTTCTCTGTATGTCCATCAGCACGGTTATGACTTTTATTCTGAAGATTGTTTAAATCTATCCAACCAAGCCCTCTCTCTGGGGTTGTATGGGTGATTTTTGACTGGACCAGGTTCTTCTTTCTTTTCGTGTGGATAGAAGTGGTCACAGGCAGGTGACACATGTGTCAGGTGGGAGAACAAAGTCCCTTCCTGCTTGTTGTTCGCCATGCCCTTATCCACAGCCTGTGCAGGTTACCTGCACACTTGGAGGCAATCTTTGGGATAATCCCCTGAGCTGCCGTGAGCAAGGCCACCCTCAGAGAACTGCAGGGGTTGGAGCCATGCCGGGTGCATCCTGCTGCAAGGACAGTGCCCCTTCGTGCCTTCCGGACCTTTCTCCAGCTTCCGCTGCCTGTGCCGGTTACCCGCACATGAGGTAGTGTCTGGGTTAATCCCCTGAGCTGCCATGGGCAGACCCGCCCTCAGGCTAGGCTAGAGCCCTGTGGCGGGTTGCAGCCATGCCAGGTGCGTTTTGCTGTGAGGACAGCGCCCCTTCATGCCCTCCGGACCTTGCTCTGGCTTCCACTGCCCGTCCAAGTTAGCTGCACGTTCAGAGGAATTTCTGTGTGGTTTCTGTGGGAGGGGCTGCTCTCTGGCTTCTCTGCAGCTGTGGTGCATCAGCTAGTCCATTTGCAGTGCCAGCCGGGCAGAATGAATAGCAAGCTGCTTATCGCCGTGAGGGGCTTCAGGGCTGCTTTACCCAGCAGGGCGTTAGGGGGCCCAAAGTTCCTCAAGATTCCCAGCCTGCTGGGCTGAGTGTGCTGGGATGGTTTTGTTCAGCTGTTGGGCCCTTGTCTCTTTAAGACTTTTTTAAAAAGCACCCGCTTTTATTTTGTCCCAGGGGAGCCAGCTGTTGGGACCCGCCTGCAGTCTCTGTCTCGGACCCTGCCCTTCCGTTTCTCTAATACACAGTACACCATGCGATGTGTGTCAGTGCTCCCGGTGCAGATCACCAGGGCTGGTTATTTAGCAGTCCTGTGCTTCCAGTCCCTCCCCACTCTGATTCTTTTCCTCCCACCGGTGCACTGGGGTAGGGGGAGTGCTCAGGTCCTGCCTGGTCACAGCTTTGTATCTTACCCCCTTTGTGAGATGCTGAGTTCTTGCAGCCTAGCTGTTGTGCTGTATCTTCTGGTCTGTCTTTTAGGAATAGTTGTATTTGTTGTATTTTCAAAAATATATATGGTTTGGAGAGATTTCTGCCACCCTACTCACACCACCATCTTGAGCCCCTCCTTAAGGTATTATTGATATACACTCTTATGAAGGTTTCACATGAAAAACAATGTGGTTACTACATTCACCCACATTATCGAATCACCCCCACACCCCATTGCAGTCACTGTCCATCAGTGTAGTTAAGATGCCACAGAGTCACTATTTGCCTTCTCTGTGCTAGTGTCTTCCCCATGATCCCCCCCACACTATGTGTGCCAATCATAATACACGTCAATCCCCTTCTCCCGCCCTCCCCCACCCCTCCCCTAACCGCTAGTCCCTGTTTGGAGTCTGTGAGTTTGCTGCTGTTTTGTTCCTTCAGTTTTGCTTCATTGTTTTACTCCACAAATGAGGGAAATCATTTGGCACTTGTCCTTCTCTGCCTGGATTATTTCACTGAGCATAATATCCT
Source organism: Phataginus tricuspis (assembly GCA_029783875.1). Lineage (NCBI taxonomy): Eukaryota > Metazoa > Chordata > Mammalia > Pholidota > Manidae > Phataginus > Phataginus tricuspis. The sequence goes on from JAQQAC010000477.1 coordinate 36,841,652, forward strand.
CCAGCTCTATCCATGTTGTTGCAAATGGTAGGATTTGTTTTCTTCTTAGGGCTGAATAATATTCCATTGTGTATATGTACCACATCTTCTTTATCCATTCATCTACTGATGGGCACTTAGGTTGCTTCCATTATCTTGGCTATTGTAAATAGTGCTGCGATAACATAGGGGTGCATATGTCTTTTTGAATCTGAGAACTTGTCTTCTTTATGTAAATTCCTAGGAGTGGAATTCCTGGGTCAAGTGGTATTTCTATTTTTAGTTTTTTGAGGAACCTCGATACTGCTTTCCACAATGGTTGAACTAATTTATATTCCCACCAACAGTGTAGGATGGTTCCCCTTTCTGCACATCCTCGCCAGCATTTGTTGTTCCTTGTCTTTCCACATTGGCCATCCTAACTGGTGTGAGGTGCTCTCTCACTGTGGTTTAATCTGCATTTCCCTGATGATTAGTGATGTGGAACATCTTTTCATGTGCCTGTTGGCCATATGAATTTCTTCTTTGGAGAACTGTCTCTTTATATCCTCCTCCCATTTTTCAATCAGGTTATTTGCTTTTTGATTGTTGAGGCATGTGGGTTCTTTATATATTTTGAATATTAACCCCTTGTTAGATATGTCATTTAAAAATATATTTTCCCATACTGTAGGTTGCCTTTTTATTCTGCTGATGGTGTCCTTTGCTGTACAGAAGCTTTTTAGTTTGATGTAGTTCCACGTGTTCATTTTTCCTTTTGTGTCTTTTGCCCAAGGTGAGGCATTCAGGAAAAAGTTGCTAATGTTTATATTCAGAAGATTTTTGCTTGTTGTCTTATAAGAGTTTTACTGTTTCATGACTTACATTCAGGTCTTTGATCCATTTTGAGTTTACTTTTGTGTATTGGGTTAGACAATAATCCAGTTTCATTCTCTTGCATGTAGCTGTCCAGTTTTGCCAACACCAGTTTTTGAAGAGGTTGTCATTTCCCCATTGTATGTTCGTGGTTCCTTTATCGTATATTAATTAACCATATATGCAAGGGTTTATATCTGGGCTCTCTGTCTGTTCCATTGGTCTATGAGTCTGTTCTTGTGCCAGTACCAAATTGTCTTGATTACTGTGACTTTGTAGTAGAGCTTGATGTCAGGGAGCATAATCCTCCCAGCTTTATTCTTCATTCTCAGGATTGCTTTGGCTATTCGGGGGTCTTTTGTGTTTCCATATGAATTTTAGAACTATTTGCTCTAGTTCGTTGAAGAATGCTGTTGGCATTTTGATAGGGATTGCATTGAATCTGTAGATTGCTTTAGGCAGGATGGCCAATTTGACAATATTAACTCTTCCTATCCATGAGCACGGGATGTGTTTCCATTTATTTGTATCTGCTTTAATTTCTCTCATGAGTGTCTTGTAGTTTTCAGAGTATAAGTGTTTTACTCCCTTCATTAGGTTTATTCCTAGCTATTTTATTCTTTTTGATGCAATTGTTAATGGAATTGTTTTCCTGATTTCTCTTTCTGATTATCGACTTTAGGGTTCAGTAAAAGGAACCATTTTCTAGCAAAGGCAGCAAGGTAGGATGTGTTCCCTTAACTGACATACAAAATGTGAGAAATCATGTTTAGGAAGAAGAAACATTTTAAAAACGCTGGTTGTTTTCAGATAATCTAATAATAAATTATTAAATTTTTTTTTCCCACCACAAAACATATAGTATATCCTCAATTTTGGTATAATTCCTGTTTCTTTCAAAAACATTTATAAGATATGTGTGCCAGATGCTGTCCTAAAATCTATTTTTTAGAAGTTAAAAATACTAAACAAAGGTTGGGAAAAGATACACATAAAAAGAGTAGAAGAGAGATCCAAATATTGTCCCACCTGTGAGGTAAAGGTCAGCCTCTGTCCCCTGCAGAACACTGCTCCCAGAACCAGCACACAGAGCCACGACTTTTACTTGGGACTCTTCAATATAAAGGAAACAAGAAACCAATACTTTACAATTTCCCACATTTTACTATTATAGTTTATACTAGGAATCCTAAATGTAATATAGTTTTCACTCCTGGTCTCATCACCGTATATAAATTTTGCTTCCTGACTTCATAAAATTAACAAAGTGTCTTCATATAGGCAAACAGATGTTTTTTGGTATTGCATTGCTAACCCAAGGCAGGTTTATTATTCCTTCAGACATAAGTGACCAGACATACACACATAAGGCAGCACTGAATACTGCTAATGGCTCAGCTCTAGGCTTTATCACAAGTAGAGGAACCCACCTGGGTCTCTGGGCAGCCGTGAGAGGTAAATAGGTACTATCTCTGTTCTCACATGAGAAAGCTGCAGAACTAAAAGGACTAGTTACAAAAATGCTGTGAATTAATTTGATACATATTTTTAATTTCATATTTACCCTTTTATCCTGAAAGAGCATCCTCTGAAGAGTGAAATAACACACACTTTCAAGCCAAAATCCAACAAGTATTTAGCGCTTAGGCTTCTAGTATAGATACTCCATCAGTGGTCACCCCATTAGGCATTTCAAAAGAGGGGCTCTGAAGTTGGATCAGAAGTCAAATCCCACCTCTGCCATCCATTTTCTTTGGAAACAAATTCCTATAAGTTGTTTGTTCCAACTGTGGACTTTTGACTAAGTTACTTATCTCTCCACACCTCAATTTTTCATTTATAAGACAATGGGAATGACACCACCACCACATAGCTAACAACAGCTAGCATTTACTGTACTTAATGTGCACCACTGTGTCTTGTCACGGATTACAATACTACCTTGATGAGTTAGGTTTCATTACTACTGCTGTTTTACAGAAGAGGTTACCAGGACACAGAAGTCAAATAACTTGTCAAGGTCATGCAGCAAATAGGATATCTAAATTTGAACCCAAGGCATTCAAAATCCACACTCCTAACCCCTGTGCTTCACTCCCTGTCTTTGTAGTGGAAACTCACAGCTTAGGACACTCAGCACAGTGCTAGGCTCACTACGGTGGTCCCACAAATGTTCCATTTGTTCCTGTTGTTCCCAAAAAGTACTAGGAAAGGCCAAAAGAAAAGACAATGACGGCTACAAGACTCAGAAACTGCAGCAGATCACTTCATTAGTAGCACCTCACTATGAAATATGACCAGTATTGTAAAATGCAAAATGCATTGTAATTGGAACAGTCATAATTTCGAGCTCTCTTCCTGGCACATAGTAAGACTGCACTTCATGCCCCCATTGGGTTATGTTGGGCAATGTGACTAATTCTGGACAATGAATATTACAGAATATGTGTCATTTCCAGGCTCGAATATTTAACTGATGGCTTAAGACCCTTGAAAACTCTCCTTCTGTAACAGCGACCAGTCTACAAAGAATAGACTTCCCCTGCTGACTTGAGATGAACGAGGAATATGAGTATGAGATAAATCTTGTTTAAGCCAATGAGGTGACTATCATAGAATAACCTAGCCCATCTTGATCAATAAAGTAAACCAGTCATCACCTGTGAACTGCAAACACACTTTCTATCACATATTAATACAACCAAGAGCTGTGACTTTGGCCCCACATTATCAGTAATTATATACTGGACAAATAAAGGAGATATATTTACCTAAGGTCCTCCCTACCCCAAGAGCAAGACGAACATGAGATAGTTTTAGGTGTCTTTTGATTCGCTCAATCATGGCTGCCAAGGAAACAGATTCCTCCAGTGTACATAACCGTCCCATTCCAATGTATAGAAGCAGAGGCTGAAGAGAAACAGAGGTTAAAAAATCTTGGCATCAAAAAAAAAAAATCTGCCCATGATTACTCCTAGAAAATGAACCTATAGAACAAATAGCAAATGCTGAGATCAATAAAACATGCACCCTGAGCTTACTATAGCCAACTTCAGGCTACATTTGGGGATGCAAACCTACAAAAACATCTTCTGACTTCTAGGATCTCAGTCTTCTGGGAAGGCAGATGTTTTGACAAATAATCACAATGAGAGTGTTTAAATACAAGATAGGTGCTATTTTTACAGGTGCACAAGGAAATGACAAATGAGCTGGGACTTGGGGAGTACTTGGAGGAAGTGGAATCAAAGATTTTATAAAAACTTAGGTCTTCAAGACAGACCAAAAAGGAGTTAGGTCAAGTGCAACATGGTAAATTAAGGATAGGGTGAAATGTGAAGAGCTGTACTTAAAAGAGAGAACATGTACAAAGATGCCAAGGGATAAGACCGCTTGCTGAGGGCAAATCCAAAAGCAGATAATGTGGCTGATGTGCAGAGAAAGGGATGGACGAAGAAGAGGCTGGAGACAGGGGCCAAGGCTAGTCACAGAGGCCTTCATACACTAGGCTAAAAAGCATGGATTGTCTCCTGTAGGTGACCACTTAGGAGATCTCACGTCCCAAGTGAAAGGAGATAAAAAGTTTCAACTACTGTGGTGGTAAAGCAAATAGAGAGGAGAAACATTTTATAGATTTAGGGACAGAATCAGCAGGGCTTGGATTCAGAGGAGCAGAGGAGAGCTGTGGAAACTTGGAAAGCAAAGATAGATGATAACACCAGCAATGCAATAGAAAAAAGGAGTATCTGAATGGGTAGTGTAGGAATAAGGTCAGTATTTGTATACCTCGATTGAAGTACTTATGGGATCTGAAGTGGAAAATGTCCAAAAAGTATTGGGAAATTTGGGTTCATTTTTACATTTTTACCTTAAGAAAGCATTCTGAGACAGAAAGTAGAGCTACAGGAATCATCACATGAATGGCTGTCAAGTTAAAGTCATGAATAAAATGGCCCAAGCAGAGTCTGAGACCCAGCCTGTAGACTGGTAACTGAGTCTCTCAATACCGCTAGGGTCTGACTGTTTTCTCTCCCCCAACAACTAATTCATGTTAAAATCTAACTCCCAAAGGCGATAGAATTAGGAGGTAGAGCCCTTGGGAGGTGCTTAAATCACAAAGCCAGAACCCGCAAATGGAATTAGTGATTTACAAAAGAGGCTTCAGAGACATCCCTAGTTCCTTCCACCAGGTGAAGACACAGAGAAGGTGCCATCTATGAACCAGGAAGCAGGCTCTAACCAGTCACCACTCTGCATCTGCCAGCGCCATGACCTTGGACTTTCCAGCCTCCAGAACTGTGAAAAATAAATTTCTGTTGTTTATAAGCCATCTAGTCTGTGGCGTTTTGTCACAGCAGCCCAAATGGACTAAGACAAGTACCAACACTTTTCCAGTCCTGAAATGTCTCCCTTTCTCAATGTACTTTCCAGGGTATATTATGCCCTCATCACCACTTTGGGCTTCTTTAGGTAAGCGTTAACAGCCTGCTGATTTAACGATTTATGAATGAATTTGCCAAACAAGAATGCACAGTAGTATATTTTTATTACCTTCTCTAGTGACAGAATTTCAGTCTTCTGATAAAATTGTCTGTTCTGGGAAAGAAAAGCCATCACCTGCATCAAAGCCTCCTGACTACAATTCAAACTGATCCGTGTGAGTTCTTTATCATCAGTCCTAGAAAAAAAGTCATTTCTTGGTTTAGGATAAATGTAAACAAAATGTATTTTAAATAATCCATATTTTACAACCGCCTTTACTAAGAAATTAGGTTTGTATTAAAATTTAGAATTTAATCCCAAACCAAACTCTTTTCTAGAATAGTGTTTTTCAAGCTTTAACATGCATCAAAATCACCCTGTGGACTTAGTAAAACACACATTTTGGACCCACTCCCAGAGTCTCCGACTCAGTAGGTCCAGATGGGGTCTGAGAATTTACCTAACAAGGTGCAGGTGATAGTGTTGCTGGTCTGATGACCTTGCTTTAAAACCATTGTTCTAGAACTGCTTTTAATCTCAGCTGTGCATCTGAAATCTCCTGCGAGCTTCTTAAAATGCTGGATCCTTCCACAGATCCAAACATCTATGAATGGGGCTGGAGCACAGATTTTTTTTTAAGCCCTAGAGAATTTAGTTTTCAAACACAATTGAATACAAGAATCTCCTGGACAGATTCTCAGGCAAACTCCATTTTAATAACATAGATCTAAGATGAAGTTAAAACTCTGCATTTTTCATAAGCACCCCATTAACAATGAAGCAAGGAGTTCTTGAATTGTCTTTTGAGAGCAATGCCCTAGAGCCTTTCAAGGAAGACTGGCACCAAGAAAGTTTTGTATTTAACCATAAACTCTAAATATAATCATAGAATGCTAGAACTAAAAGACACCTTAAAAGATAATCTGGAAAACAATTGTCAACATTTGAAACCATCTGCAGAACTCTGAAAAGAAAAGGGGAAAAGAATACCTGGCCTCCAATCTAATGGTAAAATCCAAATATCATCTGTAATATGGAAAAACTGGAACCAAAATAAATGATTAAAACTGAAACCAAACAGTTAGGGAGAAGAATACTTAAAGAAACGTACAGCCATAATAAGAAACACTACTGCTCAGTTAAAAAAATTGGTGTCTTATATACATACATGGAAAGATCACTAAGACATCATGCTGAGTAAAAAAGGCAAATACAGCATATCGTTTAATTAAGAAAACAATGAATAAAACAAAACGATACATTTCTTCACATCCCTATGTACGTTTGGAAAGACACACAATTCTCTGAAAACAGTGGAAAAGACAACTTGAATTGAAAGTACTGGGATTGAGTAGACGGGACAAGGAACACTTTTGCGTCAGACTTACTATGGTGAAGGACACGCCTGACTACGATCTAGGCAAACTCCTGTGAATAATTTTCTTGAGATACTTGAAATTACCAAACACTATTAGATATTAGAGAACACTTGCAATGATTTTACTATAAGCTGTGTGTACGTATATATATATATATATATATACGTACACACACTTAAAAAACACTCATTGAAGAGTCACTTTTTAGTTTAACCTGACACAGATTTCCATTTTATTAAGTCATATTTATCTTTGTTTTTTAAACAATTACTAAATCCTAGCTTTGTAGGGTTAAACTTGTCTTTTATGATGCTTAAATAGGTATTAGTATTAATTAGCCTAAAAGAAAATCTCCTATGAGGCAACATTTTGGTATCCTATCCTAAATAAATGATTGACCTTATAAGAGGCACTTTAATGTATTTTTCCTTAAACTATTTGGGAATTACTGATTTGCTAGGAACCTATAAGAGTAAACCTATTTTCAATATTATCACTAGGGTTTATTTATATACCCTAAAGTAAAAAGTACCTCTCAACAGTATCAGGAGTATTAAAAATACTGTATGTAAAATGTGTAGTATAGTCCCTTCCTCACAGAAAATAGTAAGTATTACTTACGATTTTTATTGTTTTGAAAAGACCCCATGGTTCTCTTCAAGGACTCACATGCAGGTAAGAAGTATCCTGCTTTGTAAACCCACTCCAGGGAAAATTATTTGTTTAAACCTAAATACCATAATTATAGAATTTGTATGGAAGATCCTTACAAATATTCACAAAAAAGAGAAAAATATATTGTACCTAGCAGAAAAAGAAGTGACAGAAACATCTGCAATCCCTTTCACCGCAGAGATGACTTTGTCCAGCTCTTGTGTGTGGTTAACATTGAATTCTACTCTGTGAGTTCCCTCCATGGGGCAGCTGGGAGCTTTGGAAGGATGTATGGGCCTGGAGGTGCAAACCCCTAGAAAAAAATTGTGCATTTTTTTATTTAAGAAGATAAACTATTATGGGCAAAACTTACAAGAATTTTGTATTTTTTTAAAGATTCATTCTCAGATGCTTATATAACACACACATATACACATCCATCACAAATACATCCAACAGTTCTCATAATCTAGGGATTTAGTACATACAACATCAAATTTATTTTCACAATTCTTTTCCAGTCCTTTCACAATTCTTTTCCAATTCTTAAATACTACAAAAATTTAGACAAGAAAGAATGACTCAGGAGTTTTTAGATGGCATACAGCATTGTGACTGCTTACTAAATTTACTCATGTAAACCAGAATTTAGGTTGCAAATGCCTTATAATCTACTTGACCACATTAGGCCAGATTATATCATCATAAAAGCTTCAGCTCATTTCTGGCAAAAAAAAAAAAGCTTCAGCCCAAAATAAGTAATCTAAAAAGGCTTACTAAAAATAAACCTAACAGAGAGGTTCTGGGAAGATGGCGGCGTGAATAGGGCGGCAGAAATCTCCTCCCAAAACCATATATATCTATGAAAATACAGCAAATACAACTATTCCTAAAAGTGAGAACAGAATACACAGGACAGAGCACAGCTGCATCTGCACCTGAGAGGACTCGGCAACCCGCGAGGCAGGTAAGATACAGAGCTGTGTCACGGCGGGACCCGAGCACTCCCCCATCCCAGCACACCAGCGGGAGGAGAGGATTCAGAGCCAGGAGGGAGTGGAAGTACAGGCCTGCGAAATAACCAGCCCTGGTGATCTGTGCCGGGAGCACTGACACACATCAGGCGGTGTAGCGGAGATTTGATAGGCAGATGGTGCAGGTTTTGAGCTGGGAACGCGCCGACTCCCGGAACAAAAGAAAAGCAGGCGCTTTTTTCAGCGGTCTTCCAACCGTCCCAGCACACTCAGCCCAGCAGGCTGGGAGTACTGAGGAATTTTGGACCCCTTGGCTGGCGACTGGGAAAAAGTAGACACACTGAAATACAGAGAACAATAGCCTCCCATTCGTTCCCGCCCCAGCTAGAGCTGCAAAAGGCCCAGCGGAGCAGCACGGCCACGGCTGCAGAATAGTGGAGCAACACCGCCATCTACAGCATCCTTACAGAATCTACTCCTGTTGGGTTTTTTTCTTTCTTTCTTTTCTTTTCTTTCTTTTCCTTCTTTCTTTTTTTCTCTTTTCTTTCTCTTCCTTTTTTTTCTCTTCCTTTTTTTTTTTAAGTCTTAAAGAGCCCAGCTGACATACATGGCACCTGCCAGCGACCACTTCTATCGCCATGAAAAGACAGAGGAACATGGTACAGACAAAGCCACCCAGACACCACCAGAGAGGGAGCCTGACGGGATGTAAATGCACAATCTTCCTGAAAAAGAATTCAGAATAAAAGTCATAACCATACTGATGGATCTACAGAGAAATAAGCAAGAGCTGAGAGAGGAAGTGAGGGAAGGCAGGAAAGACAATGCAGAAATGAGACAAGCCATTGATGGGCTTAGCAGCACACTGGACGAGATGCAAGAGACTGCTAATACAATAGAAATCACAGAATTGGAATGCAGGGCAGCTGAGGCAGAGAGAGATAAAAGGATCTCTAGCACTGAAAGAATAATAAGAGACCTGTGTGACCAATCCAAACAGAACAATATTCGCATTATAGGAGTAGCAGAAGAAGAAGAGAGAGAGAAAGGGATAGAAAGTGTCTTTGAAGAAATAATTGCTGAAAACTTCCCCATGCTGGGGAAGGAAAAACTCTCACAATCCACGGAAGCCCACAGATCTCCCTACACAAGGGACCCAAGGAAGACAACACCAAGACACGTAATAATTAAAATGGCAAAGATCAAAGATAAGGACAGGATATTAAAGGCAGCTAGAGACAGAAAAAAGACAACCTACAAAGGAAAACCCATCAGACTATCATCAGACTTCTCAACAGAAACCCTACAGGCCAGAAGAGAATGGCATGATATACTTAATGTAATGAAACAGAAGGGCCTCGAACCAAGAATATTGTATCCAGCACGATTATCATTTAAATATGACAGAGTGATTAAACAATTTCCAGACAAGCAAAAGCTGAGAAAATTTGCCTCCCATAAACCACCTCTACACGATATCTTAAAAGAACTGCTCTAGAGGGAAGCACTCCAAAGGCTAAATAGATGTCACCAGAGAAAATAAAATCATAGCAAAGAAAGCAAATACTAACTAAAGGCAAAGAATAAAACATCTAGTATATAAAGAATGGAGGAGGAAGAATAAGAAGGGAGAGAAATAAACAAACATCAGACTGTGTTTACAATAACTTAACAAGAAAGTTAAATTAGATTGTTAGACAGTAAAGAAGCAACCCTTGAACCTTTGGTAACCACGAATCTAAAGCCAGCAATGCAAATAAGTACATATCTATCGATAATCACCCTAAATGTAAATGGACTGAATGCACCAATCAACAGTAACAGAGTAACAGAATCGATAAAAAAGCAAGACCCATTTTTATGCTGCCTACCAGAAACTCACCTCAAACCCAAATATATACACAGACTAAAAGTGAAGGGATGGAAAATGATATTTCATGCAAACAAAAAAGAGAAAAAAGCAGGTGTTGCAGTACTTGTATCAGACAAAATAGACTTCAAAACGAAGAAAGTAGCAAGAGATAAAGAAGGACATTACATAATGATAAAGGCGTCAATCCAACAAGAGGATATAACCATTATAAACATAAATGCACCCAACACGGGAGGGCCGGCATATGTGAAACAAATACTAACAGAAGTAAAGGAGGAAATAGACAGCAATACATTCATTTTAGGTGACTTCAACACACCACTCACTCCAAAGGACAGATCAACCAGACAAAAAATAAGTAAAGACACAGAGGCACTGAACAACACACTAGAACAGATGGACCTAACAGACATCAACAGAACTCAACACCCAAAAGCAACAGGATACACATTCTTCTCAAGTGCACATGGAACATTTTCCAGAATAGACCACATACTAAGCCACAAAAAGAACATCAGTAATTTCAAAAATATTGAAATTCTACCAACCAACTTCTCAGATCACAAAGGTATAAAACTAGAAATAAATTTTAGAAAGAAATCAAAAAGGCTCACAAATACATGGAGACTTAACAACATTCTCCTAATTAATCAATGGGTTAACAACCAAATCAAAACAGAAATCAAAGAATATATGGAGACTAATGACAACAACAACACAAAGCCACAACTTCTGTGGGACGCAGGAAAGGCAGTTCTAAGAGGAAAGTATATTGCAATCCAGGTCTATTTAAAGAAGGAGGAACATTCCCAAATGAACGGTCTAAAGACACAATTACTGAAAATGGAAAAAGAAGAACAAATGAGACCCAAAGTCACCAGAAGGAGGGACATAATAAAGATCAGAGAAGAAATAAATAAAATTGAGAAGAATAAAACAATAGAAAAAAATCAATGAAACCATGAGCTGGTTCTTTGAAAAAATAAACAAAATAAATAAACCCCTAGCCAGACTCATTAAGAGAAAAAGAGAATCTACACACATAAACAGAATCACAAATGAGAAAGGAAAAATAATGACAGACCCCACAGAAATACAAAGAATTATAAGAGAATATTATGAGAATCTATATGCTAACGAGCTGGAAAATCTAGAAGAAATGGACAACTTCTTAGAAAAATACAACCTTCCAAAAATGACCAAACAAGAAACAGAAAAACTAAACAGACCAATCACCAGCAACGAAACTGGCAAAAAACTGCTCAAGAACAAAACACCCGGACCAGATGGAGTCACCTCTGAACTCTACCAGACGTATAGAGAAGAAATAACACCCATTCTCCCTAACAATTTCCAAAAAACAGAAGAGGAGGGAATAGTTCCAAACCCATTCTATGAAGCCAGCATCACTCTAATACTGAAACCACGCAAAGAACCCACCAAAAAAGAAAATTACAGACCAATATCCCTGATGAACATAGATGCAAAAATACTCAACAAAATATTAGCAAACCGAATTCAAAAATACATCAAGAGGATCATACACCATGATCAAGTGGGATTCATCCCAGGGATGCAAGGATGGTACAACATTCGAAAATCCATCAACATCATCCACTATATCAACAAAAAGAAGAACAAAAATGACATGATCATCTCCATAGATGCTGAAAAAGCATTTGACAAAATTCAGCATCCATTCACGATTAAAACTCTCAACAAAATGGGTAGAGAGGGCAAGTATCTCGACATCATAAAGGCCATATATGACAAACCCACAGCCAACATCATACTTAACAGCAAGAAGCTGAAAGCTTTTCATCTAAGATCGGGACCCAGACAGGGATGCCCACTCTCTCCACTGTTATTCAACATAGTACTGGAGGTCCTAGCCACGGCAATCAGACAAAACAAAGAAATACAAGGCATCCAGATTGGTTAAGAAGAAGTCAAATTGTCACTATTTGCAGATGACATGATATTGTACATAAAAAACCCTAAAGACTCCACTCCAAAACTACTAGAATTAATATCTGAATTCAGCAAAGTTGCAGGATACAAAATTAACACACAGAAATCTGTTGCTTTCCTATACACTAACGATGAACTAACAGAAAGAGAAATCAGAAAAACAATTTCATTCACAATTGCATCAAAAAGAATAAAATACCTACGATTAAACCTAATGAAGGAAGAGAAAGACCTATACTCTGAAAACTACAAGACTCCTAAGAGAAATTAAAGAGGACACTAACAAATGGAAATCCATCCCATGCTCTTGGCTAGGAAGAATAAATATTGTCAAAATGGCTATACTATCTAAAGCAATCTACAGATTCAACGCAATCCTTATCAAACTACCAAACGCTTTCTTCAATGAACTGGAACAACTAATTCTAAAATTCATATGGAACCACAAAAGACCCCGAATAGTCAAAGCAATCCTGAGAAGGGGGAATTATGCTCCCTGACTTCAAGCTCTACTACAAAGCCACAGTAATCAAGACAATTTGGTATTGGCACAAAAACAGACCCACAGACCAGTGGAACAGAATAGAAAATCCAAACATTAACCCAAACATATACAGTCAATTAATATTTGATAAAGGAGCCTTGGATATACAATGGGGAGATGACAGCCTCTTCAGCAGCTGGTGTTGGAAAAACTGGACAGCTACATGTAAGAGAATGAAACTGGACTACTGTCTAACCCCATACACAAAAGACAACTCAAAATGGATCAAAGACCTGAATGTAAGTCATGAACCCATAAAACTCTTAGAATAAAACATAGGCAAAAATCTCTTGGACATAAACATGAGCAACTTCTTCATGAACATATCTCCCTGGGCAAGGGAAACAAAAGCAAAAATGAACAAGTGGGACTATATCAAGCTGAAAAGCTTCTGTACAGCAAAGGACACCATCAGTAGAACAAAAAGACATCCTACAGTATGGGAGAATATATTCATAAATGACGTATCCAATAAGGGGTTGACATCCAAAATATATAAAGAACTTATGCACCTCAACAAACATAAAGTAAATAATCCAATTAAGAAATGGGCAGAGCCAGTTTGAGAAAGACAGATGCACCCCTATGTTTATTGCAGCACTATTTACAATAGCCAAGAAATGGAAGCAACCTAAGTGCCCATCAGTAGATGAATGGATTAAGAAGATGTGGTACATATACACAATGGAATATTACGCAGCCATAAGAAAAAAACAAATCCTACCATTTGCAACAACATGGATGGAGCTGGAGGGTATTATGCTCAGTGAAATAAGCCAGGCCGAAAAAGACAAGTACCAAATGATCTCACTCATATGTGGAGTATAAGAACAAAGAAAAAAAAAAATGAAGGAACAAAACAGCAGCAGACTCACAAAGCAAAAAAAAAAAAAAAAAAAAAAAAAAAAAAAAAAAAAAAAAAAAAAAGGAAGGGAGGGATAAGAGGGTAAAAGGGGCATTACGATTGGCAGACATAGGGTGGGGGGGCACGGGGGGGACTATACAGCTCAGAGAAGACAAGTAGTGATTCTCATCTCACTACACTGATGGACAGTGACTGTAATAGGGTTGGTGGGGGGGACCTGATGAAGAGGGTAGTTTAATCATCACAATATTGCTCATGTAATTGTAGGTTAATGATACTAAAATAAAATAAATTGAAAAAAAAAAAAAAAAAGAAATGGGCAGAGGACATGAATAGACACTTCTCCAAAGAAGAAACTCAGATGGCCAACAGGCACATGAAAAGATGCTCCCCATCACTAATTATCAGAGAAATGCAGATTAAAACCACAATGAGATATCACCTCACACCAGTGAGGATGGCCAACATCCAAAACACAAACAACAACAAATGTTGGAGAGGATGTGGAGAAAAGGGAACCCTCCTACATTGCTGGTGGGAATGCAAATTAGTTCAACCATTGTGGAAAGCAGTATGGAGGTTCCTCAAAAAACTCAAAACAGAAATACCATTTGACCCAGGAATTCCACTCCTAGGAATTTACTCTAAGACTGCAGCAGTCCAGTTTGAAAAAGACATATGCACCCCTATGTTTATTGCAGCACTATTTACAATAGCCAAGAAATGGAAGCAACCTAAGTGTCCATCAGTAGATGAATGGACTAAGAAGAGGTGGTACATATACACAATGGAATATTATTCAGCCATAAGAAGAAAACAAATCCTACCATTTGCAACAACATGGATGGAGCTAGAGGGTATTATGCTCAGTGAAATAAGCCAAGCTGAAAAAGACAAGTATCAAATGATTTCACTCATATGTGGAGTATAAGAACAAAGAAAAAAACTGAAGGAACAAAACAGCAGCAGACTTACAGAACCCAAGAATGGACTAATAGTTACCAAAGGGAAAGGGACTGGGGAAGATGGGTGGGAAGGGAGGGATAAGAGGGTAAAAAGGGCATTACGATTAGCAGATGTAATGTTGGGGGGGCACGGGGAGGGCTGTACAACTCAGAGAAGTAGTGGTTCTATAGCATCTCACTACGCTGATGGACAGTGACTGTAATGGGTTGGTGGGGGGGACGTTATGAAGGGGGTAGTTTAATCACCATAATATTGCACATGTAATTGTAGATTAATGATACCAAAATAAATTATAATAAATAAATAAATAAATAAAATTTCCAATTGGAAATAAAATAAAAAAATAAAAAATAAAACTCTGCTATCTACCTGACTGATATATGAAGTACATTCAGGAGAGGTCTGAGCTTTCATTTCAATTTAACAAGCATTTCTGGAGTTCTTGGGTACTGGACACTGTGTCACATGAGGAATGACAGAGCTCAGCCCAGGAATGAAGGTCTTCTATACTTTCCTTATTAAGGATACAAATTATCCCCCAACCTTTAAAACAGTTTTTAAAAAAACTCTATTAGAAAGACAATCTGAAATTCAAAGCATTTGTAGGGAAAATATTAAAGAACAAGAGGCTTCTCACCAAGCCCTTTGGCCAACCAGCTGTTCACTCCCTGGGGCGCGGCATCATAGGCTGTATGAGGAGAGTAAATACCAACTCTGTTCTCCAGAGCCCGGATCACCAGGCGCTCCTTCCATGTTTTCCAGGTTATGCGTTTCATGGGTTGGAAAATAGGTGGATGGTAGGAGAGAATGAGATCTGCCTTCTTTTGCAGTGCTTCCTCCATCACTTCTTCAGTCAAGTCATTTGTCAGGAAGAGTGTGTTTACAGTGTGTGGTGGGCTTGGTTCCACCAGTAATCCAACATTGTCCCAACTCTCAGCAAATGAGAGGGATGCAAAGTCATTCAAGGAGGAAAGGAGAGCCTTCAAATCCATGCAGGAATGGGAAGAATCACGGATTAAAGAATGGACAAGTCGGACTGGTGTAGGGACCAGGTGTACACGAGATGACAACATACAGAAACCAGGCAAAAACTGAGTATCTGAAGTCAAAACACAGAAAATGGTACACATGTACATTTTAGTCCCAGACCTTTGAAGCAGGAAATCATGTAGTCATACATACCTGAGTTCAAATGCTGACCCTGTCACTTATCAGCACATATCTCAGGTAAGTCCTTAAACCTTGTTCACGTGCTTGTTTTCTCATCTACAAAATAGATACTACAACCTACTTCACAGGCCATCAGGAGGAGCTAATGGATTAGTATGTGTAAGTCACCTAGCACATGCCTGGCACAGAATGTGTAATTGCTCATCCCCTCCTCCCTGGCCCCACACACATGCTTGTTCTTGTTCTCCCACACTTGATTCAACTACCTTCCTCCCTTCACCATTTCTTTAAATATTACCTTTCCTTTTTAGTCTCCTTCAACTTCCTAAATAAAGCTTTTCTTAACAAACCTTCCTTCTCGGTGCTTCCCTCTTCCCTGTCCCACGCTCTTCCGGCCTAGTACTTTCATAATGCTATGCTCCTGTTTGCCTGTCTCTCCAAGTATACTAAAATACTGGAGAACAGGAGCTTTTACATATCTCAGTATCACCAACATAGGCCAGCACTAAATGCTTACTGCACAGACTGACCCAGTCCCCCTCCCCCCACCACAGCAGAATCTGGAGTTAGTTTAATGCCAAAATACTGGCATTAAAAAGTGCTTTATCAAAAAGTATTTAAAAAACGGTAAGTGCTTTGTCAGCAACCAGAATAGTGGGATGCATAGATGGGTCACTCTATGAACGGGCAGATCAAGGCAGGACCAGGCAGGAGAGGCTGTCCTGGAACCAGCACCTGGTCCACAAAGGCCAGGCTCACGAGGTGGGAGAGGTGAAGGTGTAGGGCACTTTGCCCAGACAGTCTATGAGATGTGAGCACTTGTTCAACATGAGTTGAAGTTATGTGGAGCCTCCAAAAACCCCTGGAGCCTTGGAAGATCTTCTGATGGTCGTTATACCAATACCACTCCCCAGATTCTACATCCTAATACTGCTACTCCACTCTCCAGTCTCTTCTAAATCTGAGCAAGTGCGAAAGTGAAGCTCTAGTGGGCCACTACACCAGTTTTGAATTATTTACTGTTACATTTTAAAGAGCCCTTGGAAATAATACAGAACGCCTCCCATCTTACAAATTAGGAAAACTGAGTACGTTGAAGCCACAATTAACAAACAATAGGGGGAATGGTGGTTAAGAACAACTAAAACGAGAATGACTCCAAGAGCCACAGCTGTGTAACAAAATTAACCTCCGCTGTTACCCCTTCTTAAGAATGAAATAGTGCCCAGCTCATAGGCTTACTGCGAGATTTAACCATAAAGCTGGACACGACGCCCGGCCTAGAGGCAGCACTGTGCTTGTTACTGTTAAGTGACATTAGTAGGGCCCACTTTTTACGACCTGCGAACTGTACCCTCTTACGCTACCCATTTTCCCCTCATTTCAGTCCCACTTCAGGCCTTTTCCAGGACAATGAGAGCCCAGGAGGCACGGCCGGTAAGCCCTTGAGTCAGGACCCCTACCCTCTAGTGCCCCATGCGCTCTTATGACAAGCCAGCCTTCTGCCCGGCTTCGCGCAGCCTGCAGGAACCGCGGCCCACAGAATGAAATCGCCCAAGACTCACGCGTCTCGGGACGCTCCCCGGGTGCCGCTTCCGCCTCCGGGAAGGAAGGGGCGGGGAAGGGAACGGAAGGGGCGGGGAAGGGAACGGAAGGGGCGGGGAAGGGAAGGGAGGGGCGGGGGAAGTGGTTCTTGCTGTTTTGTGTCTGAGTGCAAGGCCCTTCTAGTTCCCCAGGACGTTCCGGCTTGTGCTTCTTGAGCTCCCTTTCAGTGTCAAACGCGTTCCGGGTGGGGATAAAGTATACTGTCTCTCTAGCTCTAGTCATTTTGGTTTGAGATAGGAGAGTGGAGGAAGGAGGAGGCGAGCAGGCGAGGCGCCTTCCCTCTGATGCGTCCCGCGCTCAACTTCCGGTGGCCGGAGAAACTCGTTTCAAATCTGCAGACGCTGCGGCGTTCGCGATTGCATCTTTTCTGTTTTACCTACAGCTGTGCTGACCGAAGTGGTAAGTGTGGGCTAGGGTCCCTCCCTCGTTCTTTCCTTCACTTAGTCAAATGCTTGTCGAGCGCTGTTTTAGTTCTTGGGCTCCTTCGGTTGAGCATTCTGGGCGGGGAGGGTGTTGTTGGAACGACAGACTTAATAAATTAGGAAAGTATATATTATATTCGTGATAAGTGCTCTGGGAAAAGGGACCAGGGCAGATACTAGAGTTAAAGCAGTTTTGAATGGAGGTATCAGGGCTATGAGACCTGACTTTTGAGCAGAGACTTGGAAGTGAAGAAACCAACCATACAGATGTCTGCGTGTAAGCGTTCCAGGCAAACCAGGGCCTAGACCCAAGGCCGAATGTACCTGGCTGGCTTCTTGGAAGACGCAGGGAGGCACGAAACGAAAGCAGAGAAAGTAGGAGACTGAGGGGCTTGAGTCCGGTAGGATCTCATCACTTACATAACAAGATTTTTATTCCTTGGGGATGGCGTGTTATTCGATATGCAGTAAAGATGATCATGAGTAAGTTACGAGGGAAAATGAACTTAATTCTTTTTTCTTTTGGGAATACAGAATCGCTTTATCTCTCCATACGGCTGTGAGAAATTAAGAAACAGTACTTCCCGAAACCAGAAGAAAAATGGTAAGTAGTATGCAGTTCTTATGAATATCTTCATTATAAGCAATTTTTAGAAATTCAGTCAAGGGAAATAAAACTGCATGAAAATCTCAGTGGCAAGACAGAAATGGTAAGCTGTAGAAGCATACAGTGTAAGATGATTATAAACAACCAGAAGTAAGCAAAATCTTTTGAATTCTTTAATGTTTTCACTTAAAATGCATAGAATTTACCTTTTATGGGAAAGGATTGACTACAACATAGAAATGGAAAGGGGAGGGTTGGAGAAGAGGAGCAGAAAAGTACAGCCAGGTGTGATTATTTTAATTGGATCTTTCTGCTCTGCATCTAAGATGGGTAACTAGACTTCAACTAGGAGAAAAACAATGAGAATAAAGCTCCCCGCCCCAACTCCTGCCCTCTATTTTCAACTTGTCCATACTCTGACTTCTAGATACTGTTTCAAGAAGATAAATGGAAAAAAACGAAGCCCCCAAATAGTTTTCCCCCTCTCTGGAAAGGGATAACAAAAGAAGTATGCAAGCTATCAAAACAACAGATAAAAAGCAAACAAGAAAGAGTATTATGGTTACCTCTGCACATTTAGGATCTAGAAGCACTGACCCTTTTTATGTTTGTTGTCTTTGGTCAAGAAAGAAATTGCTTTTAACCCTGTCTTTCAGAATTAAATTATGTAATGGTGGAGGCAAGTTTTGAAGTCGTTTTCTTATGTCTTTCAATAAATAATGATAAATTAATAATCCTAATATAACCATTGCTTTTATTTTTACTGATGAAAAATTCGAACTTAATTATTTTCATCACAATATTTGCAATTAAATTTTAGCCCAGATACCATTTTACCTTAATATTTATATTAATCTTCTGGAGTTTTTCCTACTGCTGAAATAGATTTTGAAGAAGTACAGCCTATCAGCTGTTTTTTGGACAGGTCACCTCTGAAATGGTATTTCTGTTTTTGTTCAGATTATACCAAGTTTATGGAAACAGTACAGTGCATAAAGTCATCTCAAGAAATCTCACTGGTTCTTACATTCTTCTTTTCAGTCGGTGACATTGCATACAGATGTAGGTGATATTAAAATAGAAGTTTTCTGTGAGAGGACACCCAAGACATGTGAGGTGCGTACCATTATGTACATGTAAAACATGAGTTAATTCAACAGGATAACCATTTTGAATTATCTAACCTACAAAAAAGTGGTTTTTTTTTAATAAAAATTTTCCTATAAAACCATTGTCAGGAAAACTAGCCATCATAATTTCTGACCTAATTTCCACTTACCTTTCCTGATGTCAAAGGTCAATCAAAGAAAGGGTGGATAATTTTTCTCTAACTATAGAATAGCTTGTATCTTTTTCTTTTGGCTCATTTACCTCAGGAAATGTAAATAATCGTTAAGATATTAGGTGAGAGAGCTGTTTAATACATTGTTTCACTTGTTTAAATGACAAGGATAGAAAGAAGAAGAGTCAGATATGTATATCCATTTAGTAATTATTTATGAAAGGCTATCTTTTTTTTGAAGTCAATATATGAGAAAAGATACATTTTATTTTAAAAAAAACAACCAAGAATGATGGAGAGAATCTAATTCTAACAAACATCAAACACATTTAAACAAAAAAATGAGAAAAAGATGTACTGGCACAGACATATCAACACAATGAACTAGAGTCTAGAAATTGACCTAAGTACATATAGGAATTTAGTATATGATAAAGATGTCATTTTAAACACTAGGGGAAAATAGAGTATTCACTAAATGATATTGGGACAACAGGCTAGACATAGCACAAAATTGGGCCAGAATCCCCATCTTATTCCTTAAAACAAAATTAATCTTCTTAAATACAAAGGCAATCTTCGTCACAGTCTGGGAATACAATGATGAGTAAGAGACATTATTTGCCCTGATGGAGCTAATATTCTAGCTGAGAAATAGGCAAAGGAGGAAATCATTCTAGAAAAAAAGTAATTCTAGAGGTGATAATACCTTGAAGGAAATAAAGTTGTTGAGATGGAGAATAATGGGAATTATTTTAAAATAGGTTAGGGCAGCCCCAGCCCAGAAAGAGATACTTAAACTTGAGTGTGAAAGGTAATGAAGACATCTCCATGGAAAGATATAAAAAGAACATTCCAGGTACAGAGATAATAGGTCCAAAGCCCTCAAGGTGGGAAAGCCTGCCTCTTTTGGACCAATTTTCAGAAGGCTGATGAGGTTAACATAGTAAATAACAGAAAGGGGTTATTATCATGAGAGGCAAAGGTAGGCTTATTAGGCCCTGTTAAGGATTTTGTATTTTATTCCAAGAACAGAATAAAGCCACTAATGTATTCTGGGCAGGGAAGTGATTTTATCCAACATAATGCCTAAACAATAGTTTACATATGCTGTTAACAGTGTTTTCAGTAAATACAACTGGTTCTTTATCTAAAATGGGTTTCTGCCACCTAATTTTTTAATCACTATTTTTACTCTCTTCAGAATTTCTTGGCTCTTTGTGCCAGTAATTACTACAATGGCTGTATATTTCATAGAAATATCAAGGGTTTCATGGTTCAAACAGGAGATCCAACAGGTAAGTTACTCCATTAATATCTAAGGTATTAGGTATATATTGTGAGGAAGAGGGTAGACAAAGAATAGGAAAATAAAAGCATGTGAAATATTTACAACCAGGCTACCTTACCATAGCAAGAAATTCTTAGGCAGAGCTATAGGCACCTAGCCTTAAAATATGACCAGTACTTTTGTTTTTTGTAGATACTTTATTTTTCTGGTCTGTAAATGTGAAATTTGGGGAAGAGAGGACATACCAAATTTTGTGTTTCAAGAGTTATACTGTAAACTAGCTCTTATTAGAAATTGAACCGTTTTTCAACTTTAACTAGATACTTCTTTTGTTTGTCTTATAGGTACTGGAAGAGGAGGTAACAGTATCTGGGGCAAGAAATTTGAGGATGAATATAGCGAATATCTTAAGGTATATCCCCAGTACTTCAGAATCTATTTTCTCATGGCTGTTTATACTTGGGAACACGGGCGGCCGCGGAGGACAAAGGGCGGGCACATCGGAGGGGAGGGGCCGCGGCAACTGCCCCCGGCCGTCCCTGCCACTGCCCTCGCTGCGGAGCCGAGGCCCCGAATTAACCCCAATGGGAGGACCGGAGCCAGCCGGCGGACGTCCGGGAGGCGGCGGCGCAGGGAGGGGCCGGACGCGCGCACGTGGCCCGGCGGCCGCCATGGCGGACAGCGGCCCCGCTGGGGGCGTGGCGTTGGCGGCCCCTGTTCCAGGGCCGGGCAGTGGCGGTCCAGGGCCCCGAGTCTATTTTCAAAGCCCTCTTGGGGCTGCAGACGAGGGGCCGGGCGGCGCGGATGATGAGGACCCAGTGAGGCGCCAAGGGAAGGTCACGGTCAAGTACGACCTCAAGGAGCTACGGAAGCGCCTCAACCTGGAGGAGTGGATCCTGGAGCAGTTCACTGGCCTCTACGACTGCCAGAAAGAAGAGACCCCAGAGCTAGAGACTGATGTGGATGAACTCCTGGACATGGAGGGTGATGATACCCGGGCTGCCAGGGTGACTGTTACAAAGCCACTGAGGCTGTCATCTCTGGCCTGCTGGACAAGATCTGGTGCATGCAGAACACCCCAGAAGAAGTAAGGGCCCCTGACTCAGGTGACCAGTGGCTCCCACAGGACAATCACTGCCACCTGACCACGTAGCAACAGCAATACCAGGGGGCCCTGTGGCCAGGCCTGGTGCCATGAGCAGGGCTCCCTGTTCCCCTGGCCCAGAGGCCTCTCTTCCCTGCCCCCTCAGTTTTCCATTTTGGGGTTTTTTTATTGTTATTAAACTGATGGGACTTAAAAAAAAAAATACATATGCTGTAGTAACATAGGATAACATCATTAGTAAATGAATATGCTTTATGGTAGTTTTTGCACACTTGATAAATAATGTCAGGGAGAAAATACAAATGGCCATTCTAGCCAAAATATATACTGGAGTTTGACCTTCGCATGAATCTTGATATTAAGTGAGCTCATCTTTTTGTCCGAGCTGATATGTTTAATCAGTAATGTACCAAAGGGACTTATTGTCTCAGTATAAAATTCATGTTGAATGACATGAATCACTGGCCTTTTGAGAATGGAGAAAAAAGACTGTCAGACCTCTTGATTGCAATATTACCCCTTATCAATCTCCAACTTGTGTCATCTTGTTAGATGTTAGAATATTCCTGTATTAAGTCTACTTAGTGCCTGCAATAAATCTCAACTAGATTAAAGAAAAGTGCATGCAAATAAATCTTCAACATTGTATAATTAGGGATTTTTATTTCCTTTCTTGTATTTTTTCTGTATTATTCAAACTTTCTAAAGGATCTTTCTTTTCTAAAATTAAAAAATTAATGCATGCTTATTTAAAAAAATGAGTTCCACTTCCTAGAGATGACATAAGCTAACAATTTATCGTGTAGTCTTGTAAACTTTGTATCTTCAGAGAATAACTTTATAATTAGACAAAAAATTCTCCTCAACTAGAATATATATCTTAGTGTATTATATTTCAATTACATTAAAATATACCCAGCAAAATTCTGAAAAAACTTCCTTGCAGTATTTGGATGGTAGGATGAGTAATTTATCTTGTTTTTGCTTTTCTATCATGAAATACTACTTTTGTTATAGGAGTTGGGATTGGGAGGTGATAAGTTGTTTAAAAAGACATCCGTTTCCTAAATTAGAAACAAAACTTTTTAGAGATTGATTAATGATTGCTTCCATAACGCAATCTGTCATACTAAACCAGTGGTTTTCAGCCTTGGCTGTTAACAGACTTCCCTGTGGAAGTCCCCACCCCCCACAAATGTAGAGAAAAACACTCAGTAGGACTGCTTGGGACCTTGATTATATTTAAGTTTCCTTGGTGATCCTGTGCCGCCAGGGTTAAGAACCATTATCTTGTACATTAAGTTGATGTATATTGAGTATTTACATATTCCATTTCCAGATGTTTACCTGGGAGTAACTCCTGTATGTGTGCATCAGGAGACATGTACAAGAGTGTTCCTAGAGTACTATTTTTATAGTAAAAATTTAAAAATATCCTAAATGTCCATTGATCATACAGTGGACAAACTGTAGTATATTGAGCAATGAAATATTATATAGCAGTAAAAAATTTTTCAAAAACTACATATATATGTATATATGAATCCTAGAAACATAATAAGTATAGAAAGCACTTCCCAGAAGACTACAAATAGTATGATAGTATTTTGTAGAGCTTGCAAACAAACATGGGAACAGTATACTGTTTAGGCACGTGCAGAGATAGAAGAGTGGTTAACTCTTTGAGAGGTTGAGGTAATAGATGAGTGCACAGGCTTATGCAACAGTTTGCTGAGTTTTATTTTTAAGCTTAGAAATAGGTTATCGGTTACTTTCTAAGTTACCAATGGCACATACATTCTTGTGTGTATATCAAATATTACATTTGATTGGTAGTCACCTTTTAGGAAGACAGTAAAGTATTAATATCTTCATGTAGCTGCATCTCTACTGCTTGTCTCATTAGTGTCCCCTGATAACTAGCTAAAGATAGAACAATCATTGGAGTTATTTACAGTGTTTTATATTGGGCACCTCCCTAGATCATGGTTGTCATGTTTTCAATCTTAATCTGTGAAGTCTTAAATTCCTTTACACAGTCCCTTACATAACAAATAGTAGGAGAGCTAGACAAGAACTTCCTTATATCATCCAGTCCTGGGGTCATGAACTGACTGCCCTTGGTTTGAAGACCCACAGATGCATTCTCTATTGCCGTTGTTTAAAAAATTTTAATGCCATTAGGCAAGAAATAAACTATTCCTGTTGCCACTCCCTAATGTTTACATTCTGTCCAATTATCAGTTTATCTGCTGACCCTTCTGAGCATTTGAATTATGAATAAACCCCTGAACTAGTCCAACCTCCCTTGCTTTACAGATAAAGAAACTAGCCAGAGTCCAGTGTATGTGTGAAGAGATTATGGGAATTTTGATTTTGTTGTCTGCCTGATGGTTTCATGCCAGCATACTATTCCTTAATATAAATGTAAGGATTATTTCTATTATACATTGGTATTGCTAAAAGTGTTTGTGGCTATACTTCTCCAAAGTGAAAATGAAAATTGGGGAATATAATTTGATTTATAAACATTTTACATACAAGTTTTCACAGACCCAGATAATACAGAAATGGAACATTTGGATTGTCCCTAATAGAAGCTGATTAACTCTTTATGTTTTCTTGGTGCCTTAAATACTGGGAAGTAAAAGAGTACATGTCTTGTTTTGGTCCTATATTTGGAGTATTTACATAAAAACACAGTTAATACTTTGGCCTGTCTTTTTCAGCACAATGTTAGAGGAGTTGTATCTATGGCTAATAATGGGCCAAACACCAATGGATCTCAGTTCTTCGTCACCTATGGCAAGCAGCCACATTTGGACATGAAATATACAGTATTTGGAAAGTGAGTATTCTGGCTATGGTTTCCTTAGGAATTTCAATGCAAAGGATACATATGAGTGGCTGTGACAGTAGCATAACTAATACTGAAAGTAGTGTGAGTGTTCAAGGTACCTGAAAGGTCTACCACTTAACCAGCCCTGTGACCTTGGGAAGTTATAAACTCTTTGAGTCTCAATTTCTTTATTTTGTAAAAGAGGGGTCAGTACTTTATCTTTCAGGATCACTATGCAAGTTAATAGTAACATACCTGTTTTTATTAAGAGTATTTTTTTTTTTTTGCCTGAGGTCTGTTGCCTACGTCTCTCTTTCTCTTACTGACCCAGAAGGTGGGAAACAATTTATAAAGACCTCAGTTGTCATACATTTTGGGAGTAAAATCAAAAGGATTCGGTTATAGTACCATTTCAGTGGAAATGAAAAATAAATGTAAACCTGGGGTTTTAAGTACATATAAAGTCTTGGGAATTGATTTGAGTTACACTAAGAGGTATAATCTAAAAAGCTACCTTTTCTTAACAAATGTTTTAGACTAATTTACCAAAACATATTTGAAGGCTAGCTCTCAATATGGAAACGTGAAGTGAGCTTGCTGGAAATGTGCTTAACTTTTGATCTTCCCTTCTCCTATTTTATTGTTATTGCTTTCTGTTGTTCAGAAGCAAAAAGTAAAAACACCATATTTAAACAATAAAGTGCAAAGTGGTCACCCACTTCAGGACTTTCAGTGTAGGCAGAACTGATAATACTAGTGTCATCCTTGCATACTTTTTCTGGTTATTTTCTATAACACAGAAAACCTTTTGACTAGTTATATTGGCCCCATTTATAGCTATTCAATGCAAATACTTTGGTGGGAATATTCCAACCTTGCTATTAATGTCTAAAGGCATAAAATGAATTTCTATTTCTGAATTTTGGTCCATGTCTATGGCAGAAAATCAAACCTATATTTTATTTTACACTCAACTTTAAGGAATTCACAGAACTATGAGACAGGGTCCTTTTCTCTTAAGGAGACTATAATTGCTATAGTTATTTTGGTATTAAGTTTCAATCTGAGGAAATTTTCATACATCATATTGTTTCTCTTTCAGGGTAATAGATGGTCTGGAAACTCTCGATGAATTGGAGAAGTTACCAGTGAATGAAAAGACATATCGACCTCTTAATGATGTACACATCAAGGACATAACTATTCATGCCAACCCATTTGCTCAGTAGCGCTAGCAGACCTGGACAAATACTTGGCCAACTATCTGCGGAACACACCTTTGTGGTTTGCCCAGCTTTAATTACGTCAAGCAATTGCATCATCCTTCTTCTTGTTTACACTGAAGATGTTGTAGGAGCTGGTGGTACTAAGGGGAGTCAAACAGCATTTACTCCTATTCTTGAGTATATTCTTTAACTAATGTCCAGTGTATTTCTTAAAGTTTAATTTTTTAACTTTTTGTTGTTACATGTAAATATTTATTTTTAAATGTTGAGCCTCAAAATCTAGGCATTTTTGAGCACCCTAATTACATCCTCCTACCATATCCTAGTCCACATTCTGGAAGTACTATTTTCCATTAATTACTCATCTTGTGCAGTTAAAAAGAGATGGTCTAAAAAGGCCAGCCAATCCATTTGCTCTGATCTTTGCATTTACAGTGAAGCCTCAGAGAAATTCTAGAATACAGTAAATATGGAACTTCCCAACTGATTTGCCCAAGGAATATATTTTTAAAGTGTATCTTTTAAAATATTGCAGGCAGAATTCTACAATAATCCATTTTTAAAAAGCAATTAGTTGTTTGAGTATCAGTTGGAGAGTCCTGGGCTGTGCTTGAATCACAGCTTTGCCCCTACCAATAACTTAAGGCAAGTTAATTATCTCCAAGCTTTAGTTTTCTCATCCATAAATAATATACCCTCATAAGACTATTGTGAGGATTAAATGGAATGATGTGTGTGAAGCTTCTGGAATGTAGTATGTGTTCTGTAGTAAAAGGAAGCTGCTCTCCTAAACATATTTATCTCCACCATAAGGCTGTCACCTGATCAGGTGATTTTTTCAGGGTCTACCATTGACTTCATCAAGAATCATGTTCTGCTCACTGCTTAGATAACCTTGGTTAGATTTTGGGTATTCCTAAAACAGATAACCAAA
This sequence comes from Phataginus tricuspis, assembly GCA_029783875.1. Lineage (NCBI taxonomy): Eukaryota > Metazoa > Chordata > Mammalia > Pholidota > Manidae > Phataginus > Phataginus tricuspis. Next base: position 36,868,675 of record JAQQAC010000477.1, read on the forward strand.
TGTTCCTTGGTTTATATCATTTCTGCAGATGGCTGATTTAATTAATGTTTTGATTCTTTGTTATCTACAATTTGGGAGTTAGCTTGCAGCCCTCCTGTTACCATCTATACCTTCCACTAAACTGAGGTGCCAGTTATATTAATGCCTTCACATTTTATTTCACCCTTTTAATTTAGTCATTTAGGTTTCTAGAATTAGTGTCAAGGCCTCTTTTTTACCAGTTTGTTTGCCCCTTACACCTGGTATCTTCTCCTAACATGTTGATTTTTTTTTGTCATTACTCTTTAAGAGGCTTTTACTAATTGTCAGGATATTTTTCTATTGGCTGGCATTCCCTCAGTTTTTATCCTAATCTCTACTTTCTTTTTTTTTTAACTGTTGCCAATATGGTGACTTTTGGTTCTTAGAACTCTTCTTGTTAGCTCGGTTATAACTGTAAGGATCTCACAGATAGGTATTCTGGCTGTCCACCTTGGGCCTGTCATAGGCACCATGAGGATCAAGAGTCAGAACACTGATTTCTGTGTACTCACACACAGTTAACTGGTTTACACTGCATGTTAGCAGTTGGGTGATGTTCATTCCATGTATTAGTTGGCAGTAATATACTAAGAAGACAAGAACATTGCTTATCATTTAAAAAAAGAGTAATATGGTTCCCCATCTAGTCTAGAGGTTGGCAAACTATAGCCCTTAGACTGGCCACCTGTATTTGTAAGTCACATCTTGGAACTCAGCCATTCCCTTTTTTTATTGTATGTATTGTCTGGCTGCTCTGTGCTACAAGAACAGTATCGATTGATTGTGACAACAACTAAATGGCCTAAAAGCCTAAAACACTATCTGGCCCAATAAGTAAAAGTGCCAACACTTAATCTAGACTATCAGAAATTGCCAGATAATCATGTTTTCACAGCAAAAGGGAAATAGGTGAGCTTAAGGGATAGTATAATCAAACTATACGTGATACCTCCTTGACCAATCTAGAATTGTACCTTCACCTATTCCGTTAGAATATTTAAGTCCTGTTAGATCTTAGTTTGTAGCTTTCTCCAGTAGAAAGTTCAAGGCTTTTTGGTTAATGGCAAATTGAGTAGTTACAATTTATACTTTGGTTTAACTTGGTAATTTCCAAATCCGCTTAACACATTTATAAGCTCCATGTTGGGTATCTCTGGAGATCTTTCTCATCTATTTTTGTCTGAACTAAAACTAGTAATTTATTAAGCTTCTTCCAGTCTTGGGCACAAAGGTGCATAGGACACTGCCTATTCCATGGGAGCACAGCTAAGGAACTAACAGACAACAGATTGTAATACAAAAGATTCAACTTTAATCAGTTTAGCAAATTGGGTGGATTAGTTACTGTTTCATTAGTGAACTGAAAACTGGTGATTCTTTCCAATTAAATTCAATTTGTACCAAATGTGGCAAAGGTAGAGCGATGGGAACTCAATGTAGTGATTCTGAAAACAACTCTGAAAGCATAAATGGTGGTGGAAATTTAAAAAAAATTACCGTGAAAAAGGAAGTCTCTCCAATCTTTATAAAGCTGTAAATAGTAAAACTGATGGAGTGGGGGATAAAGCTAAAATAATAGAACAAGAATGTAAACAGTAGTGTATTTATAGGAGTTTAGTATGTAAAGCAGTATCCAAAGTCATTAAAAAAGAGAAGGGCTGTTTCATAAATTACGTTAGGATAATTGGTAAATGGTATGGAGAAAAATAACAAGAATTTAACCTCACATAATTAACCAAAATTCCAGAAGGATAGAAAAGTTGCCTTTTTAAAGGAAACACAGGAAAAAGTTAACATTTCAAAGAATTCCTCTGAAGTGGAAAGGAAATTCTGTTTACAAACATGGCCAAAGTAAAGATGGAACTGATTTTATTTACATGAAAAATGACAAGCTTTTGGAATTAAAAGGACAAAAGAACTACAGAAATGCAATGTATGAATGGGCAAGTCACAAAAGAAAATGCTGAACTTCACTAATTAGAAAATAAGGTTACAAGTTCAGTCTCCACCAAAATATTTTTTAATTGTATGCACTATATTAGAGAGGCCAGGTTGCTTAAAAAACAAAATTTTCTGACAATTATAGAGACTAGAAGATGTGAGAAAGATATGGGCAGGGTTTTTTACTCTGGGGCCTCTCACCTTGGTTTATAGATGACCATCTCCTGTCTAGACATGTTCTTTACTTCCCACCTGCCTATGTCCTAATCTCTTTAAAAAGAAAGGCCCCATTCATACGCATTAGCACCCACGTTAATGACCTCATTTAACCTTAATTACCTCTTGTAAGTCCGAGGAGAGGAAATCCTGGGGCAAAATACCTCTAAAAACTGAAATCAGTCAAAGGGAGAAATAAAGTTTAAAACCCGTTTATTGCTTACAGACTGCAAGCCAGTGCCTTCTCTCCGTCCCCTGCTCCGGAAGAAGCAAACAAGCAAACCAGCCCCTTCCCTTAAACTCTCAGGTTCAGACACGCCTTTGGTTGCCCAGGTAATTACTCATTGACATGGAGATGAACTTCTCTCCACCCCTGAGAATATGCAAATGTACTAAAGCCAAGCGAGATGATCTAGAAATGCTACAATCTTACCCACACCTCTGTAAAAGTCCTTTATACAAATACAGCCACTGTCTGCAGTAGTGGGAGTTAGGTCTTAAAAATGAGTTATGTGAGGGGATATAGCCCCCATCAGCCCATAACATGCACTTAAAGGACCACTGAAATAATGTCATAGATGAAACTAATAAAAGTATACCCCAAATTAGTTACTGGCTGGACTTGGGCTTTGCTAAATTTAAAACCATTTTGAAAAGCACTTTTTTCAATACAGGATTTTTTCAATGCTGTCTTTTACTGTGGAGATTTCTCCTAAAGTTATTTTAAATACACTAAATTACTCTGCACAAAGTCATTCACTGCAACTTTTACTTAGAATAGAATACGGTTTCATCTTGCAGGCTCTTAGGATTAAGAGAATATAGGTATGGTGCTTAGCACAATAACTCCTACATGATCGGTTATAATCCTCCAGACTGGGATCCCCAAGTTTGCTTAATATTTAAATGTGCTACTAAACATATCCAGAACAGCTATAAATTTCACAACTTACTGTGATGAATTTCACCACGAAATATTTTACCTTATTATTTAGTGATCCTGGCCCCACTGTAAGGATTTAAGAATTAACCGTTTTTAAGGCATTTTAAATCCAGTAAGAAGAGAAACTTAAGGAATGCAAACCATAGGAGTTTTGGGAATGTGTATTTCTCATCACTCTTCCCTACAATAGTTGTGCATCTGATAGGGCTGGTTATCTACGTTGCTCTCGCGTGCAAATATGACCAGTTGTGGGTAAATCTGAAACATTTCCAGAATATCTTTCTGGAAGATATTCTGTATATCAACATATCTGCATATCAACAGGCGTTCTAGGATAGGAAGAAGTATGGCTTTAGTGCATTTGCATCTTTCCTCAGGGGTGGAGAAGTTCATCTCCATATCAGTGGGTAATTACCTGGGCAATGGAGAGCTTATCTGTACCTAAGAGGTGAGGGGGAGGGCCGGTTTTGCTGCTGCTTGAGCAGGAGAGATGGTATGGACTGCAGTTTTGTAAGCAATAAATAGATTTTAAACTTTATTTCTCCCTTTGACTGATTTCGATTTTTAGAGGTATTTTGTTCCGGGATTTCCTTTCCCTGGACTAACCCTGGCACAGTCAGCAGGGTTCCTCTGAACCCGAAATCTGTTATAATCAGTGCAACCTTTGGGAGGGCTGCCCCAAGAAACAATGGGGAGAAGTGGCACTCACGCCAAGGGTCATGTATCTACACTTGTGTGGTTGTGGAGGTGCCACCACCGCTGCTGGCCATACTGACCCTGCCCATGGCCCGAGCCTAAGGCTACTGCTTCTGCCACTGCTGCTGCTCCTGCTGCCGGCCGGAGCCTGGTTACAACTACGGAAAGGAGCAGAGGTCCAGGTCACCTTGACAGAGAAGCAACTGGCTGCTGTGTACCACACCTTGCTAGCTACGGAACCGATCGCCAAACAGCTCCGACCAAGGTAATAACCACCTATCCCATTGCGGGGTGGGTGAGAGACCGGACCCAAAGGCCACGGAGTGGTGTGGCACACCTACCGTATATCATGTGACTGGCTATTTGCCTTTGGCATCCCAGGGAATGGTAAAGCAGACACATTGGCCCAGGTGCACTCGCCAGAAGGAAAGCCTGCCTCTAATGTGGCCAAATGGCTACACCAGTGTTGCACGTAGGGCAAAAGACAATGTGGGGTGTAGCCTGTTGGTGGGACTTGCCATTGACCTTTGAAGAAGTCAGCTGAACCCGGAAGGAGTGCCCTGCACATTGTGCAGATCAGCAAACCACCAAGAGGGGCCTAGAGCGTCTCTTTGCAGCCTATGGTTGGTCACTGGTGATTGAGAGGTATCAAGGCACCCACTTTATTGGACATGCGTTGCAAGAATGGGTGCAGCAATTAAGAATAAAATGGACGCGGCCCTGGACATTTCGTCACATGGACCGGCGATGGTTGGCTCTTCTGGCACCTTGGGGAAAAGGCCTGGAATCTGGCCTCCTGTGTATACCTGGAATAGAAGCAAAGTGCCCCCCCCCAATCAGTTATTTGCTTCTACAGTCCTTGTGTCCTGGATGTGCCCCCTGGCTGCACCTGCTGCGTGATGGCTGTAATGGATGAGCTTTGGACTTAATCTGCATGGGACTTTGAACCTAGCTGAATCCTCTCGTTTGACAATTATGATTGTGTTGCTGTTGTCAAAAAGAATGCTTAAAGAGAGACTTGACTTTGTCTAATGTTTGGTAAAAGTTTTGTGAGCAATCTAACATGGTTGTTAGGAATGAGTAAACAAGTGTAGAAACATACCTTGTGCTTAGTGAGAGATCGTGCTGTAAAGTACATTTTCTTAATCTGCACAGGCTGAATCCTCTGGCTTGAGGATTATCAAGATTTTATTGCTGTTGCTATTGTATGTTATCAGAAGAAGAGGGATGAATAAATTGTAAGGCAAGATTTCTGGATGGGTGGCCTGTGGGTAAAATTGAAACATTTCCAGAATATCGCGCCTGGCTTTGGTACATCTGCATATCAACTGGCGTTCTAGGATGAGAAGAAGTATGGCTTTAGTGCATTTGCATCTTTCCTTAGGAGTGGAGAAGTTCATCTCCCGTCAATGGGTGATTACCTGGGTAAAGGAGGGCTTGTCTGTACCTGAGAGGGGAGGGGAGGGCCGGTTTTGCTGCTGCTTGAGCAGGAGAGATGGTATGGACTGCAGTTTTGTAAGCAATAAATGGATTTTAAGCTTTATTTCTCCCTTTGACTGATTTTGGTTTTTAGAGGCATTTTGCCCCAGGATTTCCTTTTCCCAGACTCCAGTAAAATTAAAATTATACTTCACCATAATGTGTGATAATTTTGTTTTCCACAAAGTTTGGAATGAGTTTTCTCAAGCGACAAAATGGTGGGTGGGGCGTGTGGGTCAGGATCAGCAATTTATCAAATTAGTTTGTCCGTCATAGGTCATTTCCTGATAACCCTTGTGTTTTCTTCACGACCTTCCGTTTTTCTCCTCACTCGGCCTTAACACCGCAGAGGCCTCTCTTAATGCGGAAATGTTTCTTAGCTAAGAGTCCCCACTTCCTGTTCCCGGCCTCTCGCCCAGTTTTTTTTTCAACTTTTAAGTACCTTCGTAAAATCTTTCTTGTCCAATTCCAGTGCGTGTGAATCCCAACCATTAAAGACCTTAGTCCCAGAACGTGAGCAAAAACCAAAATCCAGACACTAGCTTTCGGCAATTTGATGCAGGCAGTGTCATTTGTTTAAATCATTGTTTTAGTGACTGCGATCAGAGCACAGGTTAGCTGTACCCTGCTTCACTCACTTTTCCTTGTTCCCAGCGCTCACAAATACGAGTTTTAATAAGCATGGAGGAGAGCCTTCTCTTCAGTACTTTTTTCCAGAATCAGAAAGGAGCCCGGGGCCCACATAACCACCACCATCTTCCCCACGGCCACCTTGGGGTTCTTCGGGCTCCCCACCCGGCGCCTGCGCACACAACACCCGCAGAGCCCCGCCTCCCTCCCCGCGTCACCAGTGTTTTCGAGGAGTCGCGTCCCGAGTCCGCCGCCGTCAGCTCCATTTTGTCGTCGGAGCGCGTCGGAGCCAGCTGGCGCTCTCCGTGGTCGCGTTGCGAGCTTCCTCTCCTTCGGCTTAGGCCTCTGACCAGGACGGTAAGACGCAGGAGGAAGGGGGCTAGGTGGTCACGGCCGTCTCTCTGTTTGTTTGCCTCCCGCAGTCTCTGGCGCGACGACCCCTCTTCTTCTTCATCCTCTGGGCGCCACAAAGGCGGCCCGCTCGTCTTCCCGGCTCTGCTGAGTCTGTCGCAGCGAGTTTCTGCGTGAACCGCGACGCCTCAGACACTGGTGGAGGGTAGTGACAGTATGTGCTAGGCAGGGAATGTTCGCCTTCCTCAAGCGGTGGCGGGGAGGGCCGAGTCCGGGCGCCCGCGAGCGCCATGTTGTCTGCAGCGACTGTGGCGGCCGCCGAGCTCTAAGATGGCGGCGGGGCGGAGGAGGCGACGCTGCGCATTGTGGGTGGTGGTCACTTGTTTTTCTGCATTTGCGCAAGTCATGCTCCTGTGAAGAACTGTACGGAGGAAATGGAGAGAATGAAGGAGCATATTGATTGTTTTAAGACATCATGTCTAGTTGAGTCTTCAGAGGGTTGGAGTGAAAATCGCGAGTGTCTTTGCCCTTTTGGTGGTGTTAAAAATCGGGTTTAGGAACCCGAGGAAAGAAATTAAATGGTAAATGTAAAGCACCGTGTGAGAGAAGTCAGACGATCAAGCATTGTATGCGTTGGAATTTCGCTCCTTTCCGCTCCAACCTCTCGGGAACAATTTGGAGCGTTTTGATTTGAGCTGTGTAAAGAGACTTGGTAGAGTCGAGGCCCCTAAAGTTAGGGATATTTGTTCGAAACATTTTTGAAATGAAGATCTCTCTCCCTCAAATTTATTGGGTATGATTGCTTTTAAGATAATCTACGTTTTGTAACGTATAGTATGTGCTGAAGAGTGGTGCTCAAAAGACGATGATTTGTATTTTTGGTGTCTAATGCCATCCTTAACTTCTTCGTATATGAAAAGCCTTAGTAGTTTGACCACTTTTATCTCCTTTGTAGAAATATTCGATCATGATGGTTCTATTTCCAAGAGCACTTATAATTATATGTGAGTTGGAGGCCAGTTTCTAATACACATTTAACTGGAGAGAATTACATATGTAGACCTGTATTGCTGGCAGGAAGGTGGAAGATTTTACCAAAGTTGGCAAATGGGATTTCTCCCTACCCCACCCTGTTTTCTTTCCTTACATTCTTCAGATAGATCTGAGCGTGACCTGGACTTGGATAAAGTCCAGACTCCAGATTATGGGACAGTGATCTTTGGGTTTATTAGTGTTTTGAATCGGGTGACAATGACTTTTGAACTTTGACTTAAAAGAATTAGTTAAAATGTCACAACTGTGGTGAATTTGCAAAAAAATTTCATTAAACTGCTTTGTGTTGACGTGGGGTTACGTACAGTTTAACTGGGAAAAACGTGTTTTACAGATGAGACACTCAAAGAGAACTTACTGTCCCGATTGGGATGAAAAAGATTGGGATTGTGGAAAATGGAGGAGTAGCAGCAGTCATAAAAGAAAGAAGAGATCACACAGCAGTGCCCAGGAGAATAAGCACTGCAAATATAATCACTCTAAAACATCTGATAGGTAAGGAGGGTATTGACTGTCTTAATGTGGAAATACTTTTTCATGATTAAAAACTAGTATCATTTAAAGTGAGTAGCCCTGATTGCCATTCCTTTCTGTTTCCAGTGATAGCTTTTAATGTTTGTAAAATTGTGTTGGTTTTTGTTTTGTTCTTTTGCTGGGGAAAGCATAAAATCGAATTAAGAGTACTGTCTTGGAATTTACTGAGAACTTGAGGATATTTAGTATTAAACCATTGAAAAAATATTTTTCATTTTTCTAGCTATTATTTAGAAAGCAGATCCATAAATGAGAAAGATTGTCATAGTCGACGCTACATTGATGAATACAGAAATGACTACAATCAAGTATGTGAACCTGGACATCGCCATAGAGAGCATGAAAGCAGATACCAGAACCATAGTAGCAAGTCCTCTGGTAGAAGTGGAAGAAGTAGTTATAAAAGCAAACACAGGATTCACCACAGTACTTCACATCATCGTTCACATGGGGTATGAGCTCTTTTAAAACATTTTGGATATTTTATTTCCTATGTGGAACAGGGAAACTTGAATTTGTGTTTGATCATTTGAGAAAGTTCTGTTTAAAATGAAGTCATCTCAATTTTAACTTGGAGAATTCTTTTCTGTGTGCATTGGATAGGAAATTCCTGATACACAGTACATATTTGCATGGTAACCAATTTTATTACTAGTTAGCAACTGTCATGCCAGTGAAATAATGGATGTTATAAATTTAGGTTAGTTTATAGCAGGGATTACAAGATCTGAGAGTTTTTGTAGTGTTCAAGAAATAGGATTTCTTTTGATAAATTGAAGACAATCACAAAAATTAGAGTAGCATGTAATTTTGGACGATTGAGGAGTAAGAATGCTTTTTGTTAGTGTACTCTAATCCTTTTTTTCACTATGCAAACCACTTAACAGATTTGAACATGATATGTGTTATGTGTTAATTTGGAGATCAGCTCAAATGACATTTAATATGCCACAGGATTATTCTTGTATGCCAAATCATTTTTTTCTCCCCAAAATTAGGACTTTGATTTTATTTACTGTTTCACTATTTGTTTTCATAGATGAGGAAGGAAATCTTAGCTTGGCCATGGTCGACTTTGACATGTAGATATTACATCCTACAATTTTACAACATTAAATTAGGACACTAGAAACTTTAAATTATGCTTCAGTGAATGCTACAACTAAGCTTTTTTTTTTTTTTTTTTTTTAAGAAAAACAATTGTATTATGTTTTGTTGCCTTGCCACTTTGAGTATCTTATCTGAAAATCTGTTCCTTGCCATGTTTTTCTCCTGTTAACATAAACTATGTGCCCTGTGAATTTCTGGGGACTGAATTTGAAATTGCTCCTGCCAACCGTTTGTGGCCTGGCGTGTATCTGAATGCCTGAATATCTCCCCGCTGAATGAATTTCGTATTCTGCCCTGAATTCACTCGGGTATATTGATTGGCTGGATGATCTTGGTGCCGCCCACTTGACGTTTCCAGAAGAGTCACCGAAGGAAAAGAACCGGGAGTGTAGAGGATGATGAGGAGGGTCACCTGATCTGTCAGAGTGGAGACGTACTAAGTGCAAGATGTATAGAATATTTTTCAACACTTATTAACTTTTCAGATAACATAATCTATATAGATTAAGATTTCAGGGATTTGGAAATCTTTCTTTCTCTGTTTTTGTTTTTTTTTTTCCATTTCTTTTGGTGGGGGGGATTGTGTTTTTACTTTCTTTAGAAATTTAATGTTTGTTATGCAGAACTTCCAAAACTGTAAATCAAGTTAATTAAATTAGTTTAAGAATGAAATTAAACCTAAAAATAGTTATATGTTTTTTTTGACAGTGTTGACCAATAAAATATCTAGTGATGAGGAAATTTGTAGGGTCAATTAGAATAATCTGCATTAATAGCATTTATTATGTTAAGTAAACTGTTTCTACTTCTTTGTATGACTGAGATGTATCTCTCTTTTAGATGAAATTGTTGAAACTTTAGGTGAAGGAGCTTTTGGGAAAGTCGTGGAGTGCGTTGATCATAAAGCGTAAGTTTCTTAGCCTGGGATTGTACTTGGGGAGGTCAGTCATGTAGAACATGTATTTAGCTTTAGAACATGAGTTAGACACATATTTATCATTATACTAGTTTAGCTGGGTTTTTGACTTGAATATAGGAACTCCCAGTGAAAGGTACTAGCCCTTTGTTACAATTTTTAAGCATTAATTAGTAATTGTGCATGTGTCTTGTAATTTTCAGTTTTAAGCTGAGAACAGGTTTTGTTTCAGAAAGTATTCTTTTGTTACCCAATGGGCAGTGGCCATTGTTTGTTTGTTTTTTGGGTTTTGTTTTACTTTGTTCTGTTTTGCTTACCCTGATCATATTTAAGCAATTTTCAGGGTTGTTACCTAGGAACCTATATTTTTAGAAAGTGCCATAATTCATCCTGATAACATAGCTAGGGCTGAGAACTCTTCTAGATGATGTCCACACATTTAGTATGTCCTAAGATAGTATAAGAAATCTTCCCTTTACATCTTTTGTTTCCTGTTTGAAATTTTTCTCCCCTTTGGAATGGCAGAGGTTTTCTATATGAATTATTAGAGAAGGCTTCCCACTATTGGTTGGTTCTGAGAACTAGAGCTCCTCAGTTTTCTGGTAATCTGGACCAAAGGAAGATTTCATATAATATTTGCCAGTGACAGATAACTATAGGAAGAAACTGCTTTATGTACATATGTTTTGAGTCTTAGAATGCAAATTGAGGTGGTAATTTCCCAATACTGTTGTAACTTACAACTATTGATACGTAGTTTAGTTGAAGGACCAAGAAATTCATGCAAGTGGTGGTCTGATAAGAATTTTGTATAAATCAACATGTATTACTGACTACCATATGCTCAAAGGTCATTCTGGTTACTTATTATTGAGTTGTATTTAGAAGAGTACTTAACATATAATCAAACCTGAATGCCAGACCATAAATTAGAATGGGTTAAACAAATGATGGGTTAAAAAAGAAACACAGTTTGAAAAGAGTAATAGAAAAATGGAGTTGGACATCATCCTTATCTTTTTTTAAATTTGGACTTACTCTCTCCACAAGCAGCTGGAATCTTAGTCTCTCCAGGAATTCTGCCTATCTTAGCTTTCCCAACCCCCTAATTACGAGAGTATCATGCAAGGACCATGAAATGTAGGTTTGTGCTCCCAGAGCAGATCTCCAGAGTTGGGTATTCAGCAGTCCCAGATCTCCACTCCCTCCCTGCTCCATTCCTCTTCCTCCTGCCAGTGAGCTGGGGTGGGGGAAGGGCTTGGATCCTGCAGGACCACAGCTTTAGTAGTTACCCTGTTCTATGAGGTCGACTCTTGTCTCCAGGTGTATGCAGTTTGTTGCAGTCGTCTTTCCTGTTGCTCTTTCAAGAGTAGTTGTTACTGGTTTTATTTTCATATTATATGCGGTTTTAGGAGGAAGCCTCTGTCTCACCTCTTACACCACCATCTTTAATCCTCTCTGGACTTACTCTCTCTAACAGGGGAGGTAGACGTGTAGCAGTCAAAATAGTTAAAAATGTGGACAGATACTGTGAAGCTGCTCGCTCAGAAATACAAGTCCTAGAACACTTAAACACAACTGACCCCAGCAGTACATTGTAAGTATCGAAATAGAACTTAGAAAATAGCATCAGCTTTGAATTGGGAGAAGTTGTACTTATTTTTTTCTGTGTTAACAGCTGCTGTGTTCAGATGTTGGAGTGGTTTGAGCATCATGGTCACATTTGTATCGTGTTTGAACTACTAGGACTTAGTACTTACGACTTCATTAAGGAAAATGGTTTTCTGCCATTTCGACTGGATCATATCAGGAAGATGGCATATCAGATATGCAAGTCTGTGAATTGTAAGTACTTGACATATCTTCCAGAAACTTGGTTTTATTGGATTAATTTAATGCCAGACTAATTGAGATATTTAAGGAAAAAAAATGGGATCTAACATTTAGGACTTTTAAGCCTGACTTAAAGTAGGTGTGAGAAAGATAAAGTCAGTTACAGGCTGTTGGTCTGTTTACTGCATTCATCCAACATACAATAATAGATTTCCATGTAGGAGGTTGAGCTGTGCTTTTCTCATTCCTAGAAATACTAACCTAGAATCTCTGGGTTAAAATTAAGGAATGGCAAATGTCAGCTTCATAAGAAAGTTACTACTTCACTTTCTAAGCAGTTAACTGTCAGTGGACCAACTTTTTAAGGAGGGCATAGGGGGTGGCTTTCTAGCAGGCTATGAGTGTTGACAACTCACCTTTGGACATTTGGAAAAAGTATCAGAAGTTTTTTGTTACAGGGTGGCTTCCGAGTTTTGTAAGGTCTTCAGTTTTTGATTCTCAGATTACAGCAACTTTTTCTTCATTCGCAGTTCTCCACAGTAATAAATTGACTCACACAGACTTAAAGCCTGAAAACATCTTATTTGTGCAATCTGACTACACAGAGGCATATAATCCCAAAATAGTAAGTCCTTCAATGTATTAACCCCATTGTTTCAAGTGAGTATTTTTATGCCTTAAATATTACACCTTCTTAACTATCATTTGTGATTTTCAGAAACGTGATGAACGTACCTTAATAAATCCAGATATTAAAGTTGTAGACTTTGGAAGTGCAACATACGATGATGAACATCACAGTACATTGGTATCTACAAGACATTATAGGGCACCTGAAGTTATTTTAGGCAAGTTTTTCTTAATTGTATTTTGGACACCTATATATTTTTTTATTAAATCCAACTTCAAAATTTACTTAACATGGGACTTTTTACCTTTTTCCCTGTAAGGATTAGTATCATAAAAGATATTAAAGGTTTTAAGCTTGTAATTGTTCCAAATAGTCAGTTCTGGGACTTTGGCTAAGGGACTTAACCTTGCCGGAATTCACTTCGCACATTTGTGTTATGTGTCGGGGTTTCAAAACAATCATTTAATGCCTTTTGTATCTCAGACACTTTGATGTCTAGTCAGTCCTTAGATGCTGTAGATAGCTCCCATTTACAGGTTAGGAAATTGAGGCTCACAATTTTTTTTTTCTTCTGAATAACTAGTCCCAAAAGAATGAACACCACAGTTGGGATTTGAGACCATGTGTTGCCAAAACCCTAACTTTTCATGCTGTGCTGTTATGTTACATTCAGTCTTGGATTAAGTGATTCCTTTAGGATCTTTTCAACTCAAACAGCAAATTATATATGTATTTCTGATGTCTTAAGAAATACGGAGGATTGTTTTCATAACAGTTTGCTTTGTTTTGCAGCCCTAGGATGGTCCCAGCCATGTGATGTCTGGAGTATAGGATGTATTCTTATTGAATACTACCTTGGGTTTACAGTGTTTCCTGTAAGTGACAATGATCTGTTTTCATTGGGCTTTTCACTAGAGAAGTGCCTGTTAATGTTAAGGAACACTTTAGTGCCTGGTATATACATTAAGTGGCTTTTTTCCCCCTCATTATAAGCTGTTTAATGGTAGATAAGTTTAAAGAAACAATAGCCATGGACTTTTGATGCTATTTGGCATTTTTACTTCCTTGGTAATTTATTACTTTAAGTATATCATGAACAATCATCCGTGTTCATTTAGGGAAATCATTGCTGAGCTTGTTCTATGGGCCTGATAGTATTTTTACAGCTGTATTGGCAAAAGTATTCCTTTTTTAGTGATCACCTAAATCATCTGTGGACTAGAAGTTTAGCAGCTATGTTAAATGAAAATAAAACACAGTGTGAAAGTAGAGATAGTTAACATTTGTTCTTAATTATTTTAGACACATGATAGTAAAGAGCACTTAGCAATGATGGAAAGAATTCTTGGACCTTTACCAAAACATATGATACAGAAAACCAGGTATGTTTCACTTAAAAATGCCATCTTTATACCACTTGGTCATGTATTCTGATTAGAAATTAGTAAAACAAAGTCAGACTAAAGGTTTTTCACTTCAGTAGCAGATTGCCTTGCTGGGAAACCAGTAACTATATCTAGGCTGCCTTTAAGTCTCTAGAAAAAGTGTTAATCTTTGATCTCTAAAAGTATAACTATGAAACCAATCACTTGGCTAGGTATTATAAGTTCTCACTGTCAACATTATAAACATGAGTGCATATTCACTTACTCTTAGGAAACGTAAATATTTCCATCATGATCGATTAGACTGGGATGAACACAGTTCTGCTGGCAGATATGTTTCAAGGCGTTGTAAACCCCTGAAGGTAAGCCTGGGTCCTTGCTTTAAATGATCAAAAACCTTGAGCTTCCCCTTTTATGATGGTAGAGAAACACAATTACAATAAATGGTAGTAGAAAAGGCTGTTAACTGTATTTCTCTTCCTTTCAGGAATTTATGATTTCTCAGGACTCTGAACATGAGCTTCTCTTTGACCTCATTCACAAAATGTTGGAGTATGACCCAGCTAAAAGGATTACTCTGAAAGAAGCCTTAAAGCATCCTTTCTTTTACCCCCTAAAAAAAACTATATAGATACATAAAATTGTGCATCTCTCTTGAAGAGATCTTACAGACTGTATCAGTCTAGTTTTTAAACGTTAAGTTATTTTGTACAGCTTTTGTAAATTTCTTACATTTTCATACTACCATGTATTGTTTGGAAATTTGGTTTGTTAAATAGCTAAAGTAATGAACATCCTTTTCAGTGATTGTATAAAATGATTCAGAATAAACTTTGTGCTTATGAAATTTATGGGTATCTGTACAATGTTTTTACTACTGTTATTCTAATTACCTCTGTCACTTTAAAGAGTGGACATATGTTTCTTATCTTCGAGGTTTCCTTAAGTCTTTGGAAGTACTTAGCTTTGTTTTTCATTTAGGAATTGACAGCATTCAGACTTAATGCCTGCCTTCTCTAAAACAAATGTAATGAGACCAAATTAATAGGACACAAACAATTAAGAGATAAGCCAAGAAGATTTTGTTCTCCCTTGATTCCCGTTCACATTTAATGCTATTGCTTTCTTGTCTCCCCCTAAGTAGGATTCTGCAAATGGCTTAATATCATTGTACTCTTCAGGACTGTGAATGAATGACAGGGAGATTAATAGAGCCCTTTGCAGTTAAGTCTGAATTATCAAGTGCCTATAGGAAATTGGGCTTTGTTCATGGTTGTTTCAATACTTGATCTGTTTGGAACTCCAGATAGTCTTTCTGGTGGCTTTTTTTGTTGTTTTTTATTCATTTACGTTTTATATATACACACAGACCTTTTTTTTTATATACAGACTTAAAAGTAGATACAGGCTCCACAGCAAAATCAAGAGGAAGATAGAGATTTCTGATAAACCTCCTGTCCCCCCACATGCATAGCCTTCCCCATTATCAATAATTCCTCAACATAGAGTACATTTGTTATAGTTGATGAATCTACATTAACATATTCACCCCAAATCCATAGATTACTTTCAAGTTCACTTGGTTTTTCTATGGGCTTGGACAAATGGATGATATGCATCTGTCAGATTGCAGAGTATTTTCATTGCTCCAAAACCTGCTCTGCCTACCTCATTATTTCTTTACAACCTCTTGTAACCACTGATCTTTTTAATGTTCATTGTTTGCCTTCTCAAGGATGTCTGAGTTGGATTCATGTAGTAGCCTTTTCAGATTGGCTGCTTTCCCTTATTAAGTAAAATGCATTTAAGTTTCCTTCATATCTTTTCAGAGCTTTATAGCTCATTTATTTTTAGTGCCCAATCAATATTCCATTGTCTGGATTTGTACCACAGCTTATCCATTCACCTACTGAAGGACAACCTGGTTGCTTCCACATTTTGACAAGTAGGAATAAAGCTCTATCAATGGGCAGGTTTTTGTGTGGATGTAGGTTTCCCATTCCTTTGGGTCAATACCAAGGAGTGCAATCACTGAATCAAATAACAGTACATTTAGTTATGTGAGAAACTTTTCCGGATCTGTTACAACATTCTACATTCCCAGCAGCAATGATTGAGAGCACGTGTTTACCCAATCCTCGCCAAATTTAATGGGGATGTTTCCTTACTGTTGAATTTTGTGTAAGAGTTCTTCATATTCTTTGAATAGCCGTCCTTCATCAAGATGTCTTGCTAATATTTTCTCCTAGTTTGGGGCTTGTCCTCTTGGCATGTTCTCTCAGAGCAGAGGTTGGTTTTTAGGAAGTTGATGTATTCTGTCAGGCATTATACTTTTGGTGGTGGTTTTAAAAAGTCATCCCACCCAATATCTAGGTTTTCTCCTATGTTACATTCTAGTTTTGTGTGTTAAATTTTAGTCTGATCCATTTTAATTTTTGTCAGAAGTCTAGGTTAATTTTTTGCATTTGGATGTCCAGTTCCTGTACCATTTGTTGGAAAGAGGGTTTTTGTGTCTTGGTGTTAATGGGTTTGTTTTCAAGAAATTCAAAGTGCAATTAAAACTCAGATCTGTAGACTATACTATAAATTCTTCCTTGTTGCTAGGGTAAGGATCCCAACTCGAGCCACACTGCTTGGGTTCAAATCTAGTCCTCACTAGCTACATGACCTTAGTATGTCACTAAATCTCTGTGCTTGCCTATGTTAGCTGTAAACTAAGGAAGATGGTATTATATACCTCAGAGTTACAAGGATAAATTAGTTTAATACATGAGAAGCACAACTGGAATAGTGGCCTAGATTCTCCATAAGCTATTCTAGCGAAAGGGGCACAAGTGTTAACTAGTATTTTGCATATTCCTTTGGGGCATACATTAGTCATTCAACGTTAATTTACTTCTCACTGAATTATATCAAAGTTATCTGTGCACAGGACTTCTCCAAATTTTTTCTTAAATCCAAAGTTTCTGATACATTTTAGGTAACAACCTTAGATGCCTTAAATTAACTATTTTCTGCATTTTGAGTTATGCAAATTTTGCTACTGAAAGTGGGGACATGGTTATTCAGTTACACTAATTCTAGCCTAATATCTGAGAGTCAAAAGTGCATTGGTTACATGTTTGGAAAAGATAACGTGAGGCTGGATGACATAAACCTTAAGGGCCTTTGTTTTCTTAGATTTAAGAGAAGCACCTTAAGGCTTTGAGACTTACCCTTTATCAGTAGTGTCCCAGTGTCCCAGAGCCAATTTATTAATATCCCATTGATCAAAGAAAGTCACATGCTAGGTCCCAGAATCTACATGGGAGGGCATTGCAAAGTTATATGGCAAAAGGTGTGGACAAAGGCAGAGGCAGAGAATTTGGACCATCAGTGGGATCAGTTGTCTACCCTACCTACTGCAGCCTATTAACAGGCCAAGAGAGCCTGTTAAAACACGGTTGAGTCACTTGTCTCATCCTCCAAAGGCTTGTCAGTTTTACCAAAGTCCTTATAATCACCTTTGTAATATAATATCTACTGTGCCACTTCATCTTTCTTATTACCACATTGCCATCTTTTTCTCATGCAGAGCTATGGCTTCACTGGCCTTACTCCTTGAACAACCAAATGCATTCCTTCGTCATCTAGATACACACATCTCACTCTCTTTTGGGTTTTTATTTAAATGGTACCTTCCCTGACTACTAAAAATTGGCACAACCTCCCATGTCAACACCATCCATGTATGCCCTTTCTCTGTTTCCCCTATCAGTTTACTTTTATACATCTGACAGGTAAGCTCCGTTTTATCAGAGATGTTTTAATTTGTTCACTGTGTATCCTGAGAGTCTGTAACAATGCCAAGTAGAAGATGCTCACTGAATATTGGTTGACTAAATGGATGACTTTTGGAGCAGAGTTCTTAGGAAGTTAGAGATTCATGGAGATAACGGGGAGGATTGTGCAGTCAGGAAACAGTAACCCCCCTGAGGCAGAAACATCCTTAGTATATTTAATGAGCAGAGCGGTTGAAGCTGCATGGGTGCTGGGAAGAGTGTTAGAAGATGAGGTTACAGAGAGATCCAGGAGGCCAGATCATACGGAGCTTTATTGATCATTGTAAAGACTAGATTTTGTTCTGCATGATACAGAAAGTCACTAGAAGGTTCCACATGGTACCAAGAATAGTTACCTGCAGCCCCCCTGACTTACATTCTACCAGTGGAAGAGAGAAAATTGCCTCCCTCTTAGCAATTAGAAAGGATTCCCGGGAAAGTTATGGTGTCTTGGTTTTGCCAAATATAGGAAGTTTTCAGCAATAGTTCCCAGCAATATTTCTTTGAAAGCTTTCTCAGCCCTGTGCTCTCTTTTTTCTTTCTAGGACTCCAAGACATGAATCCTAGGTCTTTTGTTACAGTTCCACAGGTCCCTGGCTCTCTAGTCATTATTTTTTCATCTATTTTCTCAATTTCTATTATTCAGGAGTACCAATTCTTCCCTTATTCCCGTCCTTTCTGCTGTATAATCTACATTGGGGGTTTTACCCCAGTTATGTCTTTCAGTTATAAAATTTCCATCTGGTTCTTCCTTAACGTCTCCTATTTATTTTCTGAGACTTCCTAGTTTCCATTTGTCTCAAATGTGTTTATAATTGCTTATGGCAGCATTTTTGTGATGACTGCTTTAAAAAATCACTGGGTAATTCCAAGATCCGTGTTCTCTCGGCATCTGTTTGCCTTTTCTCATTCATGCTGGGATTTTTCTTGGTTCTTTGTATGATGTGATTTTTTTTTTATTGAAACTTGGACATTTTTGTGTTCACATTATAAGCCTTTGAATCTCATCTAAATATCCTATTTTACTAGGCCTCCTCTAACTGCCTCATTACCTGCTGGGTAAGATGGAAGTCCAGGGTTCCTACTCAGCTCCTGTTAACACCTGAGGTCAGTAAGGTGTTCCTCATCACTGCTAGGCAGAGTTGGGGAGTTCTGGGTCACCACTAGGCCTTTGTTACCCTGCTAGTGGAAAAGGCAGGATTAGTTCATTACTTATTACCTCATGGTCTCCACTGACACTGGAAGACGTGGCCTCAGTACATGTTAACACTGGACAGTGGTGAAAATTCTTGACTATACCTGACCTCCTCAAATGCCACACCAGAAGAGAGAAGGAGGGATATTTTGTTAACACTGATAGTGGGTGGAGGTCCATGCTCTCCAAGGGAACATCACAGGGAGTAGGGAAGAGTGTCATTATTCAGAAGAGATGAAGTTCCAGCTCCCTACTTAGCCTTCACTGACACCACCTAGTCAGGGGTTGAGCCTCAGAAAAGTGAAAGTCTGGTATTTCCCCATAGTTTTTCCCATCAGGGGTAGAAGTAGGGTCATGTTTTTTTTCTGTAGTATTTGGCTGGAGTAGAGCAATCATTGTCTTAAAAGTTTTCTATTTCGCTAGGCTTCCCTTTTCCGGTCCTTTGCTAGAGAGAGCACACTTTTACTGAGGTTTTTTCATCTGTACTTGTTGGTGTTTCCAGGTTACCAACTTTTCCTGCAGCAAGTCTACGATAGATGACCAAGAAGAAAACCCAGGGAAAACTCACCACTGTGTCATTCGTCAGAGCCAGCTAAGGTCCTTAGCGGTTCTGCCTTCTCTGCACCTTATACAATCTCTTCTTTTTTGTGTGTGTAATTATTTTTTATTAAGGTATTATTGATATACACTCTTATGAATGTTTCGCATGAAAAAACAATGTGGTTACTACATTTACCCATAGTATCAAGTCCCCACCCATACCCCAGTGCAGTCACTGTCCATCAGTGTAGTAAGATGCCACAGATTCACTATTTCCCTTCTCTGTGCTACACTGTTTTTCCCGTGATCCCCCACACCATGTGTACTAAACATAATACCCCTCAACCCCCTTCTCCGTCCCACCCAACCCGCCCTCCCACACCCCTCCCCCTTGGTAACCCCTAGTTCCTTCTTGGACTCTCTGACCCTACTGCTATTTTGTTCCTTCAGTTTTGCTTCGTTCTTATACTCCACAAATGAGGGAAATCATTTGGTACTTGTCTTTCTCTGCCTGGCTTATTTCACTGAGCATAATATCCTCCAGATTCATCCATGCTGTTGCAAATGGCAGGATTTGTTTCCTTCTTATGGCTGAATAATATTCCATTGTGTATATGTACCACATCTCCTTTATCGATTCATCTACTGATGGACACTTAGTTGCTTCCATATCTTGGCTATTGTAAAAAGTGCTGCAATAAACATAGGGTTGCATATGTCTTTTTGAATCTGAGAAGTTGTATTCTTTGGGTAAATTTCAAGGAATGGGATTCCCGGGTATCCATCCCTTCACTTTTTTTTTTTTATAATTTATTTTGGTATCATTAATCTACAATTACATGTGCAATATTATTATGAACTACCCCCTTCATCAGGTCCCCCCACTAACCCCTTTACAGTCACTCTCCATCAGCATAGTGAGATGCTCTAGAATCACTACTTGTCTTCTCTGAGTTGTACAGCCCTCCCCGTGCCCCCCCAACATTACATCTGCTAATCGGAATGCCCCTTTTACCCCCTTGTCCCTCCCTTTCCACCCATCCTCCCCAGTCCATTTCCCTTTGATAACTATTAGTCCGTTCTTGGGTTCTGTGAGTCTGCTGCTGTTTTGTTCCTTCATTTTTTTTCTTTGTTCTTATACTCCACATATGAGTGAAATCATTTGATACTTGTCTTTTTCGGCTTGGCTTATTTCACTGAGCATAATACCCTCTAGCTCCATCCATGTTGTTGCAAATGGTAGGATTTGTTTTCTTATGGCTGAATAATATTCCTTTGTGTATATGCACCACACCTTCTTTATCCATTCATCTACTGATGGACACTTAGGTTGCTTCCATATCTTGGCTATTGTAAATAGTGCTGCGATAAACAGGGGTGCATCTGTCTTTTTCAAATTGGGCTGCTGCATTCTTAAGGTAAATTCCTAGGAGTGGAATTCCTGGGTCAATTGGTATTTCTATTTTGAGTTTTTTGAGGAACCTCCATACTGCTTTCCACAATGGTTGAACTAATTTGCATTCCCACCAGCAGTGTAGGAGGGTTCCCTTTTCTCTACATCCTTGCCAACATTTGTTGTTCTTTGTGTTTTGGATGTTGGCCATCCTCACTGGTGTGAGGTGATATCTCATTGTGGTTTTAATCTGCATTTCTCTGATGACCAGCGATGTGGAGCATCTTTTCATGTGCCTCTTGGCCATCTGAATTTCTTCTTTAGAGAAGTGTCTATTCATGTCCTGTGCCCATTTCTTAATTGGATTATTTGCTTTTTGTTTGTTAAGGTGCGTGAGTTCTTTATATATTTTGGATGTCAACCCCTTCTCAGATGCATCATTTATGAATATATTTTCCCATACTGTGGGATGTCTTTTTGTCCTACTGATGGTGTCCTTTGCTGTACAGAAGCTTTTCAGCTTGATATAGTCCCACTTGTTCATTTTTGCTTTTGTTTCCCTTGCCCAGGGAGATATGTTCATGAAGAAGTCGCTCATGTTTATGTCCAAGAGATTTTTGCCTATGCTTTTTTCTAAGAGTTTTATGGTTTCATGACTTACATTCAGGTCTTTGATCCACCTTGAGTTTACCTTTGTGTATGGGGTTAGACAGTAGTCCAGTTTCATTCTCTTACATGTAGCTGTCCAGTTTTTCCAACACCAGCTGCTGAAGAGGCTGTCATCTCCCTATTGTATATCTAAGGCTCCTTTATCATATATTAATTGACTGTATATGTTTGGGTTAATGTTTGGACTTTCTATTCTGTACCACTGGTCTGTGGGTCTGTTTTTGTGCCAATACCAAATTGTCTTGATTACCGTGGCTTTGTAGTAGAGCTTGAAGTCAGGGAGCGTAATTCCCCATTTTATTCTTCCTTCTCAGGATTGCTTTGGCTATTTGGGGTCTTTTGTGGTTCCATATGAATTTTAGAATTATTTGTTCCATTTCCTTGAGGAAAGCTGTTGGTAGTTTGATAGGAATTGCATTGAACCTGTAGATTGCTTTAGGTAGTATAGCCATTTTGACAATATTTATTCTTCCTAGCCAAGAGCATGGGATGCATTTCCATTTGTTAGTGTCCTCTTTAATTTCTCTTAGGAGTGTCTTGTAGTTTTCAGAGTACAGGTCTTTCACTTCCTTCATTAGGTTTATTCCTAGGTATTTTATTCTTTTTGATGCAATTGTGAATGGAATTGTTTTTCTGATTTCTCTTTCTGTTAGTTCATCGTTAGTGTATAAGAAAGCAACAGATTTCTGTGTGGTAATTTTGTATCCTGCAACTTTGCTAAATTCAGATATTAGTTCTAGTAGTTTTGGAGTGGAGTCTTTAGGGTTTTTTATGTACAATATTATGTCATCTGCAAATAGTGACAATTTGACTTCTTCTTTACCAATCTGGATGCCTTGTATGTCTTTGTTTTGTCTGATTGCCGTGGCTAGGACCTCCAGTACTATGTTGAATAACAGTGGAGGGAGTGGGCATCCCTGTCTTGTTCCCTATCTTAGATGAAAAGCTTTCATCTTCTCGCTGTTAAGTATGATGTTAGCTGTGGGTTTGTCACATATGGCCTTTATGATGTTGAGGTACTTGCCATCTATACCCATTCTGTTGAGAGTTTTAATCATGAATGGATGCTGAATTTTGTCAAATGCTTTTTCAGCATCTATGGAGATGATCATGTGGTTTTTGTTCTTCTTTTTGTTGATGTGGTGGATGATGTTGATGGATTTTCAAATGTTGTACCATCCTTGCATCCCTGGGATGAATCTCACTTGATCCTGGTGTATGATCCCCTTGATGTATTTTTGAATTCGGTTGGCTAATATTTTGTTGAGTATTTTTGCATCTACGTTCATTAGGGATATTGGTCTGTAATTTTCTTTTTTGGTGAGGTCTTTGCCCGGTTTTGGTATTAGAGTGATGCTGGCTTCATAGAATGAGTTTGGAAGTATTCCGTCCTCTTCTATTTTTTAAAAAACTTTAAGAAGAATGGGTGTTATTTCTTCTCTATATGTCTGGTAGAATTCAGAGGTGAATCCATCTGGTCAGGGTGTTTTGTTCTTGGGCAGTTTTTTGATTACCGCTTCAATTTCGTTGCTGGTGATTGGTCTCTTTACTTTTTCTGTTTCTTGCTTGGTCAGTCTTGGAAGATTGTATTTTTCTAAGAAGTTGTCCATTTCTTCTATGTTTCCAGCTTGTTAGCATATAGATTCTCATAATATTCTCTTATAAATCTTTGTATTTCTGTGGCGTTCATCGTTATTTTTCCTTTCTCGTTTCTTATTCTGTTTATGTGTGTAGATTCTCTTATTCTCTTAATGGGTCTGGCTAGGGGTTTATCTATTTTGTTTGTTTTTCAAAAGAACCAGCTCTTGGTTTCATTGATTTTTTCTATTGTTTTATTCTTCTCAATTTTATTTATTTATTCTCTGAACTTTATTATGTCCCTCCTTCTGGTGACTTTGGGCCTCATTTGTTCTTCTTTTTCCAATTTCAGTAATTGTGTCTTTAGACTATTTATTTTGGGAATGTTCTTCCTTCTTTAAATAGGCCTGGATTGCAATATACTTTCCTCTTAACACGGCCTTTGCTGTGTCCCACAGAAGTTGTGGCTTTGTGTTGTTGTGGTCAATAGTCTCCATATATTCTTTGATTTGTGTTTTGATTTGGTCATTAACCCATTGGTTAATTAGGAGAGTGTTTTTAAGTCTCCATGTATTTGTGAGTCTTTTTGATTTCTTTCTAAAATTTATTTCTAGTTCTATACCTTTTTGATCTGAGGAGGTGGTTGGTAGAATTTCAATATTTTTGAATTTACTGAGGTTCTTTGTGTGGCCTAGTATTTGGTCTATTCTGGAAAATGTTCCATGTGCACTTGAGAAGAATGTGTATCCTGTTGCTTTTGAGTGTAGAGTTCTGTAGATGTCTGTTAGGTCCATCTGTTCTAGTGTGTTGTTCAGTGCCTGTGTGTCTTTACTTATTTTCTGTCTGGTTGATGTGTCCTTTGGAATGAGTGGTGTGTTGAAGTCTCCTAAAATGAATGCATTGCTTTCTATTTCCTCCTTTAATTCTGTTAGTATTTGTTTCACATATGCTGGAGCTCCTGTATTGGGTGCATAGATATTTATAATGGTTATGTATTCTTGTTGGACTAACCCCTTTATTATTATGTAATGTCCTTCTTTATTTCTTGCTTCTTTCTTCATTTTGAAGTCTATTTTGTCTGATAGAAGTACTGCAACACCTGCTTTTTTCTCTCTGTTGTTTGCATGAAATATCTTTTTCCAGCTCTTCACTTTTAGTGTGTGTATATCTTTGGGTTTGAGGTGAGTCTCTTGTAAGTAGCATATAGATGGGTCTTGCTTTTATATCCATTCTTTTACTCTGTGTCTTTTGATTGGTGCATTCATTCCATTTACATTTAGGGTGATTATCGATAGATATGTACTTATTGCCATTGCTGGCTTTAGATTTGTGGTTACCAAAGGTTCAAGGGTTGCTTCTTTACTATCTAACAGTCTAACTTAACTTTCTTGTTAAGTTATTGTAAACAACGTCTGATGTTTCTTTATTTCTCTCCCTTCTTATTCTTCCTCCTCCATTCTTTATATACTAGGTGTTTTTTTTTTTAATAATTTATTTTATTTTAGTATCATTAACCTACAATTACATGAGCAATACCGTGATGATTGAACTCCCCCCTTCACCACGTCCCCCCCACCAACCCCACCACAGTCACTGTCCATCAGCGTAGTGAGATGAGAATCACTACTTGTCTTCTCTGAGCTGTACAGTCCCCCCCGTGCCCCCCCACCCTATGTCTGCCAATCGTAATGCCCCTTTTACCCTCTTATCCCTCCCTTCCCACCCATCTCCCCAGTCCCTTTCCCTTTGGTAACTGTTAGTCCATTCGTGGGTTCTGTGAGTCTGCTGCTGTTTTGTTCCTTCATTTTTTCATTTATTTATTTTTTTATTTTTTCTTTGTTCTTATACTCCACATATGAGTGAGATCATTTGGTACTTG
>JAQQAC010000477.1:36894328-36941178 GCA_029783875.1 Phataginus tricuspis
ACTTTGGGCCTCATTTGTTCTTCTTTTTCCAATTTCAATAATTGTGTCCTTAGACTGTTCATTTGGGAATGTTCTTCCTTCTTTAAATGGGCCTGGATTGCAATGTACTTTCCTCTTAAGACTGCCTTCTCTGCGTCCCACAGAAGTTGTGGCTTTTATACTAGGTGTTTTATTCTTTGCCTTTAGTTAGTATTTGGATGGTCTGCTTTCTTTGCTATGATTCTATTTTCTCTGGGGACCTCTTTTTAGACTTAGGTGTGCTTCCATCTAGAGCAGTCCCTTTAAGATATCCTGTAGAGGTGGTTTATGAGAGGCAAACTCTCTCAACTTTCGCTTGTCTGGAAAGTGTTTAATCCCTCCATCATATTTAAATGATAATCATGCTGGATACAATATTCTTGGTTTGAGGCCCTTCTGTTTCATTACATTAAATATATCATGCCATTCTCTTCTGGCCTGTAAGGTTTCTGTTGAGAAGTCTGATGATAGTCTGATGGGTTTTCCTTTGTAGGTGATCTTTTTTCTCTCTCTAGCTGCCTTTAATACTCTGTCTTTATCTTTGATCTTTGCCATTTTAATTATTATGTGTCTTGGTGTTGTCTTTCTTGGGTCCCTTGTGTTGGGAGATCTGTGGGCTTCTGTGGACTGCGAGACTATTTCCTTCCCCAACATGGGGAAGTTTTCAGTAATTATTTCTTCAAAGACACTTTCTATCCCTTTTTCTCTCTGTTCTTCCTCTGGTACTCCTATAGTGTGAATATTGTTCAGTTTCTTTTGGTCACACAGTTCTCTTGATATTCTTTCATTCCTAGAGATCCTTTTATCTCTCTCTGCCTCAGCTTCTCTGTACTCCTGTTCTTTGATTTCTATTCTATTAATAGTCTCTTTCATCTCATCCAGTCTGCTGCTAAGCCAATCAATCGCTTGTCTTAATTCTGCATTGTCTTTCCTCACCTCCGTCACTTCCTCCCTCAGCTCTTGCATATTTCTCTGTAGTTCCGTCAGCATGGTTATGACTTTTGTTCTGAATTCTTTTTCAGGAAGGTTGTGCATTTCCATCCCTTCAGGTTCCCTCTCTGGTGTTGTCTGGGTCTTGGTGAGTTTTGTTTGTACTATATTCCTCTGTCTTTTTATGGCGATAGAAGTGGTTGCTGGTATGGCCCACATATGTCAACTGGGTTCTTTAAGACTTTAAAAAAAAAAGAAAAAAAGACAGAAAAGAGAATAAAAAATAGAAAGAAGGAAAAGAACAGAAAAGAAAACAGAAAGAAAGAAAAAAACAACGCCCACTGGGAGTAGATTCTGTGGGGATGCTGTAGGTGGTGCTGTTGCTCCAGTATTCCACAGCCATGGCCGCGCTGCTCTGCAGGGCCCTTTGTAGCTGTGGCTGGGGTGGGAATGAATGGGAGGCTGTTGATCTCTGTGGGAAGTGTGAGTGCGGCTACTCTTTCCCAGTCATCAGCCAAGGGCTCTGAAATTCCCCAGGACTCCCAGCCTGCTGGGCTGTGTGTGCTGGGACGATCCTGCTCCTCCGTTGGGCCCCTGTCTCTTTAAGACCGCTAAAAAAAGCACATGCTTTTCTTTTGTCCCGGGGAGCCGGCTGCGAGGACCCGGCAGCGTTCCCGGCTCAGATCCTGCACCCTGTATCTCTCCAATCTCTGATACACCAGGCGATGTGTCTCAGTGCTACCAGTGCAGATCACCAGGTCTGGTTATTTAGCAGTCCTGTGCTTCCACTCCCTCCCTGCTCTGAATCCTCTCCTCCCGCTGGTGCGCTGGGGTGGGGGAGTGCTCGGGTCCCGCTGGGTCGTGGCTCCGTATCTTACCCGCCTCGCAGGGTGCCGAGTCCTCTCAGGTGTAGATGCAGGCTCTGTGCAGTCCTGTATCTTCTCGCTTCTCTTTTAGGAATAGTTGTATTTGTTGTATTTTCATAAATATATGTGGTTTTGGGAGGAGATTTCCGCCACCCTGCTCATGCCGCCATCTTCCTGGAAGTCTCCCATCCCTTAACTTTTAGTCTGTGTATACCTTTGGGTTTGAGGTGAGTCTCTTGTAAGCACCATATAGAAGTGTCTTGTTTTTTATCCATTCTATTACTCTGTGTCTTTTGATTGGTACATTCAGTCCATTTACATTTAGGGTGATTATCGATAGATATGTACTTATTACCATTGCAGGCTCTGGATTCGTGGTTACCAAAGGTTCGAGGGTAGCTTCTTTACTATCTAACCATCTAACTTAACTCTCTTGTTAAGCTATTATAAACACAGTCTGATGATTCTTAATTTCCATTATTATTCTTCCTCCTCCATTTTTTATATGTTAGGTGTTTTATTCTATACTCTTTTGTGTTTCCTTTGACTGCTTTTGTGGATAGCTGATTTTATTTTTTGCCTTTCGTTAGTATTTGGTTGGTCTGCTTTCTTTGCTGTGAATTTATTTTCTCTGGTGCCATCTATTTAGCCTTAGGAATACTTCCATCTATAGCAGTTCCTTTAAAATATCCTGTAGAGATGGTTTGTGGGAGGCAAATTCCCTCAACTTTTGCTTGTCTGGAAATTGTTTAATCCCTCCTTCAAATTGCAATGATCATTGTGCTGGATACAATATTCTTGGTTCAAGGCCCTGATTCATTGCTTTAAATATATCATGCCACTCCCTTCTGGCCTGTAAGGTTTCTGTTGAGAAGTCTGATGATAGCCTGATGGATTTTCCTTTGTAGGTGATCTTTTTTCTCTCTCTTGCTGCCTTTAATACTCTGTCCTTGTCTTTGATCTTTGCCAGTTTAATTATTATATGTCTTGGTGTTGTCCTCCTTGGGTTCCTTGTGTTGGGAGATCTGTGGGCTTTCATGGTCTGAGAGACTATTTCATTCTCCAGCTTGGGAAAGTTTTTAGCAATTATTTCTTCATAGACACTCTCTATCCATTTTTCTCTCTTCTGGTACCCCTATAATGCGAATATTGTTCTGTTTGGATTGGTCACACACTTCTCTTAATATGCTTTCATTCCTAGAGATCCTTTTATCTCTCTCTGCCTCAGCTTCTCTGTATTCCTGTTCTCTGATTTCTATTCCATTGACAGTCTTTTGCACTGTGTCCATTCTGCTCTTAAGGCCTTCTGTTGATTGTTTCATTTCTGTTATCTGCCTCCGGACTTTATCCCTTAGCTCTTGCATATTTCTCTGCAGTTCCATCAGCATGGTTATGGCTTTCAGTTTGAATTCTTTTTCAGGAAGATTGGTTATATCTATGTTACCAGGCCCTCTCTCTGGGTTGTCTGAGTGATTTTTGACTGGACCAGATTCTTCTGCCTTTTCATGGTGATAGAAGTGGTTGCAGGCAGGTGGCACGTGTGTCTGTTGGGAGAACAAAGTCCCTTCCTGCTTGTTGTTCTCCTTGCCCTTCTCCACTACTGGTGCTGTCTACCCGCACACCAGGAGCAGTCTCTGGGATAATCTCCTGAGCTGTTGTGGGTGGGATGGCCATCGGGATAGCCTAGCACACTGCAGGGGGTCATAGCCATGCAGGGTGTGTTCTGCAAGCATGGTGCCCCTTCGTGCCTTCCGGATCCAGTACACCATGCGATGTGTGTCTGTGCTCCTGGTGCAGATTACTTGGGGTAGTTATTTAGTAGTGCTGTGCTTCCACTCCCTCACCACTGTGATTCTTTTCCTCCTGCTGGTGAGCTGGGGTGGGGGGAGTGCTCGGGTCCCGCTGGATGGTGGCTTTGTATCTTACCTTTTTCGTGAGATGCTGCGTTCTGACAGATGTAGATGTAGCCTGGCTGTTGTACTGTATCTTCTGGTCTCTCTTTTAGGATTAGTTGTATTTTTTGTATTTTCAAAAAATATATATGGTTTTGGGAGGAGATTTCCACTGCCCTGCTCACGCCGCCATCTTGAGCCCCTCCCTCCACGTTAACTTTTGATTTGTAAATCAGAGAAAGGCAGATCATACAATCCAGTCAGGTATTGAGCTGATTTGAAACTAGGCTTCAGTCTTTTTAGAGCTGATCTATTTCCAATCTACTTTTATTCCTAAGGTATGTGCTTAGGGAGTCTCTTTTAGTTTGGATTCCCCCAGAAGGAGACCCTAAGACAAGAATTTGTCTGCAAGTTGTTTATTTGGGACATGATCCCATGAAATACCAATTTTGGAGCGGGGAAGTGAGACAGGGAAGGAAAAGTGGCTAATACAGTGTATACTTTCTAGCAATTTACTACTGTGGGTGGGTAGTTAAAGTTTAAAGCCATTGAGGAATTCTCGAACCAGTGTAAAAGAAAATGTGTCTTAAAGCTAGTCTACCTGAGGTATACCAGAGAGAGAGATTTATACATCAGCTCCTGCTAGTCATTGATTTTGGCTGCTCTGAATAAACACCAGAGGGCTGTTAATTCTTGGCACCACTGGACTCTGCATTCAGGTATAGTGGGCTCTTGTTTTAGGCAAAGCCCTCAGGCCAAAAAATGCAAATGTTGGTAGAACTGGAACCTGTGTGTATTGTCCTGGTAGTGCCTTATAGGTTAAGGTTGGGCACCAACAATAATTACAGCCCATTCTTTGCACTACTGAGATCCACTCAGGCTCTACACTACCTTTACTCTGTCCTGTCGCTGCTTCTTTCCGGTGGTGGCTGGTCATAACGTATAGAAAAAGGAATTTATAACAAAGGGTTGGTTACAGCATGCTGTAAGGTGGGCTAGTGTGATGTTCTGTGGAATGTGCAGATACTGGGACAGAGAGCAAGAGATCTTATATAGCACTGGGACAAAACCGCAAGCAAGTATTGCTGGCTATTCCGAGTTGACTGTGACTTGATTCTAATCCTCTGTGGGATTAGAAAGACTGCACTTGCCAGATCTGTAGCTCCATACTGTTCCTTAGGCTGTGTTGATTTGATCTAATAAAGATACTAAGCCTGATACAGCAGCTAAAACTGGGGCTACCGCTTGGTTAAATTTAGAGTAGTCCACTGTTATCCACCATGATCCATCTAGTTTTTGCAGATTCCAAATGGATGAATTAAATGGAAAGACCATCCTCAGATTTTTAGACTTCGAGGGTATCATGGATTTGATATTTCACCTGAGATGCAGTATTGCTTCTGATTTACTATCTTGTCAGTGGTGAGGAAGCAGTTTTAGAGGCTTCCCCTTGGCCTTTCATACTTTAATACCTCTTATACTACAGCTAAGGGGTCAATGTGAAGATTCTGTCAACTGTTAAATGCGTCCATTGTTATTTCAAAGAAAGGAGGAATGACTGCTGAGCAGTAAACTTGGGCCCACATTGGGCCAAGACTCAATTTATCACCTGGATTCCACATGGTCTCATTCTAACAGGAAGGCCATGATGGTATTTTGGTTTCCCTAGGATTAGTATCAGTTCAGACCCTGTCTTAGTCAGTTTGGCCTGTTACAACAAAAATACCACTGACTGGGTAGCTCAAACAACAAATTTATCCCTTGCAGTTCTGAAGGCTGGTAAGTCCAAAATCAAGGTGCCTCTCTATTAGGTTACTGGTGAGAGCATTTTCCTGGTTTGCAGACAACTTCTTGCTATATCCTTACACGGCCGGCAGAGACAGAGAAAGCAAGCTCTTGGGTATCTTCCTATAAGGTCCCTAAACCCATCACGACCTAATTACCTCCCAAAAGCCCCACTTCCAAATACCATCATATTGAGAATTAGAACAACATATGAATTTGTGGGGATGGCAGGGGGAAACTCCGGCATTCAATCTATAGCAGACCCGCCTCAAAAGTGGTAGGTATTCCAGTTTCCCCAGTATACATTTACTTCAGGAATGGCCTTTGGGGAAAGAATAGAAAAATTGGCACTGTTGACACAGGCCGAGGTGTTGCAGGATTCCTCCTCCAGGGAACCCAGCCCTCCCTTCATCCACTGGGCTCTTGGTCTGAGAAACAGCTCATACCTGGCAACTGGGGAGGGACTGATTTTTCCATCATGAGAGCTGACAGCCTTCTGCTCCTTTGCTCTTGAACATTTTGGTTATTATATACATCAAGCAGCACCCTCATTGCTAGGTAAACTCTAGGAGGGGTGATATCATAGATCCTGCAGTTCAGGGCTCCCCCAGTTGCCAATTTGAATTTGCTGCCTGTTACAGTAATGATGTCCATTTTGCCTTTGATGGTGAATATTGCACATAGGCCTCTGCTGTTCTACAATCCATTCAGCCGAGCAGACACTGAGAAAACCACTTCCATACCGGCATGTCCTGCTGACAATCCTGGCCTGCATGGGAGAGCCACCCGTAAGCTTCTCAGTGATGCTGGGTGTCCTATTCCTTATTTAGGGAAGAGCGTCCTGTGGGCCCTCTTATGGAGCACGGTCAACCGACGGGCTCTCTTACCTAACATAATAAATTCATGGCAGCCTCCGTTGCCACTCTGACACTTTTGGTCATCTCCCTAATATTCTGCCAAGGCAGTTCCAGCATCTCATTTTACTGCCATCACTTTTTCTAAGTTTAAAAGTATGAGTCCAGCAGCGTAGTAGGACAAAGTCCAGGTTCCTTTTGGCATTAAGTCCTGAGCCACTAGAAAATTCTCCTGTATCAACAAACTCCCCCTCATTTAGGAACTAGACAATTTTAGCAGGTCCAGTATCTATACCCTCCCTCCCCACATCCCACAAGAACAGTTTACACGGAATGCTTAGAATATAAACAAGCATCACACTGAATTCATAAACACTCGCCAGAGTCTCCAACTGGCCTCCCACCCCTGCCACTCATGTCTGGCTATCCAACAACCATAATATTTGGACCTTCCTTTCCTCAGGGTGTTGGCCCCTCAAGTCATCACTGTCTTGGTAACTTGTCAATGCTACATATTTTACCTTTTGTTCTGGCTTTCTAGTTGTAAGAGAGTTTGTTTGGAATAAGTTATCCTGCCATTGCCAGAAGCAGAAGTCCCAGTTATACAACACCGAAGGAGAGAAAAATGAGTGTGGGAAAGGGTTGCTCAGACTTTAAAACAACCAACAACCAAAAACCTTGGTGCTTTATCCTAAATGGAAAAACTTGGGATTTTCATTTTGCATGTAGATTAGCAACTCAACTATAGTAAATCTAAATTGCTCACCATAAATTCTTAGTTTTCCTGCATCTTGTGAAATTTACTGCTCAGTTTATAAATCCGGTAAGTGCCAAACATGGGATAACCCCCATTATTCTGCCTTTACAAAGAACTTCGAATTGTAGGTTCTAGAAAATCTTCTTGTATGTCTCACATTCCTTTGAAACCCCTGTGTTTCAATTCACTGAGCCTTAATCAGTGGCATTGTATCATTATCTGTTGCCTTATGCTTTTGTCTGGTAAGTTGAGGGCATCCATACAACACATCATTTATTGAAAACTGGTATTTTCAACATTCATATTTTATTACTCAAATAATTTTCAGTGTGAAGGATTCAAACAGTACAAAGTAATATAGCTCTAAATATATGAAAAGTCCTGCTTTACCCATTGTCTTGCTTGAGAGTTTCAGCCCTGGGAGAGTTCACTCTGGATTCAGTGGGACTGAATAACAACGGAATCTTGGGGATAGAAAGGGGCTCATACCAAGCTTTATTCTCATGGTGGCAGGTCAAGTGCCAGTATCACGTCTGCTTCTGCAGCCTCTGCCCCAGGTGCTGTCTGCCATCCAGTCTCTACCTGTGCTCTCTGCTCTTCAGTGTCTAGGCTCGGATCTTAGCACTGGAGGAGGGAGCTCTTTTTATAACGACACCAGCAGTGATGGCCTATTGCCGACATCTCTGCAAGCATGTGCCTGCGCAGTAGGCTGAATATCACCTCACTGCACGTACGCGATGGGTATCAAATGAGGATCCTGGCCATGAACTTCCATTTTCCCTACACACATCTTCCTCATCACCATCCCTGTATACTTCATACATTCCAGTACAGATAACCTATTCCCTTCTAGTTCTTTGTGATTTGTGTCTGCACAAATGCACACATTTTTAAATTTTACAAATGAGATTCATTCTTTTTTTTTTCACTTAACAAATACAAGCATTTCTGTAAGATAGGTATGGCAGATTTCTTTCCAAAAATATCTACAGTATTTCCCATTTCACATCCTCTTTTAACTGCTTCAAGTAATAGACCGTACCAGAAGTCATGCTAGGTCATAAAAGGTCATGCAGCTTCCATCTCGTTTTCCTTAAACACCTGCCCTCAGCAGCTCCCCTCTTGGCACTACCTTTGGTGTTCTGCTGTCATGCTGTGAGAAGCCCAAGTCACTGAGAGGGGCCACGTGTATGTGCTCCAGTCAATAGCCCTGTTCTCCAGGTCATCCCAGGTCAACCTCCAACCTCTGTCATTTGATTTACTTCCCTTTCCAATTGTTTGCTATTTGTTTTCTATATATCTAGTCTTTTTTTGTTCCACCATTACCTTCTTTTGTTTTAAATGTCATCTAGGGTACCATTTTAATTCCATATTTTAAAAATTATTTTTAGTGGTTGCCTGGCATTACCATTAGTGTCTTAATTTATAATAATCTAGTTTGGTGTTTGGAATAATACCAACCTAATCTCAACAGTACATAAAAGCTTTGCTTCTGTATACTTCTGCTCTCTCCTTTTTTCTGCTAATAATTATTGTCACACAAATCACATATACATTATAAGCCCATCCAGTTTTATTATTATTGCTTTATGACTTGTATTTTTAATCAGATAGGAGAGAAAAAAGAATTACAAAAAATATTCTTTTATATTTACCTCTGTTGTAACCTTTACCAGTGCTCTTTATTTCCTCATGTGAGTTTGAGTT
The DNA here is from genome assembly GCA_029783875.1 of Phataginus tricuspis. Classification (NCBI taxonomy): domain Eukaryota; kingdom Metazoa; phylum Chordata; class Mammalia; order Pholidota; family Manidae; genus Phataginus; species Phataginus tricuspis. The sequence goes on from JAQQAC010000477.1 coordinate 36,903,138, forward strand.
ACTCTCTAGTGTCCTTTCATTTCAACCTGAAGGACATCCTTTGGCATTTCTTGTAGAGCAAGTCTGCTAGTGATAATTTTTTTTTGTTTTTCTGGGAATGTCTTAATTTTCCCTGCATTTTTTTGGGGGGGATGGTAATGAGTCAATATTTTATTTCAAAGTAGAACAATTAAATATTACTCTCACAGCACATTTATACCCATTGCTTCATAGTACTTCATGAGCCATGGTAAACATCAGGCTCTGAACACCAAAACTATCACATTATTATATTCTTAATCAAGGATAATTTAACTTTGGAGTTCACAAAGAATTTCTGAAGTCCATTTTATATAAGAATAGAAATTATGAAATAAGTTTTTCTTCACATTCTTGGGATTTCTTTACAATCTCAAGCATTTCATGGGCAGGAGAAATGCTCACCACTATGCCACTGAAGAAGTTATTTATTCTTGACCTCAACTATGAATAATTTTGTGTTTTTAAGTATGGAATTCACAATTATCCCAGCCAACATAACTGTAGGTATTTTTCTTATTTATAAAAATGCCTTATCCTTTATAAATCTTTAAACTATTTTTTGTATAGTGATTATTCCTGAAAAACATTTGCTTTACACTTAAAAGGGGGCCACAGCATTGATCACAGCAAAATTATAATTGCTTGCAATCCACCTGCAATGACTTCAAGTAGGCAGGCACATTTCCAATGTCTCTGAATTGTACTAAGATCTCATTTGCTATTCTTGCTAATCTGTCTTTATTTTTCCTTTACCCAGAACAATAACATTTATTTCTGTCTTTCTTCATTTATGCACAGATATTCAATTTAATTACAAAGATAATCTCACTGGTGGCAGGGAAATAGGTATAGAAAATTGGTCTTTGGATGAGGCACAGCTGCTACATAAACAATGTTAGAAAAGTCTAAGATTTTAGAAAAGCTATTATATGAAAATAATGCTTACTGTTTATTTATTTCAAGGAAATGATAAAGATTAAATGTGACCATTCCACTAGGTAATATTCCTTGCACAGGATTCCACCAGTTTCCAGGAAAGTTGACACCTGGTAAATGCTTTGCCATCTTGGGTAAATACCACTCACAAGTCATCATTTCCTGATCCACTAATGAAGTATCTGACCTCAGGTGCATGTAGTGGAGAGAATTCCCTGACAAATCTCCTCTGAGTAAGATAATTGCATCACGAGGCATAGAGTCTAGAAGATTCTTTGCAAATGTATCGATCACGTAGTTGGTCCTTTGGTCACAAATGCTGAAATTAGAATATATTAGGTAAGTTATAAAAAGAGTTGCTGAAAGTCATTCCAGGCACTGGAGCCCATTAGTGTTCAACACTCAGTTACTCTCAGAAATGAGGGCGACCAAACTGATGCCAGTGAGGACAGCCCCCACCACATTGCTCTGCATCCAGAATCGTTCCACCACACCAATGAAAAGTGGTTTTGAAATATCTAAATTTGCCCTCCAAGCAAAGAACAATGAATAAATGCAAAATATTCCAGTGAAAAGCCATACTAATGATGGGTTCTTTCTGTCCTTTCTTGCTAAACATATATTTGCCCAAATTGCGAGGGCTTGAATGTTCAGTGAGAGTTGGGTCCTCATATTCATTACCTGAGAAAGCAGAATTTTAGACACACTGGATCCTATTTCAGATTTGGCCCTGTTCTGTGAGGTCTGTTCTTTTCTCCAGGTGTATGCAGTCTGGTGCAGCCTTCTTTCCTGTTGCTCTTTCAGGATTAGTTGTTTTAATTATATTTTCATATTATATGCGGTTTTAGGAGGAGGCCTCTCTCTCATCTCTCACGCCACTATCTGTAATCTGCTTACTTGTTTAAACCATCTTCCCTGCATTTTTGAAGGATAGAATTTTCTGGATATAGAATTCTTGGTTGGCACTGTTTCTTTTAGCACTTTGAATATGTCATCTTGGTGCCTTCTGGCCTCCATGGTGTCTCATGCACTAAGATGCAACTATTCCAAGCAATGGTCTTTGTTGTAATCATTACTGCAGTAGTGGCCTAATGTAGCAGCCACTTGGTCCCCCAAATGCTGATTGCATTTGTTAAGTCCATCATCAATAGTTTGATTATCTGTGATGCCATTCCATGCCATGGATTTCTAGAATTCCACTTCCCACTGGCAAAAAGCTCGGCAGTGTATTCAAGAACAAACCAAACATCAAATACCCTCTTTAGAGTGTTTTCTAGGCACACACCCAGTACCAATTCTTTCCAGTCAGGGGACAAGATAAAATGAATTAAACAGATTGAATATAAAGTATTTAAAAGCAGGAACTAGAGATTGGAAAGGCTAAGGGATACTGAAGTATCACAGAGGTTGTAGGTAGTAATGCAAGAAGTGGCAAACATCCCTATGGCTGGGGGTAAAAAGGGAAGACATCAGGATTATTAAACTTTGAAGGTTTGGAAGACAGCCCAAAAAGCTGGAATTTAGCTTGGGGAGGGACTCTTTCTTGGCTGGTCTGGAGCTTTGAACTCAGAATGAACATCGCAGAGATGGGGGCAGACCTTTGAGAGGGAAATGACAGCTGGCTGGTGTTGGCATATCTGAGAGTGACTGTAAGCCTGATTCTGTAGTGTGGGAAAACTGCAGAATAGAGCAAAGTGCCACTGCCAGGGCAAAGGACCATTGCTGTGGTGACACTGACAGGAACAGGAAACAAATAGGGGGCAAGGCCTTCCTCCATCATTCTAGTCTTCCTCTAGAAGCCTTTATAGGCAGAGCCTAAGTGTGAAATGTATTCTGCAGAGTGCTGGTCCCAGTTCCACACAGGACAAAAGGCTGTGTTTGAAACTGATAAGAACTTAACAATCAGCACACTACCACTTGATGTTTCCTTATGATTTATCTATTCATATTTTCCCCTTCTTGAGTCTGTTTTGGCTGTTTTTTTTTTTTTTTTTTTGCTATTTCTCTTTGTATTTCTAAATACGCATTCAGGATTACATTCAGCTGCATTTAACAGGCGACCTAAAATAAAAGTAACTTGAACAAGATACTTTATTATCTGACAGAAGTCCAGATGTATGTTGTCCAAGATGGAATGCTGAATATGTCAGGAACTCATGTTTTTTTGTTGCTCTACAATTCTCAGCAAGTGAGTCTTCATATTCATAGTCCAAGAATTGTTTGAACTCCAGTCATCACGTCCATTTCCAGGCTAGCAGGAAGGAGGAAGGCTAGGAACTTAATCATATGGTCTCTTCCTTTAGGAGCACTAGAAATAGCCATCCTTTCTAGAACATAATCATATGGCACTATACACCTGTGTGGCTAGGGATCTGCCCATTAACTCGTTCTGAATTCTAAGGTGGTACTCTCTCATCTGTTTGGTATCTGTGGGGAAGTTGGGGTTCCTATGGCCAGGATCCTCACTGAACTTAAACCACCTGATGATGTAAATGGCCTGCTGCTAGGCTACTGCTTCCACACCTTTAGGCAATAAGCTATTATTGCACTATATAGAGAGCTCGGCCCAGTGCTCTGGGTGGAGCCAGAGATGCTAGGGCTCAACCTACCGCTGGGAGAACAAGCTGGGTTATAAACCCTTTCACCCCAAAGAATGTTTTGCTGTCAATTTCTTTCATCACATTGAATCCATAGCGAACTTACCCAGGGCTGAAACCCATTGGCAAGACAACTGGCGAAGTCAACAGGGTTCATTGTTGACCAAGGAGAAAGACAGGCTGTCCTTATGGGAGAAGGGCTTCAGCAGGCTGCCCCTGTGAATGGGGAGACGGTGTATTGTCCCCCAATGGGTATGTGGCCTGAGGTGGCTTGCCTCCTAGAGGACTGGGCCCCACTCCAGGACTGGAGACAAGTGTAGGTGATACCTGAGGCAGTAGAGGTGGCCCTTGGTATAGTAAGTAGGTCTTTTGAGAGACAGAGTGCCTGTGAGGCAGCGGTGACTGTGGGTTGGCTGCTTCTCACAGTATTAAAAAAGTCTACAGAAGAGAAGGACGCATGTCCTGAACCCAAGAAACGGCGGCACAAGAATACGAGCTGCAAACTTCCGTGGATTCCCTAAAGAAGAAAATGGCATTGATGCAAGAGCAGGCAGCACGAGAACACTGGCAGCAAGGTGCCACTGAAGAAGTAAAAGTTTCCTTACAGAACGAGATGGCAGCACTGCCAGGTGCTCTGAAGGAGGAAAAGGCCATCAAGGAAAAAGACAAACCCCTGAGGGAAGCACAGGCGGAGGTGGCACGAGAACGCCAGCTGCAAAGCATTGAAGTGAAGGTAAGAGAGCTGCTGAAGACTGAGCTAGCATTGCTGCGAGGCATGGTAGAAAAGGTAAAGGTTGTAGCAGAGGAGGCACTTGGGGGAGAGGAGAGAAAGGTGCCATCAGCCCCAGAAATGGAGGAGCTGGGGAAGGATGAAGGGGTGGTGCTGGAGGCACTGACCTCTCCTGTATTGAAAGTATGCCCAGTGGTTGTAAAGAAAATAAAGACCCAGCAGCTGAAGGTTCCCCAAGGAGAGGAGCAGCCTCCTCCCCAGGTCGTGGAGCACTGTATGGTCCGCCCCTATACTCAGGCTGAGCCGGTGGATTTGGGCTCCCGGTTTAGGCAGAAGCCCTCGGAGTTGATATCAGCTTGGCTCCTGTGTCTGTGGGACTTAGGGGTGGATGGAATTGTTCTGTCAGGATCAGAGATGGGAAAGCTGTCTTCTCTGACAGTGCAGCCTGCCTTGAGGCAGCAATTACAAAATGCGTATCAGACCCCAGGGAGTCACTCCCTCCTCGATTGGCTTATGGCTGCACTTCATGCTGTGTGGCCCAATCTGGGTGATCTCCCATCGTCTCCTGTTAGATGGCAGACATATGCTGAGCTCCAACAGGTGTTATGAGAGCTAGGCATAAGAAATGCCATCTATAGTCCAGAGGATTATGGCCCAGTTGAAGAGATTTTCACTACAGGGATGAGAAATATTGTGCTTCAAACAGCTCCCACATCCCTCTTTGGGTCTCTGGTGGCCATTCTTTCTCCTCACTTAGAATATCCCATAAGTGAGGTGACACATACAGCGCAGACTTAGGAGAGGCTGAAGCCATGAGAACACAGAAAAAAATAAGGTCTTCTACTCACAAGAAGAATTTAAAGGACCCCATGAAAGTTACGAGGACCCAGATGTGGGTTGATTTAATATGTGTGGGAGCAGATGGAAGGAAATTAGATAGGAAGTCAAATAGGATCTTACCAGAGGTATGGCAACAACTGAAACCAGAGCAGCAGTTCCAGCCATTAAGACCAAAGAGGCAGAGGTCAGACAGAGCCACAAGTTTGGCCTGTTTGTTTGCAAGACTTCCTGCTGGACAGCGAGCCAACCTCACTTGAGCCCACACAGGAAGGTGATTGGGGAACACGGTTTGACTGAGGGGAAGGTCAAGGTATCTGCCCTGAGGGACCAGGGGGCACTTGGAGGCCACATGTTGAAATACCTATCCACTGGTCCCCAGTGAACATACATGTCCTCGCTCTGGTGGACACAGGGACTGAATTTTCACTGATTCATAATAACCCTGAGCAGTTCCCCTGGACCCCCACTATCATAGATGGATACAGGGGTAAGGCTATCAGGGTGAAACAAGCCCAAATCCCTTTGAGGGCATCTACCCCCAAAAGAGTATATTGTGTATATATCTCCTATCACTGAGTGTATTTTGGGGATTGATATCCTGCAGGGTCTATGGTTGCGGACCACTGCAGGTGAGTTCAGACTGAGAGTATGTATGGTGAAGGCAGTTCTGAGGGGACATGCTAGGTACCCGCCCATAGCTTTGCCTGTGCTTCGGTGGGTGACTAATACCAAACAATAAAAACTGCCTGGAGGGCATAGAGATTGGAGAAACTCTCCAGGAGCTGGAAAAGGTGGGTATTATAAAGCCCACCCATAGTCCTTTCAATTCCCCAGTGTGGCCAGTAAAAAAGCCAGATGGCTCCTGGCGTATGACTGTGGATTACAGAGAACGGAATAAAGTCATACCCCCTATGCATGCTGCTGTCCCCTCTATTGCAGGCCTGATAGATACACTCAGCCATGAACTAGGAACATATTATGTGGTAGATCTTGCTAATGCCTTCTTTTCCATTGACTTTGAGGAGGAAAGTCAGGAACAGTTTGCCTTCACATGGGAAGGATGGTGATGGACTTTCACCGTCCTTCCACAGGGATAACTCCACAGCCTCACCATCCGTCACGGACTTGTAGCCCAGGACTTGGCTACATGGGAGAAACCGCCAATGGTGTGGCTGTACCATTATATTGATGATGTCATGCTCATGTCCTATTCTCTTTCAGATCTTGAAGGTGCAGCACCTAGACTGCTGCAACATCCAAAGGAGAAAGGATGGGCTGTGAACAGTACCAAGGCTCAGGGACCTGCTTTGTCTGTCAAACACTTGGGGGTCGTCTGGTCAGGTAAGACCAGTGATACCAGGAGCAGTTATAGATAAAGTCCAGGCCTTTCCTACCCCTACAACTGTAGCATAGCTACAGGAGTTTTTGGGTCTTCTAGGCTACTGGAGAGTGTTTATCCCGCACTTGGCACAAATTCTGAAGCCCTTATACCGGTTGGTATGAAAGGGCATCAGGTGGGACTGGGATGAGACGGGTGCATCTGCCTTTACTATAGCAAAATGGGCAGTCAGTGCCGTGCAGGCCTTGTGTGTGAAAGACCCATCAAGGCCCTGTGAGCTACACGTTCATGTGACTGAAGACGGTTATGGCTGGGTCTCTGGCAGCGGCTTGAACGAACTTGCCAACCTATTGGATTCTGGTCACAACTCTGGAAAGGGGCAGAGGTATGATACACTTTGATAGAAAAACAAGTGGCTGCCATGTATCACACCTTGCTGGCTACAGAACTCATCACTGGAATGGGCCCGATAAAGGTAATAACCACCTATCCCATCTTGGGGTGGGTACGAGACTGGACCCAAAACCAAGGAGTGGTGTAGCACAAACACACACATTGGCCAAGTGGGGTGCTTCCCTACAGCTGTGTAGTGCCCGCTCTAGTAGCCCCTTGAGTGAAGAACTCCAATGCTTGTTGGGGCCGGTGACATATACTAGTGAAAAGCAGGAAGAACCTGCTTTTGAACCATTAGTAGCAGAGTCCCTATCAGGAGGGAAGAGCCCCTATACCCAAAGATGCATGGTACACAGATGGTTCCAGCCGTGGGTAGCCCCCAAAAGGGAGGACCATAGCTTTCCATCCTAAGACCAGGACCATATGGATGGAAGATGGTGAGGGGAAGAGCAGCCAATGGGCAGAGTTGCAGGCCATGTGGCTTGTGATCAGCCAGGAGCCCTCCCCTACAGTTGTCTGCACTGACAGCTAGGCTATCAGGGCTTGACCCTGTGGCTACCAACCTGGTACCATGCCAACTGGCTGGTTTGTCACCAACCCCTTTGGGGGCAAGAATTGTGGCAAGGCTTATGGGTCTGTGGTCAGACTAAAATAATTACAGTATACCATGTGACAGGTCATTTGCCACTGGCATCCCCAGGAAATGATGAAACAGATAAATTGGCCCAAATATGTTGGTTAGGAGAGCCTGCCTCTGATGTAGCCCAATGGCTAATCAGCGTTTGTTGCATGTGGGGCACAAGACAATGTGGGCTGTAGCCCACAGGTGGGGCTTGCCTTTGACCTTCGAAGAAGTTAGTAGAGCCTGGCAGGAGTGTCATGTGCTCCAAAAGGGACTTACACCGAGTTCCACGGCAACATGGGACAATAGCTAAGGGGCCTATACCCCACATAAGGTGGCAGATATTGGGCCTCTACCTGTGTCAGAAAGATATCGGTATGCAATGACTTGTGTGGACACAGCTACTGGACTTCTGGTTGCTTTTCCTACCCTTTTTGCAGACCAGCAGACAACCAAAAGAGGCCTGGAGTGTCTCTGCCGCCTATGGCCGACCACAGGTAATTGAGTGATCAGGGCACCCATTTTACTGGACATACACTGCAAGAATGGGTGAGACAGCTGGGAATCAAATGGAAGTTTCATGTGCCATACAATCCTACTACAGTAGGTGTGACAGAAAGGCTTGTTGAAATCCAGAGTGAAGTCAGATACCAATAGTCTGCAGGGATGGTCAGTCCGCTTATGGACCGTGCTACAGCATTTGAACAAGACCCCCAAAAGGGAGCCCTGAGCACCATAGACATGTTAACACATATGGCTGCCTCTCCATACAATTCCAAGTACAAACCAAGGAAGAATCACTGAAGCCGAGGTTCGGCCACCAGAATATCTTGCTGCCAGCACCAACTGCACTGAACCCGGAGACTCCACTGAGTGGACGTGGCCTTGGACCTTTCGACGTGTCACTTTATAGCAACCCTAAGCACAGAACAGATAAATCTTGTCTAAGTTGCTTCTAAATATTTAAGTATTTGAAATTCACATTAACAGATTTCATTCTACATGCAAACATCCCTCTCAGTTTTTCATATTCTCTTCAGTACTCTGATCCAGGAATAATTATCAACATGCCAGTTTTCATTTTCTTTACTTAACTAATATTTAATGCTTACTACTTGACAAGTACTATTTGATACTTGGCATAGTGGTAAGAGGGAAAGTGAAATTAAGCTAAAGATTCACAAAGAGCCTCAGACAAAAATAAAGGTCTGAACATGTTAAACTTCGCTTTAAGGGACCATCCTGGCTGTAGTGTTTAATAGATGCTGGTGGCCTGAATCAGGGTGGTGGCATTGGGGTTATTTTGGAGTTGGAATGGACAGGCCAATCTGTTAAATGCGAAGGCTGAAAGGGAAGGGACCTGAAGCTTTCTGGGGAGGGCAGGTGGCATTTTTTTAAAAACATATACATGTTTGGGTATTAGTTTGCAGCACATGTGAGCCAAGCAAAGCAAGAGTGGTCTGGCGCACAGGCCTCTGAGGGTCTCTAAAACACCAAGAGAAACAGAAGACTGGGACAAGAACTGAGCCTTACCCCAACCCAGCACTTAGTAACTAAAGGTTATTAGCATACAACACTCAATTCAAGTTACTGCTTTTCTCTTTACGTTAACAAGGAGTCTCATGAAATTTTATTAAATTTCAAGAGTACAGACAAGAAGCAAATTTCACAGTTAAACACAGAAATAATGCAGCAATGCAGTTACTGGCTTGGATGGCTGTACTTGAGGTTTTTCAGAATGCCAAGAACTATTTGGATTATCAGCTATCCAGTTTTCTCTGTTCTTCAACTGTTTGCGTGCCAGGATCCATTTACTCCTAACTAGAAGGGAAGTAAGGTGTGTTTACAGAAAAAATATTTTATATTCTTAAGATGACAGAGACTGTAGAACATCTTTAAAGTAATAGAGGCTTCAGTATGTAAATGGGTCATTTATTTCCCCAATAGGTTTACCTCTAAGTCAAAATTTTAAGCACAGCCTTCAAGATTCCAGCTAAAAAAGTTTAAACTTTCATCCTTATTTTAAAATGGTTACACTGATTGGAAATTCCCTGAAATGGAATAAAATAGCTCAATTATATTTGGTAACTTTGTAGCACCCCAAATTCATTATATACATTTAATGCATAGTCCCCAACGTTGCACTAATACAACCATAAACATTCTAATCATGTAGTTTTTAACAAGATAGTGGTCCCCCCCAGATAAAGTCTACAAAATGAAGGGTTCAGTAGATTTCTTACCATTGTCTCCCCTAGGGCACTATAGTAGGTACCACATGCAGCTGACTTTTAATTTAAACTAAAATTCTTATTAACAGTTACTAAATTGACAGTGACTGAGTGCATCTGTAAAGTATCCTCATCCCTTTCTCAAGTCATTAACAGTTGAGACTATAACGCTGGAATAAGGATAAAAGGATTGTAGGTGCATTGGAAAATTTAAATGATTGGATTTGATATGACTATTTGCCCATAATTAAATTGGAGGAAGAACATGGGGAGGGAGAGCCAGGAAGACTTTCTGATCCACACCAAGTTTCATACGATTATGCACAAGATTGTTTAGGTACAAGCCCACTGCAATTCAAGATTTTATGCAGAAGCCAAATTCATTATTTTGAAGTTACTTATCTTCTGGACTCCACTTAAACCAAATAAGCCCTACTGAAAACCTTTTTATTTCTTAATAATATATTTTTTAGGCCTTAGTAGGCTGAATAGAAATACTTTATATAAACAGAAGATTAATACTTTATATGTAATATCACAGCAAGGCTATTTACCAGACTCCTCACAAAGATGCTTATTAACCTATTTTACATGGCACCTGTAAATAGCATCTGAACAAAATTTCTACAAAGGTAATCCAGTAACCTAAGCAACAATAATAAACACTAAAACTTTGGCATCTATGTTACATTGAAAGCTAAACAAAGTGGTCAGTCCCTGTAGGCAACCTACTTGAGTATGACCGTAGAGTCATCAGTAAAATTTTAATGCCATTTATTAAAGTGTTATGCCCAACTTTAAATCATTCACCTAGGATTTTCACTGATTTTTATAGGTTAGAAGAAACCAAAATGATTGAACTTATGATACATTTATAATCAGGTAAGAATCTGTCAAGACCTCCAAAGCCAGTGAGAAATGACTTGTCTGATATCTACTGTGGTTATGTATAACAGCACAACTGTTAAAGGATGGGGACTGGCAGAAAACAAATTTCTGTTTTCTAATGACTCTGGCAGAAAACACTGCTTCAGATATGGACATAAAGATATATCTGCCAATGCAAATGTCTATCACTAGGTCCCCTTCCCTTTAAAAAAAGATGTATTAGGGCATGCATTTACTATGGGGGTGCTATCACACCCAAGTGGGACCAAAAAAACCCTCTTTTCATGTGTAAAGCAGATATTATACATATACAGCGTATCTATTAATTTTCACTGGGGTGCTATTAGGAAAAAAGTCTAAAATGGTTTCTTTTGGGGGGTGGTTAATGAGAAAAAAAATTGAAACACTGAATTAGAAGTCAATCTCCCAGTCACATGCATTTCCTCTCACCACCATCATTATGCCATGTCAAAATATCCTGTGGCATTTTTGGTATCTGGAATCTTCAGAATATTAAATATCTCAAGGACAATATTCCCAGAATAATTAAGATTAAGAAACTTTTGATCAGCTCTAAACATACATTTAATTATAGCATCTAAGAGGAGACTTATCCTTAGAAATTAACACCAAGTTAGGAAAATCAATGAACACTTATCCAATCATAATTACAAGCACAATTTTAACAATCTATATTAAGAATTACATATTTGAGGCCATAGGTTGGCACTGGCAACTGACTTCCAAAATCACCACTTTTGAATCTTTTTAGAAAGCATTCCCTTTCTTTATACTATACTGTCACAGGTGATCTATCCATTCACTATAGCACAGTAGTAAGTAAACACTACTTTGTCATTATGAAGAAAACAATATGATCAAAGATCATAAGGTAGTACTGGAAGACTACACACTCTTTCACTATACATAGTATATAATAAAACAGGGTATACTTTGTACGGCAGTAACATGCAGTGATTTGGTTGTAGAAATGTTAGTTTCTACTACATCAGAATTCAGTGTGGGTGTTTACAGTTGGGGTCATAAGGATGAAAAGGGCAATTAATGCTTACACAGTAGAGATGTGTGAATGATTACATATAGTTTCTACTAGGTATTAACATGGAACTTACAAAAAAATTAAAAATTAAAAAAGACTGACCTAAGTGTAATGATGGACTTAATTTTTCTAAGAAAGTCTTCTGAGGACTACAAATTTCAAAGTAAAAACAGATTACTATGTAGAAACCTAGAGAAACATTGCCTGTGTGTGAAAACTTTATCAAAGTTATTCATTTAATAATTTCACCCCATTCACAATGTTATCAGTTATAATGCTCTTCTTCATAAGGTTACTATACCTTTATTTCACATTATATTACACGTTATTCTCTCAAGATGAACTTTTAAACACCAAACTTTGGGCTCCTAAGAATGGCACCTTTGAAAGGGGTAATTTCCACTCAGTCTCTGGTGGCATTATTTCAAGAGTTTCTTTTACCAATCAAAAAAACTTTCAAAATGTTCACTTTTAACATGAAATCTTTCCACCAAAAAGCATGGCCATGTTTTGTTTTCTAATGACTATATATACACACATGGATAGCAGCAAGAAAATATGGAAACTAAAAGGCAGCCACTGGAATAAATGGATCAATTCTATGAAGATATATTTTGGCTCATGGCAATTTAAAAAGACCGCAACTGGGTATGTGAATAACCATAATGCTGAGTCATAAGTTAGTTAAGAGAATGAAGCTGGTCCAGTATGACCCAAGTGAAAATATATCATCATCACTACTTCATTCTTTACAACAAATATTCTAATTAGAGCATGTTGACCACTTAACATTTTTAACAATTTACTGGGTTTAATACAGTCTTTTCCTTTACTCACAATTTCCTATCAATGTAAGTGTATGACAAGTGTAAAATACATTAAATAACAAGACTTTTCTAAGGTATGTTTTTTTGAATATGGTTGAATGTAAATAATACCCCGTTTTTGTTTTTTTTTTTGCCTGTAAAGATTCAAACTGAATGCAGAAGTTTCTCAATGGAAAAAAGTTCAACTTTCTTTTTCCCACAACTTCTGCCACATATCGTTTCTCAAAGACCTCACTTTGTACTTGTTCCCCATGGTTCCATCAAGGAATGAAAACAAGAGAGCAAACAGTTGAGCTCAAGGACATACGGGGTTAAAAATCCAAGAAAGTTACCAACATGCAAGCAATGGTCCAAATATTCAAACTTCATGTTAATGAATTCAGTTACTGTATATGACATTTTCATTAATGAGCAGGGCTTTGGCACCAAATTATCACACAAATCATTGCCTTTTGAGACTTTGAATACTTTTACAGTTTAATTTGCAAACAGAATTTTTATAACAAATTATTTTTAACCAAATCATATCTTGAAAACTGCTTATATAGAAAACCCAGGGAATAAAGTGAACTGTTCATTGTGGAAGGCCTTAAATTACATTACAGTAGAAAATACAGGAGGTAGAAGATAACTGAAAAGACTAATGCAACATTAGATTCAAATCTATAGCTCCTGTAGCTACTTAAACATGGTTTTTAGAAACTAAACCCAACATTTCCAGTAATCATAGAAACAGTTAAAATAAAATTTGCCATGAAAGCCCTTATATCATGCTTGATATAGGGAGGTAGGAAGATGTAAGAACCAGGACACATGAGACATGACATTTTCTATCTACAACTCCTGTTTGTTTTACTGAGGGTGTAGTTTCAAAATTCAGTCACCTTCTTCAGCTTCAGACTCAGATTCTAGAAAAGGGGAAAAATGCAGTCAAGCATTATGTAATATCAGAGAGCAAAATTTTCCATTTATAATTTTGAAGCTTTTTAAATTAAGGAATTTTATTAATAATCCTATTTATATGAGGGGGATATTAAAAAGAATTCATTTGTAAACTTCAAAACTCATAAATATTATATACTTGAAAAATTTTCAATTTTTCTTCCAGGAAAGTATAGCGTTATGGCTGAGCCAGCAAAACACTCCAATAATTAGAGTCTAGTTTTCCTCAACTGCCTTTAAGTAAATGAGTATTTACAAGTCTGTCATAAAACAAAAATCTGTACTCCAGGTACATAATGGTACCTGAATGAAAGAAGGCAGCACATAGACTATGGTCACTTTGAAATTAGTTCTCAGGCTTTACCAAAAAAACTGCATGAAGGAAAGTCTTACCTTCTTCAGCATTTTTGAGCCACTCTACAAACTTTTTCATTTGCTCAAGGAAGACACTTTTGCCCTTTGCAACATGTGCATCTTTATACCACTTCAGAATGGGTTCTTCACTCAGGACTTCAGCTATGAAAAAGAGCAGTCATTATATTTGGGAAGCTTTCATACAGCTTCCTAACTCGGGCAGAGGTAAAATCCACCTAATGTGCAAATGCCTGCATGGCAACAAAGATCCTACTGAAAACTTAAGTAAAAGCAATTATTTTTGTTGCTTTCAAAATAAATTTGTATTTAAAACATTTTTTTCAGCCAATTTGTTTTTCAAGAAAATTAGAAAAGATGAAACAGTTGATCTATATGAAAACTTTTTATCAACTTGTTGACAATGTCTGAACTGGGAAAAAAACCCTTATTAAACCAGTGATTCTCTCAAAAGACAATTCCCCTACCCCCCAACCTTTGACAATGTTCAGAGACATTCTTGGTTATTACATTGGGGACAGGCACTACTGACATTTCTTGCACAGATGTCAGGGATGCTGTTAAAACACTTCACAGTGCACAGAACAGTCACCTACAAAAGAGTTATCTGGTGCAAAACATCAGTAGTACAAAGGCTGAGAAACCCTTGTGATAAATGATCAGAGATATCTGATAATTTGTTAAATTTTGTTAGGTGTGAAAATGGTACTGTGGTTTTATAGGAAAGAAAGAACAAATGAAAGAACAAGTCAACTAAAAGAAAAGAAAGCATCCAAATTCATTCTGTGAGGCCACCTTAACCCTGGTACCAAAACCAGACAGAAGAAAATTACGGGCCAATATCCCTGATGAACATAGATGCAAAAATGCTCTACAAAACACTAGCAAACAGAATTAAAAAAAAAAATTAAAAAGATCATTCACCATGATCAAGTAGGATTTACCCTGAGATGCAAGGATGATTCAGTATCTACACATCAATGAGATACACATTAACAAAAGGATAAAAAACTAAGATTATCTCAATAGACGCTGAAAGAACATTTGAAGTTCAATATCCATTCATGAAAACTCTCAAAAACTATTAGAATAAATGAGTTCAGTAAAGTCACGTTACAAAATCAAGGTACAGAAATCTGTTGCATTTCTATGTACAAATAATAAACTAGCAGAAAGTGAAATTAATAATCCCATTTACAACTGCAACAAAAAACCCCACCAAAACCAAAACACACACAAACATATCTAGGACTAAACCTAGCCAAAGAGGTGAAAGACCTGCATTCTGAAAACTATACAACACTGATGAAGGAAACTGAAGGCAACACAAATAAACAGAAAGCCATTCTGTGCTCACAGACAGGAGGAATTAATATTGTCAAAATGGCCATGCTGCCCAAAGCAAGCTAGTCATTGCAATCCCTGTCAAATACCAATGTCATTTTTCACCTAGTTAGAGCAAGTAATCTTAAAATTTATATGGAACCACAAAAGACCTTGAATAACTCAAGCAATCTTGAGAAAGAACAAAGCTAGGGGTTCTCCCAGGCTTCAAGCTATTACTACAAAGCTACAGTAATCAAAATAGTATGGTATTGGCACAAGAACAGACCCATAGATCAATGAAACATTGTAGAGAGCCCAAAAATAAACCCACGCACATATGGTCAATTAATAGACGACAAAAGAGGCAAGAATATACAATGGGGAAAAGATAGCTAGTGTTGGGAAAACTAGAAAGCTACCTGCAAGAGAATGAAACTAGATTACTGTCCAACTCCACACACAAAAGTAAACTCAAAATGGTTTAAAGATCTAAATATAAGACATGAAACCATAAAACTCTGAAAGAAAACACAAAAATCTCTTGAACATAAGCATGAGTAGTTTTTTTTGGATACATCTCCCTGGGCAAGGGAAACAAAAGCCAAAATAAATATGTGGGACTACATCAAACTGAAAAGCTTCTGCACAGCAAAGGATAACATTAACAAAACAAAAAGGCAACCTACAGTATGGGAGAATATGTTCATAAATGATGTATCTGGTAAGGGGTTAACATCCAAAATACATAAAGAATTCATATACCTCAACACCAAAAATAACCCCCAAATAACCCAATTAAAACACAGACCAAGGACCTGAATAAACATTTTTCCAAAGACATACAGATGGCCAAAAGGCACATGGGAAGATGCTCCACATCACTAATCATCAGGGAAATGCAAACCAAAATCACAATGAGGTTATCACTTCACAACAGTCAGAACAGCCACTATATAAAAGACAAGAAGTAACAAAGTGTTGGCAAGGATGTGGAGAAAAAGGAACTCTCCTACACTGTTGTTGTGAATGTAAATTGGTACAGCCACTGGAAAAAACAGTATGGAGCTTCCTCAGAAAACTAAAAACAGAAATACACAACCTAGCACTTCTACTTCTAGGAATTTACCTGAAGAGAACAAAAGTTCTGATTTGAAAAGATTTATGCCCTCCTATGTTTACTGCAACATTATTTACAGTAACCAAGATATGGAAGCAACCAAAGTGTCCATCAAAAGATGAATGGATAAAGAAGATATGGTACATATACACAATGGAATATTATTCAGCCATAAAAAAGAAAGAAATCCTGCCACTGGTGACAACATGGATGGACCTGGAGGGTATTTTGCTAAGCAAAAGAAATCAGAGAAAGATGAATACCACATTGCTTTCATTTCTATGTGGAATCTGAAAAACAACAAACAAAAAGACTCATAAACACAGAGAACAGATAGCTGGCTACTAAAGGGAGTGGGGAAATGGGTGAAACAGGTGAAGGGGATAAAGAGGTACAAACCTTAAATATAAAATGATTTAGTAACAGATGGAAGAGCGCACAGGGAACATAGTTTGTAATATTGTATTTTTGTATGGTGACAGAGTCCATTTATCACGGTGAGCATATAATAATGTATATGTGATAAATCACTAAGCTGTTCATCTGAAACCAGTACAGTATTGTATATAAAATAATTTCAAAACATATATATATATAAAAAAAGGGGAAAAAAGTCCATGTATTTTATAGATCCATACTGGAAAAAGATTTCTTAGATTTGTTTCTAAATCATCTAAGTGGAAGGAAGTGGATGGGGGAGGTACCGATACTTTCAAGAAACCCAACCATAAGCCTGATAATCCCTCAAGCATGGGGTACACTTGGAGAGTTCATTACCCTTTTCTTTCATCAAAAAACAAACAAACAAACAAAAAAACAAAACAACCTAGAGATGGGTGGACCTCTGTTCTATGTTTAGAATGTGGGAACTAACAAAATCATTTATGAAAACAAGGTGATGGAAGTAATACATGTGCGCACAAACTATAGGGATCAAGGCTGGTTTGATTTATGCAGAATTTAAAAAAAGTGTTATCATCAACCACAGTAAATTAAACAGGGCAATGGCCTCTCTCCCAATAGGTCTTATCTTTGCTATCCACTTGAGACAAATTATCTGTAAGTGGGATCACAGAAAAGAGAACAATAACTGAAATAGGGGGCTTCGGAGAAGCATTCTGAACTGGTCTTGAAAGTGAAAGTTCACACTGGGTAATGGGATAGGGTGAAGGGCGGGCCAGAGGTTAAGAGACATGTGCAGAGTGTCTGGAAAGAGAACTGATAGAGTACAGGAGGTGTAGTTGGAGGCTGTATCAAGGCTTTAGATTTTTAACTTGTTAATAAGGTCTAGAGATGTTTTGACACTAATGTGCTAAAAACCACCCAATTCATTCAGAGACAACTCAGTCCTGTGATTAGAGTCTGATGTTTAGATAACCACTCATTGGAATTATTTTGAGTACTCTAGAATTTCTATTAAATGTTACTGACAAAATTTGAAATTTAAATTACCTTTATAAAAAAGCACCACTATTTTCTGGAAGGCTTTCATGAAATGAATGTTGTCATAGCAATACTCCTGAATCTTCAGTAACAGAGTCAGCTCAGACTGACCTTGAGTAGTAAAGGCAGCAAGTAGAGGGCTGTATTGCTTTTAAAAGGAAAAGTGAAAAGACTTAGCCATTCATTATAATGACCTCAGTTACAAAATTCCTAGAGAACACAACTCAGCTTTTACTATCACTATGAATTATATTTTATTTAGTGGTAATTTTAAATAGCAAAGCAGAAAAATCTACTAAGCATCTAAGTCAAATAAGCTATACTGTACCAAGGATTCCAGATAACGTCAGTACAATGTTAGTATTTTGGGGGTGGAGGGGAAGAATGCTCCTGTTTTCCAACATTCTCTTAAAGGAAACACCAAACTGCAGACTCCAGCTATGTTTAAACATGTATTTACATTTACATGTAAAACACACTTTTAACATGTTTTTTGTTTTTAATCTGTAAACCAAAGAAAGCCCAAGTGAGACTTCTTAAAAGGTTATCATTGTCAGGATGTTTTCTACTTACTGGTCGGATATTCCCAGGAACCACATGGTATGATAAACCCTTACAGTAAGTACAGTAACAGTTAACTTATCCCCACCTAAAAGCAGAATGATAGTTTGTTAAGGCACAGTTCCAATACCTTCAAGTGCTTAATGGCTTGCTCTGCTACAAGCTCCTCTTTTTTGTTCCATTCCACGGTGCTCATTACACTGGACCACACTATTCCAATGACAACAGGCTCTGGGATGTTGTTTTTTTTCATCTCCTCCTTGACATATAAAATTATCTGCAAAAGAATCCAAATTTAATAACAAAAAATCAGTTTTGATATGTACATAATCCACACATAAAACGTAGACATTTCATAAGAGCATAAAAACATCTTTCCATGGCAACTGGCAACAACCATATGTGTACTAGATATACTTAAGAGAACTTTTAGAACTGTAAGGGATGGATCTCTAGTTGAAACCTTATTTTACACATAGGCAAACTAGCCAGGAAAGGACTGAGATGGAAAAGAGAAGGTCTGTCCATTGGCTTGTACCCTACAAAATCCCCAAGTGTTATAATTTCTGGGCACTATTAAGGCACTGAATATGAAAAGATTCTACAGCTATTAATTAGAACTTACTCTGGTGAAAAACTTTTACTCATAGTTTCTCAAATGAGTCAAAGTTTTCTTTGCCAGAAACTAGTCATATAAAGATGGTTTAAACAAAAATATCTTACATCCTTAAATGGATCACCACGGGACATCTGGTCTTGAAGTTCTTTCTGGAGTTCCTTACGAGCTCCTATGGTTTGCTGATTCCGAACATATTCTGAAAGCTCTTTCAAGCCTGCTTCAGTAAAATACTTTGTGAAGTGTTCAACGCTTTGTTTATTGGCAGGAAAAAGTTCCTGAAAGGAGATTTTAATGTGGTTAAATGGTCTTTAAGTCAGATTAAGAGAAATACTTTCCCTCTTTTCACCGAATAAAAATTAGCAAATTCCCTTACTATACTTTCTATAAGAATGGGAAGAATGAAACAAGTTACAAACCATCAATCTGTTATCCATGCTGACTTTCCGAAGACTTGCAGCTACTGCATTGATATCTTTTTCATTTATCCACGATTTAAAGAGCTTTACAGCAAAAGCTGCAGAAACCCCTGTAGAACAAAAGAGCGGACTTAACGTTAAGTTCCTTTCTGGATTTTAACCACTGTTATCTCCCCCATTTCCTCCCTCCATAGTTCAGCCACATGTGATTACTCACTTCAACCTGAACTTCCTTCTGCCACTGCTTACCATTTTTAAAATTTATTTTGCTATCATTAATGAACAATTACATGAACAACATTATGGTTACTAGACTATCACCGTTATCAAGTCCCCCCCACATACCCCATTACAGTCACTGTCCATCGGCATAGTAAGATGCTATAGAGTCACTAGTTGTCTTCTCTGTGTTATACTGCCTTCCCCGTGTCCCCCCACCCCACTACATTATATGTGCTAATCATAATGACCCCTTTTCACTGTTTACCATTTACACCAATTTCTCTAGTCTACCATTCGCTAGCTGTGTATTCTTAGGTCAAGTTACTTAAAGTGTTTTTGAATGTGTAAAATGAGAGTAACAGTTCTTACACTTGACAGGTTTTTGTGATAACATAAAGCACATAAGTACTCAGTATTCTAAGTAGAAAAAGAGAAACCTAACTTAAAAAAAAATCCCTATATAATTTAATTATGGAAATTAAAATAGGGAATTTATTTTCCTTCCAGTTTGACATTTTCCCAAATGTCACTTTGTCTATTAAAAGAAGTTCCTTAGTCTCCCAATTGGAATTAATCTCTTTCTGGGTTTTTATGGCATTTCTCTTTTATTCTGTCTTAACTACATTTTGTCTGGACCCTAGATACTTGCTGTATGCCTAAAGAAAGCCATTAACACTATATACCAAAGGTATACCTTAAATGTCAAAAGAATCTGAACAAACCTATTAATTTAAGGATGGTTAAAAAATTAAGATTACTACACAAGTCAAATCTATATAAACTGTATCCTTTTATATCAATTCATCTTTCATGCTCTAATCTACTCCATATCTTAGCCAACTACAGACCATCTTTTACTAAAGGTTGATTACCTTCTTTAACCAAGTTCTCATTATAAAGGCTATTAAGAATGGATGCATTAAGTGTTCCATTAGCCAGAAGAACACCAGTCAACATTGCCAGCTTGTTCCTCTCCGACTCTGAAAAACCCTTTAAGAACAGCAGCAGCTATAAAAGTAAATAGTTAAGGGTTAAAAGAGCAATTGCATTATATAAAGAGAACCAGTAAAGCATACTATGTTGGTTGAAAGTGTGGACTCTTGGTCTTACCAAGTTTTTATCTCAGTTATAATACTCATGAGCTAAGTGATCTCAGGCAAGTTATGTAACCTCTGTGGCTCAGTTTCCTCATAATATCTAAGATTATTTAAACAGCAAGTATGCTCAATTTCTCTTTCTCAATGTGTTTAAATGATACCCCAAAATGACATTTTAAATAGAGCCTATCTAAATATCTAAAATTATCTCAAATCTGTGGCAGGATTAGGATTTAAAATTTCCTTTTTGGCCCCCAACTTTTTGTTTTCTACAGAGCATATTGCTTCTCATACCTTTTTTACTTCATCTTCAAAACCTTTCTCCAGGTATTTGTAGCGCCTGATTAACTTGTTAAAAACCTGTGAAGAACAATAAAGGTATTTAATTATAACTTCATATGTACAGATGCCAGTTTCCTAAAAGACCTGGGTCGGGGCACTGGGACCTCCCCCACAGATCCCTAGAAGAGTAAGGAAGTGAACCTTCCACTGAATGAAGCAGTTTACAAAGTATTTAAACAAGCTTGGGAAGAGTCTGTCCACTCCCAAACCCTGCAATATGCCAATGCTGTTAACACTTTAAAAGCTACCCTGAAATAGATTTTTATCACCAAATACCAAGGCAAGGACTAGTTATTGCTCAAATACAAGTCATCCATCCTTTTGAAGATATTAACAGAGTAAGATCATAAAATATAGTTCTACTTTCCTAATGACATAGATAACAATCTTTTAAGTTAGATGCAATTGAATTCTTTGCTTACAGTAACATGAACATAACTGTGTATGAAAACCAAAGATTTTGACTGATAAGCTAATGTGCCTGATACTCATTCACTTTAAAAAAGTTATGATGCAGCAGAGAAGACAAGTTGACTCTACAGCATCTTACTATACTGATAGACAGTGACTGCACTGGGACGGGGGTGGTGAGGACTTGATAATATGGGTGGGTGAATGTTGAGACCACAATGCTGTTCATGTGAAACCTTCCTAAGACAGTGTATCACACAAACAAAAAAGTTAGATGCAGAAAAATTCAGTGATGGAAATCATGACAGGTAACTGATTTTCCTTTTCAGTTTGATGTTTTTCTTATAAATGGATTAATTCCAGAAGAGCAGATAAGAGCTAATTAAATCTTTTTCCACTTTGTTTTCCTCAACACATCTGAAGTTTCTAATTCATCATATTGTACCAAGAACAGTATCTCAAAACCTTCAGCTCAGATTCAACCTTCTACCTGTAACCTCTTAGATGTAGACTATTCCTTAAACATTAGTCACATGGATAGTGGGTAACTGAAATAATTATGTAAAGTTCTGTTTACCTGAGCAAATGCTTGCATGGTCTCTAAATCTTCTTGTGCTGCGAACACACAGACATCCGTACGCATCATGTCATCTGCCAGTGTACCACCTGGGGCTAAGGTATATTTACAAAATATTTTCAGTGACCTTTGCAAAAAAATCAGTCATTGTTTCAATCTTACTTTCTGTAAGGATTCTCATAAAATGATAAAAATTCTAAGAGAACTTAAAAGAAAAGTCAATTTATCAGTAGAAAAACGACTGGTTGGTTCAGTCAATGTGAATAAAATGAGGTAATTTACAGGAATAAATAAAATAACCCTCTTCAGCAACCCAATGAAACTCATTTGCATTAGCTATACAATAACGCCAAATCTGTCACTCAAGCGGAGTTGTTCAAAGTTGGTTTTGATTATTTAACTTTCCATACAGAAAACCTTTTTGAGCCTCCAAAAAGGCGTTATAAAAACCCACAAGTTAGAAATGTTATCTTTTAGACACACTTGCAACTATTTATGGACAAAAAGATGCCTGATGTACACTTTAAAATATGGGAGGTAGGGGGTGTGGTGGGGATCAAGACAGTGACAGAAAGACTGTTACTAATGCTGAAGTTGGGTAGCTGACCAGCAGTTCATTATACTGTTCTAAAATACGTTTGAAAATGTTCTCAATAAATGTTTTAAAAATATTTTTCAAAACAGGCTTGTTGATAGCAGTATTATGAATACAGGCTTTCATATTTCTTACTATGAACTGGTAATAATGAAAGAAATACTCATCTGACTAGGCATTAGGACATATGAACCTAAGTTTCTGGTTTCATCACTGAGCAATTATTTAACTGCATGCAAGTCACTGAAGCCTTTCTAAGCCTCCATTTTGCATATATTCACATAGACTATCAGCTTGGCTATGAGGGTCAATAGAAAATACTGTGAAAGCACTGTGAAATACCTTAAAGAGCTATAGAAATTAAATTGCCAGCAGCATTTGGAGATATATAACTAAGGAGCACATTATATTAAGATATCCTGAACTGCTGAGGGTAGAGGCAGGAATAAATTATATCAGTATTGTGTAACACAAACATGTGAACCAGATAATGTAATTTCAAATCTTCCAGCAGCCATATTAAAAATGAAGGATGATGACCCAGTAATTCCATTCCTAGGAATTTACCCAAAGAAAACAAAATCCCCAGTTCCAAAAGATACATGCACCCCTGTTTATCACCATATTGTTTGCTATAGCCAAGATTTGGAAGTAACCTAAGTGTGCATCAATAGATGACTGGATAAAGAAGGTGCAGTACACATACACAATGGAATATTATTCATCCATAAAAAGAAAAGAAATCCTGCCATTTTCAACATGTATGGATCTAGAGGGTGGTATGCTCAGTGAAATAAACCAGGTGGAGAAAGACAAATACCATATGATTTCACTTATTTGTGGAATATAAAAACAAAGCAAAACAGAAGGAACAAAACAGCATTAGACTCATAGACACCGAGAAGGGACTAATGGTTAACCAAGGGGGTGGGGAGAGGATAGGGGGACTGTTGAATCACTGTGATGTACATTTGCTTAAAAAAAAAAAAAAAAGAATGAGTTTCAGTGTTTTACCCTAACATACCCAAAAATTATGACTTTTAACATTTCAGTATTAAAAATAGTTTTTTATATTATTTAAAATGTAATGTATCTTCTACACTTACAGCACATCTCAACTTGTTGGACTAGCCACATTCCAAGTGATTGACAGCCCTCTGTGACTAGTGGCTAATTTACTGAAAAGCGTGATTGAAGAGTGCAGGATTAGAATCTTTAGTTGTATAGAAGCATTTTATAAGACAGAGCAAGAGGCTGGGGTTTCTTTAACTAGGAGAGCTCAAATACGGGTTGGAAAAATCATTCATCAGGGATGTTGTAGGGACTTAGGTATCAGACAGAAAAGAAAAGTTGTCCCCAAACATTATGGTTTTGTAACGGATTTCAAATACAAAGCCAGAGAGAGTAAGGCAATTTGCTAATTTACTATGAGTTGGGAGGAAAATCTTGGAAGGATCTTATGGGAGTAAAAAAAAAAACAAAGCCACTCTAATTTGATAGGTTTGTCAAACAGTTCATATATTGGATTCTACACAATCTTTCATACATTACATTTCCCCATGAAACCCACTTACCCAGCATTCCGCCAGCGACCAGAATGTCAAAGAGTGTTTCTGCATATCGGCGGTAATCAAGTTTTGCTCCAGAAGCATCAAGAAACTTCGCTACTGCTTCCAAATCAGTACCAGTTTCAGTTAAGCCTTGAATAATACAGTCTTGAAACTGAGTAGGGTCAAACCTCTCTTTTTCATCTGGGGGGAAAAAATCCCAAAACACTTAGTTTTAAAAGGCTTACCAAAATACCATGAAAACAACCACCTTATGAAGCTATATGTAACTACTAAATAACTCAACCACATTCGTCACCATTTCATTTTGCATTTACTTCAACAGCTGGAAAAAACAAACACAAGATAGATTACTGAAGACCCGCAACATAGTGGACACAATAGGAGACCAAACACACATCCTTTTCAACTTTCCCCATAGCAAGTGCAACAGGGTTGCCTAGTCACAAGAACTGTGTAGCTTTCCTCCCAGTTATTTTTTTCACGCAAGTCTCATATAAGTGAGCTAAATAAGCTACGGTGTTCCTACTGCCAGGAGACAATTTTTACCTGGAATGCTCTCCCACTATCTCTGGGCTTTCTGGAAATTTAGGATGTCCTCTAAATCTTAGGTATACTTTATTCCTAAATGAAATTATGTCCAAACACTGGAGCTCTTAATTCTTTTCTTTAAATGCGTGTAATGCTTTTTTTTTAAATCCCTCATTAGGTACTTACTAAGGTAATCTTCAGAAAGTACATTAACCAATTTATTTATACAGTACATGTATCTAATACATGACAGAAATTGCAGTAGATACCTTGCTTTAATCCTTGTAATAACCTTGTGAGACAGACCTTTTTGTTCCTATTATTCAGAAGGGAAATGAAAGGTCATATAAATTAGATCATCAAGTGATTATATAGTGTCACAGTTAAGAGCAAGACCTCTGGAGTCAAACTGCCTGATCCAATCCTAATCACCACCTAACAGTCTGAATTTGAGCAACTAGCCTCATTCTTCATGCCTGAACTTCCCTGCTGTAAAATGGTGATTAATAGTATCTATCTTATAACTTGTGAATATTATACAAGTAAAATTTGGAAAGTATTCAAAAATAGTGCCTTGGGTACATAGCTTTTATAAGCTGCTTTCACATACTCCATGACAGTTTGTTATCTCTGTCTAGGTTAGATGCTATCTTAATTTTCACACAGCACAAAGGTGACCTACTCCTTCCTGTATGACCAGGATTCTCTTGTGTTTTTTTTAACTAAACACCAAAAAGTCTGTCTTGGGAGCTCTCTTTAGTCCCGGGCAAATCTGCACAGTTGTTCACCCTATTCAGGACCCAATTATCAAGAACTAGAAGCGCATGAGTGATCTCAATCTGAACCTAGGAAGTGACAGCTCTTCATGATGCTAACAACAAAGTTACTTGATACTATATGTACATAAAAGTGATACCAGTTAACATACTCAAAAGGATACAAACTTTCTTTCTCTACTGCTAAACTCTGTTTTCAACTTCTGTTCTTCCCCTTAAGAAAATTTACAGGCTTAAATCTAAATAAATCTGCCAAGACTAGAATCAAATTAATCTTTGGTCTCCCCAGTACAAGGGAACAGACCGTGATTAGAGATTATAAAAGATTATATATCTTCAAGTGTCTGCTACTTAGGGTAGAAAAACACAATTTATAACCAGCACCTGACCCAGGTCTCTATATCCTCAATATCTCCTGTAAAATAAGGTCAGTATGTGCTTCTGAGCAGTAACATTGAAAAATTTTTGGGAAAATATTAAGCCAGTACAGAATATATCTGAGCCAACATCTCATTTAACTTTGTATTCACTTAGTGCTGTGCCTTGCTACAGAATTTAGTATTCATTTAAGCACCACTAATACAGAAAGATGGCTAATATAATTCTAGTACTTTTCTTACCAAGTCCGTGAGAAATACTTAATTTCAACAGACATTACAATTTGACCTCTGTTCTGTAATTAACTTTAATGAGTAAAGTCTGATTTTTCTCTCACAATCTTCACAAAGTTTGGGTAAATGTGTTCACATTAGGAAGCTCCCCTAACTTAACTTTTTTCCACCAAGCAAAAATTTTCTTAAGTGAAATTTGCCTAGTGGAAATGCAACACATACTTAAAAAAAACAACACCTTTATCTTCACGATAAAATTCACTAACTTGCTTAGAGATATAAACGTTGCTACTAAAAAAACAAAAGGCTTGGAAAAGCAGCAGAAATACTAAACGTGTATCTGAAATGGCAGTCAACAAGAAATTCAAGTTCTTTTTTGGTACTTTCTCCTAAGGTTTTAGTACTAAGCATTTGCCTCCCAGAGGAGCCAAAATATAAGTTATTATGGAGGTCTGAAGTGAGTTATTATTAAAACAGACATTTACCTCTTTTTCTGGTTTTAAAACGCTGGCCTGATAGCGTTGGCTTTTGCTGCTTTTGATTATTCATAAAAGACACCCTACGAAAAGAAAAATAAGGCCTTAAAGTATCTGTGCTGTAACATTCATTTTGAAAACAAATTAACAAACTTTGGTCTAGTCACATACAAATCAAATAGAACACACTTTCAGCCTAGCAATATACTTGGGGGAGGCACAAAGAATTACCTTCACTGCTTCCTACAAGAAAATCCTTTGAAGATGTCACGCGAAGCACATTTTAAAATAATTTTACAGCGCCACAGTGATTGGTGGCAAACCATAACTGTTCAACCTCTTCCTCATTCCTATTTAATTCGCCTACGTCTTCCACTACTTCTGGGCGCCACAGAAGGCTAACCGAGATTACCACCCTATTAGTCATAAGTATCCAAAACATGTACGCCAATTTTAAGCCCCTGTCAAAAGGTGAAGCCCTTCTTCTGAGGGGCCTGGTTTTGAGAAGCACCACCCTACTCTCCAGTCGTGCCCGTGACCGCGGCCGTAGCTTGCTCCACTCCAGCCTGCAAAATGACAGCGGGCGTAGCCTCCTTTGCCCCATACCCTACAACCCAAGCCTCCTCCCGGGGCACGTGTCTCCCTGTCCACACCCTTCCTGAGTCTCTCCCGTTCGGGAGACAGGTGATCCGCCCGCCGCTGTCCAGGACCCCCTGGCCACAGCGGGGCGCCACAAAGGCTGCTCCTCGTCCGCAACCCCTTCTTCACTGACCCGGTAGTCGGCGGTGGCGGCCGCCGCAACGAATGGACCACTGGCGCTGAGACGCTTCGCGCCGGGGGCTCAGCCGCCCCGTACATCCGCCCGCCCTCCAGCTAAAGCAGCGCCGCCGCCGCAGTGGTGGTGGTGGCTCCTCCGCCCCGCCCGTCGGAACCCCCCCCACGCGTACATCACCCAATAGAGGCCGCGACGGCTTTGTTACCCAGGCCGGGGAGGGCCTGCCTCAGCCACTGCCTCTGCGTCTGATGCGGCGGCGCACACCCTGACCCCCACGTTCCGGCTCGGACCGCCGCCCAGCTGAGTCGGCGGCCCCGGTCCTCGAATCCAGGCCCTGGATCCGGCCCGGCCTCATGCGGCGGCCTCGGCTCGGGTCCACCCGAGCCAGGCCGCACAGGCCTGCCGCTTCCCTCGCCCTCTGCCGGGCGACGAGGGCCCAAAACTTGGGCCCAGAACGAGAGGAAGCCGCGCCTTACCTAATTTAAGGCGAAGAGAAAAGAGCCAAAAATCACCTATGTGGCGGCAACTGCGGCGGAGCCTCCTCTGCGACCGGAACTAACGCGAAGAGGGAAGAGATGTCACCCCCGCCCCGGCCGGACTCCTATCGCGAGATTTCCCTCCCGGGCACCTTTCTCCGCCCCTCCCAGATCTGGCTTTGAGCCTCAGCCTTTTCCATTCCTTGGGGCTCGGGGTGGGAGAGTAGTGAAAGAAGCGGAGGGGCAGTTTCGAGGCTTCTTTATTCCCTTATTGGGTTCCAAGTTTCCTGGACATTTATCCTAAACTACTTTTGTTTCACCGCCGTGTCATGCGGCCTGTTAGTTAGCACATGGAGGAGTCAGAAGAACAAACATTCTCACCCCACCCCCGGTCTCGACGAAGTTGGACACGTCCGCCCTAGTTCCTGCCTCACGGATGCCCCAGATCCTTGAGCGCCGGAAGTGGAAGCCCGAGAGCGGGGGCGGTGTTTGGCTAAGGTGCCGCCATAGCGGCGGTTTTGCTGCGCTCGCGTGGGTCGCCTCCGCAGCGCAGCGATAATGCGCTCAGGTGCGGGTGGGCTCGTGCACAGCCCCTGTTAGGCGCAAGGAAGATCCAGATAGAAGGTTCAGGCGAAATTCTGCCCTGCGACCTTGGCCACCACTCCTTCCAGTGGCTTCTGTCGTTCTCTCCAGAGTGGAGGTTGTGGGGACTTGGGAGACATCACAGTCCCTGGAGGACTTTATAAAATAATACACAGGTTGCTGGGCCTCACCTGCAGCGGTTCTGAGATCTGGTGTTGGACTCAAGAATATTCATTTCTAACAAGTTTCCTGTGATGCTGATGCTGCTGGTTTAGGGACCACACTTTGATAATGGCTCAATTAGACGGTGTATCATCGGAGAGCTGGAGGACGATAAGAACGCATGTGACAGCATGTGGGCATTATAAAACTGTACAAGTAGAGAGACACAGTGTCTCCAGGATCTAGCCTCATGCTTTTAGTCCCTGTTTGCTTCTCTGGTCTGTTGCTTTCTTATTTTCTTACCAGAGAAACCCCAAAAACGGGGTTTATCCTTAAAGTCAACTTTCCTAGACCCTGCTTCCCTTCCTTACCAAACATTTTTGATAAATTAGTCAATGAGAGTTGACTTATTTTCCTTAACTGTTTGAACTTTGTCAAAATCGCCAAACCCAGTGATTCTCACCCTCCTTGTCTCCTCTGAGTTTCAGGGTGTTTCTGTCTCCTTAGAACTTTGTTCCAACCGCCCCGACTACCTTTAAATACTTCTTTGTATTTGTTGGATCCTCTTTTCTGCACTGACACTTTTATCTTCTGTCAGGCTTTACATGGCAGTCTCATACATTCCCAGTGATTTAACTTTTATTTAACTAGTATGTTAAGCTTGGAAGATGAGGTCTGTGGGGAGCAGAAGAAAGTGGCAAGAGTCAGATCTCTTAAGTCCAGCCTTTTTCCCAACAGCCCAATCCATACTAAGTGGATCCACTGAAGGCCAAACTGAACACTCTTAGTGCTATTGATTGTTTTTACTCCCAAACTGTTTTTCTCACTTCAGTTCAAAATACGATATTTAACTGCGGGTAAAACTGCAATATTTCCAGAATCTCTCGCCTGCCCTTAGTCTATCTCCTTATCAATAGGTGTTTATAAAGTGTGGAGAGGAGCAGCCTATCTCCATACGAATTAGGTGCTTACAAGGGGTGGGGGAAGAGGGAAGCGTGTGCTGGCAGCTCAAGGTTTTTTTTTTGGCATTTTCCCAGCCAGGACCAGGAGAGACACTGGCTAGCGGCAGTAGAGGACTTTTTGCAAGCAATAAACGAGTTTCTCCCACTTTATATTTCCCTTTGACTGATTTTGGCTTCAAAGGTTTATTTGCCCTGGGCTGGGAACACATTTTTCACTCGGAGTTACATTCACTAATAAAAATAATAGCACTTTTGTATAGCAGATACATGTGTCATGTATTCTTTGAAGCATTTTATATATTACCCTTATTTAATCCTCAAAACTACCTTATGATCTAGAAATTATTATTGGCTCCATTTTATAGATGGGAAAACAGGCATAGCGAGGTCAGTAACTTACCCAAGGTTGTAGAGCTAATAAATGAAAGAGCCTGATTTGACAAGTCTGCTTTACCACTGTCATATATGGCCTTGAGGCCAAGAACTTATGTTTTTTATCCATTCAACAATACTTATTGAACCACTAGAAACACAAAGGTGACAAGTTAGACCTGTGCTGTCACAAAGCTTATCTTCCATATTTGTCCCATTTCTCAATTCCATCGTCTTTTTTTTTTCCACTACCATTTTGCTTTAGGTCTCTATTACCTCTAACTGGGACTTTTAAATCAATCAATCAATCAATTGATTTTTTTATTTTGGTATCATTAATCTACAATTACATGTGCAACATTATGGTTACTAAACTCCCCACTTCATCAGGTCCCCCCACACCTACCCCATTACAGTCACTGTCCATCACCATAGTGAGGTGCTATAGAGTCACTACTTGTCTTCTCTGAGTTATACAGCCCTGTTTTCCCCCCAACATTATATCTGCTAATCGTAATGCCCCTTTTCCCCCCTTGTCCCTCCCTTCCCACCCATCCTGCCCAGTCCCTTTCCCTTTGGTAACTGTTAGTGCATTCTTGGGTTCTGGGAGTCTGCTGCTATTTTGTTCTTTCACTTTTTTTCTTTGCTCTTATGCTCCACATATGAGTGAAATCATTTGATATTTGTCTTTTTCCACTTGGCTTATGAGCATAATACCCTCTAGTTTCATCCATGTTGTTGCAAATGGTAGGATTTGTTTTCTTCTTATGGCTGAATAATATTCCATTGTGTATATGTACATCTTTTTTTCAAGTTTACTTAAAATTTTTTTTTACTTTGCTATCATTAATCTACAATTACATGTGCAATATTATGGTTATTAAACTACCCCCTTTATCAGGTCCCCCCCCACCAACCCCATTACAGTCACTGTCAATCAGCATAGTGAGATGCTATAGAATCACTACTTGTCTTCTCTGAGTTGTACAGCCCTCCCCATGCCCCCCAACATTACATCTGCTAATTGTAATGCCCCTTTTCCCCCCTTATCCCTCTCTTCCCACCCATCTTCCCCAATCCCTTTCCCTTTGGTAACTATTAGTCCATTCTTGCATTCTGTGAGTCTGCTGCTGTTTTGTTCCTTCAGTTTTTTCTTTGTTCTTATACTCCACATATGAGTGAAATCATTTGATACTTGTCTTTTTCGGCTTGGCTTATTTCACTGAGCATAATACCCTCTAACTCCATCCATGTTGTTGCAAATGGTAGGATTTGTTTTCTTCTTATGGCTGAATAATATTCCATTGTGTATATGTACCACATCTTCTTTATCCATTCATCTACTGATGGACACTTAGGTTCCTTCCATTTCTTGGCTATTCTAAATAGTGCTGCGATAAACATAGGGGTGCATCTGTCTTTTTCAAATTGGGCTGCTGCATTCTTAGGGTAAATTCCTAGGAGTGGAATTCCTGGGTGAAATGGTATTTCTATTTTGAGTTTTTTGAGGAACGTCCATACTGCTTTCCACAATGGTTGAACTAATTTGCATTCCCACCAGCAGTGTAGGAGGGTTCGCTTTTCTCCACATCCTCGCCAGCATTTGTTGTTGTTTGTGTTTTGGATGTTGGCCATCCTTACTGGTGTGAGGTGATATCTCATTGTGGTTTTAATTTGCATTTCTCTGATGATTAGCAATGTGGAGCATCTTTTCATGTGCCTGTTGGCCATCTGAATTTCTTCTTTGGAGAGTGTCTATTCATATCCTATGCCCATAACTGGGACTTTTATAATAACTCAACTGTGTTATCCTTTTCTCCACACTTCCAGAATAATCTTCCCAAATGCAGCCTCAATCATTTCACTGTTTAAATGCCTTGGTTTGTACATGAGACCACTCAGGGATAGATCTGACCAGTGTTTTCACTTTTACTTCCCATTATATTGGTGGTTTTTAACCTGTTATTACCATCCACTTTGGGGTATATAGTAAGCAATTTTTGACTAAAAACGATATTATGTTAGTACATCTAAAAATCAAAGCAGATTGAAGATTATCTGTAATAAGATCATTCTCACTCATTTGTATTCTGATAACCATTCTGGGAAATGAGAGGAGTGGGCTTACTGAGAACTGTACACATGAGGCGGTTATCTTTGCTTTAGGGTGTGCATAGGAGTAGGTGCTGTGGCCTGGCTTTGGAAATGTTTGGAGACTAGTGACAAAAAAGTTTCCAAATACCTGACCTTTATGCTTTAGTTAGACTGGACACAGTGTGTCTTCCCTTTCTTAAGATGTCCTTCCCTCATGTTCTGTCAAAACCCTACTTTCTGTTTCAAGCCTTACTCAAATACTGCCTCTTCCCTTAAGCCCTTCTTAGCCACAGCAGCTGATGTGAGCACATTTTTTCAATTCCCTTTGCACTTTGTA
Organism: Phataginus tricuspis; assembly: GCA_029783875.1. NCBI lineage: Eukaryota > Metazoa > Chordata > Mammalia > Pholidota > Manidae > Phataginus > Phataginus tricuspis. The sequence continues at coordinate 36,935,384 of JAQQAC010000477.1, forward strand.
CTTTCTTTCTGATGTTTGATCTACTTTTGTACTTGCAATTGTCTTATCTTTCTCCTAAACTGAATTATTGATGTCAATGACCATTTCTTTCTCATCAGTACTGCCTCAATGTATGGCAAGCAGTATGCTTTCCTAAGTATGGAGTGAATTTGATAAAGCCAGTACTTTTATCATGAGCATTGACTTGACCATGGAGGAGAAACAAGGGTAACAAGGAAGTTCAAACTTTTTTTTATAGGAATGTTGGAATATTCATACGAGTCTCTAACCTCTCTGTAAAATGCGAGTACCAACACCTTACATGATCGTTAAGACCCTTCTAACTCTCATAATTGAGGTTCTTTATCTTTTTGTAGTCTTGTTATTGGTATCCTTGAACTCGCTGGAGTTCCCAGCAGCATATTATACACCTACCTGATAAGTGCTGTGCTAATGTAACTGATGAGCAAGGAGAGGAGGGGTAAATCAGGTCTTTGAGAAAATGTCTGATAGACAAAGCCCAAGCCTATCTCAAATTGGCTTTTATTTTGCTAGTGCTATGCAAGACTTTGCTATTGAGATTTTCAGTGCTCAGTTAAGAGTTCTGTAATGGCTAACCTTGCAAACACCATCATGTAAATGAAGTTTGGGGTAAAATACTAGCAACGTTCGACACAATGTCTTTACAAAGTACTTTGGAACTTCTCTTTATCATTGATAGGCCAGACTGGCTCCCTTACTTTGATTTAAGATTTATTTCATGAATGAAAATAGTAATCACTCCTGTCAGTCTTCATAAAATTTGAGTAGGATTGGTATTATTTCTTTTTTAAATATTTGATAGAATTTAGTGAAGCCATAAAGGTTGTGTTTTCCTTTGTGGGAAGATTTTTAATTAATAATTCAATTCCTTTACTTGTTATAGATCTGTCTCACCTGAGGGTTTCAGCCCCAGGCACGTTTACTCTGGATTCAGTGAGACAGAATAACAACAACGGAATGTAAGGGGTAAAAAGGGGCTCATACCAAGCTTTACTCTTATGGTGGAGGTCAAGTGCTAGAATCACATCCGCCTTTGCATGCAGCAAGCCCATCTCAGTCTCTGCCTCCACTCCAGGCTCTGTCCTCTCCTCCAGCCGTTGCTCTCCTCTCTCCTGCTCTCGGTCTCTTCTCTAGGCTTGGCTCTTAGCACCAGGAGAACTCGCCAGTAATGGCTTTTTGCCCATGGGTATGCAAGCACGCACCTGTGCAATAATTATCTCATCACACATACACAGTGGATATCAGGTGAGGATCCTGGCCATGAAACTTCCATTTTCCCTACAGGTCTGTTCAGATTTTCTATTTCTTCATGAGTCAGCTTTGGTAATTTGTATCTTTCTAGGAATTTGTCATTTCATCTAAATTGTCTAATTTGTTGGCATAAAGTTCATAAAATTATCTTATAATCCTTTTAATATCTGTAAAGTTGGTAGTGATGTCCTTGTTTCACTCCTTTTGGTAATTTGTGTCTTTCTTTCTTTTTTTTTTTTTGGTCAGTATAGCCAAAGGTTTATCAGTTTTGTTAAAAAATCTTTTGGTTTCATTCATTTTTCTCTATATTTTGGCTTTGTTTTTATTTCATTGATTTCCACTCTGATATTTTATATTTCTTTCCAGAAAAGGATGCCACAGACCCTCTGTTCTTACTTTAGTTTTTAATGAATAAACACCTCTCAACTTGTTGGCTTTTGATTGGTTTCAAGAGTTCTGAAATGATAGTTTTGGACTACTTTGCCCAGTTTCACAGTTGTTTTTAGAGAGAGGATTTGCTGATGTGTTCACTCTGCCATTGCCAAGTTCCCCATAGGACTTTTGGGTTTAAAATTTTGACTTACTTAGATGACAGGTGCTAGGTGCAACATGTGAACTTGATATTTCTTTTAACTCTGGTGGTGGAAATAGGTGGATATATATTTCTTTTTCAAAGGCAAGTAACAATAGGTCTTTATTCCAACAACTAGGAAGATGTCAAGGGCCTGTTTCAAAAAGCACATTGCTTCCCTTGATCTGGGAAAAGTATTTATGCTCCTATGCTTTGGATAGGATATTGTAAAACACCTTATGAACTTGGCTTAAATACTGTTTCATATATAGAATATCTGTCACACACATATATATATACATACATATTTCATATATATAAACGTTTACACACACACTCACACAAATGTATATATGCATACATATATGTTTGTATTTGTGTGACTAGAAGTATTTTCCTAGGCTCCACAGATTTATACAATGAAAAAGCTTTGAGGTGCAGTGAGCTATCAAATAATTTCACTTTAGATGAAAATATGTTAAGTAGCTGCTACATATCTCAAATATAACATTACTTTCACTTGCTTCAAGAATGATTTTAATATTATTTGACTCATAGTGATATTTACTATTAATATTTGTTATGATCAAGATAATGAAAAATAAAAAATAAGCATTGTTAATTAGCTGAACACTTTAATAGAATTTGGTAAATAAGTAATTATTTTAAGAGGCTGATATCTCCCCCTTTAAACAAAGTCTATTATTTAGATTTCTGAGACTTCAGGATTCAGGAAACCTGGCATTTAATCTCTCTCTCTACATGGGAATGACGGTAGGTTAAGCTGAGAACTGTTTGCTCTTGTGAAGTGTTTATTCAGAATATAGTTTGAGTTGGCCTGCCAAATAGGTAATATTTTGGATGACCGTATTATCTACATTCCAAGTTATGTACTGTTCAAGAAAGTCATTATAAACAAACAAACCAAACAAGGTTAACTGTGATGGCATGTGGTATAGCTGTTAGATATAGGATTATTTAGGAAAGACTGTTTATTACTTGCCGGGGCCTGCCGGCAGGAGTCGAACAGTTCCTGAGTGGGGGCGTCGGGCTGTACATACAAGACGACAGGAGGGCAAACTGTCTGGTGCAGAATGCAAAGAAGCTTTATTCTGGCATGGCTTATATACACATGAATTGTCCAGCTGGCCAGTCTGGAGATAAGACTTCCCTGCATTCCTGAGATACTTGTTTCTGGAATTTAGGAAACTTTTCAAGGTTTCTCTCAGAGTCAGGCCCGGTTCAGGCCCTAGATGGAGACTAGGCACAAAAACAATCAGTCCTGTCCTGTCCTCTTCCTCCTTCTGTCCCAGCCGCTCTCCACAATTACTTATTAGTTCATATTCTTAATACAGTAAAATGCAACCTAACATCAAGAAATCTTATTGGTGGTGACTGAGGTCTAGACATCTTTGTGTTGGAAAATCATCACAAATGTATGTTGAACTGTTGCTTGGCATATTTAGATGGTTATCTTTCTTTGATTTCTTTATAAACACAAATGTCACTTTTTGAGAGCCTCTGTGTGATGTACAGTTATTTCCCAAAATTCAAAAAGTAACTGAACTAAATAGAACTTAGTCATTGCTTTATTTTTATTTTATTATTACTATTATTAGTAGCAATGGTAGGGTAATAGGAGCAGTAGAATGATACAACTCCTTGTAGTATCACTACTCCAACCACTTGGTGTGCACACTGCTTGTTAGTAATACAGTGGCCACTGTAGACCTTACATTTATAGAGGATGTTACTGTTTACAAAAAATATTTTTGCATGTATTTTTTTTAATTGAAGTATTGTTGGACAGTGACTGCGGTGGGGTGTTTGGGGGGACTCGATAATATGGGTGAATGTAGTCACCACAATGTTGCTCATGTGAAACCTTCATAAAATTGTATTATCAATGATACCTTAATAAAAAAATAGAAGTATCATTGATATGCAAATTTATTATTGTATATTTTTTTACGTATATAACACAATGGTTCAGCAGTTATCCATTGCACATGTATTTTTTAATTCTTCACAGAAACATTGTGAAGAGCTGTTTTACTTTCAAAGTAAGCTAACTATAATGTTATTGATGGTTATTCTTCAAAAGAAGGCTGTGCACTACCATGAATTAAATTTAATGTCAATTTATCTGATGAGAAAAAGCAGAAACTGTTTTTCTTTTCCTTTTCCTTCTTTTTTTTTGCCTCTGTTCTTTTTTTTATAATTTTTTTATTTTGGTATTATCATATACAATTACATGTGCAACATTATGGTTACTAAACTCCCTACTTCATCAAGTCCCACCCACATACCCCATTCCAGTCACTGTCCATCAGCGTAGTGAGATGCTATAGAATCAATACTTGTCTCCTCTGAGTTGTACAGCCCTCCCGGTGCCCCCCCAGCATTATGTCGGCTAATCATAATGCCCCCTTTTCCACCTTGTCCCTCCCTTCCCACCCATCCTCCCCAGTACCTTTTCCTTTGGTAACTGTTAGTCCATTCTTGGGTTCTGTGAGTCTGCTGCTATTTTTTTCTTTCACTTTTTTTCTTTGCTCTTATACTCTACATATGAGTGAAATCATTTGATACTTGTTTTTTCCACCGGGCTTATTTCACTGAGCATAATACACTCTAGCTCCATCCATGTTGTTGCAAATGGTAGGATATGTTTTCTTCTTATGGCTGAATAATATTCCATTGTGTATATGTACCACACCTTTTTTATCCATTCATCTACTGATGGACACTTAGGTTGCTTCCATTTCTTGGCTATTCTAAATAGTACTGCAATAAACATAGGGGTGCATCTGTCTTTTTCAAATTGGGCTGCTGGATTCTTAGGGTAAATTCCTAGGAGTGGAATTCCTGGGTCAAATGGTATTTCTATTTTGAGTTTTTTGAGGAACGTCAATACTGCTTTCCACAGTGGTTGAACTAATTTGCATTCCCCCCAGCAGTGTAGAAGGGTTCCCCTTTCTCCACATCCTCGCCAACAATTTGTTGTTGTTGTTGTTTTGGATGTTGGCCATCCTTACTGGTGTGAGGTGATATATCATTGTGGTTTTAATCTGCATTTCCCTGATGATTAGCAATGTGGAGCATCTTTTCATGTGCCTGTTAGCCATCTGAATTTCTTCTTTGGAGAAGTGTCTATTCATATCCTTTGCCCATTCTTAAATTGGATTATTTATTTTTTGTTTGTTGATGTGTGTGAATTCTTTATATATTTTGGATATCAACCCCTTATTGGACATGTCATTTATGAATACATTCTCCCATGCTGTAGGATGTCTTTTTTTTCTACTGATGGTGTCCTTTGCTGTACAGAAGCTTTTCAGCTTGATATAGTCCCACTTCTTCATTTTTGCTTTTGTTTTCCTTGTCCAAGAGATTTTTGCCTGTGTTTTTTTCTAAGATTTTGATGGTTTCGTGACTTACATTCAGGTCTTTGATGCATTTTGAATTGACTTTTGTGTATGGGGTTAGACAGTAGTCCAGTTTCATTCTCCTACATGTAGATGTCCAGTTTTGCCAACACCACCTTTTGAAGAGACTGTCATTTCCCAATTGTATATCCATGGCTCCTTTATCATATATTAATTGACCGTATATGTTTGGGTTAATGTCTGGATTTTCTATTCTGTTCCACTGGTCTATGGGTCTGTTCTTGTGCCAGTACCAAATAGTCTTGATTACTGTGGCTTTGTAGTAGAGCTTGAAGTCAGGGAGCGTAATTCCCCCTGTTTGATTCCTCCTTCTCAGGATTGCTTTGGCTATTCGGGGTCTTTTCTGGTTCCATATGAATTTTAGAATTATTTGTTCCAGTTCATTGAAGAAAGCTGTTGGTAGTTTGATAGGGGTTGCGTTGAATCTGTAGATTTCTTTAGGTAGTATAGCCATTCTGGCAATATTTATTCTTCCTAGCCAAGAGCATGGGATGCATTTCCATTTG
>JAQQAC010000477.1:36941188-37060487 GCA_029783875.1 Phataginus tricuspis
TTAATTTCTCCTAGGAGTGTCTTGTAGTTTTCAGAGTACAGGTCTTTCACTTCCTTCGTTAGGTTTATTCCTAGGTATTTTATTCTTTTTGATGCAATTGTGAATGGAATTGTTTTTCTGATTTCTCTTTCTGTTAGTCCATCATTAGTGTATAGGAAAGCAACAGATTTCTGTGTGTTAATTTTGTATACTGCAACTTTGCTGAATTCAGATATTAGTTCTAGTAGTTTTGGAGTGGAGTCTTTAGGATTTTTTATGTACAGTATCATGTCATCTGCAAATAGTGACAATTTGACTTCTTCTTTACCATCTGGATGCCTTGTATGTCTTTGTTTTGTCTGATTGCCGTGGCAAGGACCTCCAGTACTATGTTGAATAAGAGTGGAGAGAGTGGGCATCTCTGTCTTGTTCCCATTCTTAGATGAAAAGCTTTCAGCTTCTCACTGTTAAGTATGATGTTAGCTGTGGGTTTGTCATATATGGCCTTTATGATGTTGTGGTACTTGCCATCTATACCCATTTTGTTGAGAGTTTTTATCATGAATGGATGCTGAATTTTGTCAAATGCTTTTTCAGCATCTATGGAGATGATCATGTGGTTTTTGTTCTTCTTTTTGTTGATGTGGTGGATGATGTTGATGGATATTCGAATGTTGTACCATCCTTGCATCCCTGGGATGAATCCCACTTGATCATGGTGTATGATCCTCTTGATGTATTTTTGAATTCGGTTTGCTAATATTTTGTTGAGTATTCTTGCATCTGCGTTCATCAGGGATATAGGTCTGTAATTTTCTTTTTTGGTGAGGTCTTTGCCCCGTTTTGGTATTAGAGTGATGCTGGCTTCATAGAAAGAGTTTGGAAGTATTCCCTCCTCTTCTATTTTTTGGAAAACTTTAAGGGGAATGGGTGTTATTTCTTCTCTATATGTCTGGTTAGAATTCAGAGGTGAATCCGTCAGGTCCGGGGGTTTTGTTCTTGGGTAGGTTTTTGATTACCGATTCAATTTCGTTGCTGGTGATTGGTCTGTTTAGTTTTTCTGTTTCTTGCTTGGTCAGTCTTGGAAGGTTGTATTTTTCTAAGAAGTTGTCCATTTCTTCTAGGTTTTGCAGCTTTTTAGTATACAGAAGCTCATAATAATCTCTTATAATTGTTTGTATTTCTGTGGGGTCCGTCGTTATTTTTCCTTTCTCATTTGTGATTCTGTTTATGTGTGTAGATTCTCTTTTTCTCTTAATGAGTCTGGCTAGGGGTTTATCTATTTTGTTTATTTTTTCAAAGAACCAGCTCTTGGTTTCATTGATTTTTTCTATTGTCTTATTCTTTTATATTTTATTTATTTTTCTCTGACCTTTATTATGTCCTTCCTTCTGGTGACTGTGCGCCTCCTTTGTTCTTCTTTTTCCAGTTTCAATAATTGTGTCTTTATACTGTTCATTTGGGAATGCTCTTCCTTCTTTAAATAGGCCTGGATTGCAATATACTTTCCTCTTAGAACTGCCTTTGCTGCGTCCCACAGAAGTTGTGGCTTTGTGTTGTTGTTGTCACTAGTCTCCATATATTCTTTGATTTCTGTTTTGATTTGGTCGTTAACCCATTGATTCATTAGGAGAATGTTGTTAAGTCTCCATGTATTTGTGAGCCTTTTTGATTTCTTTCTAAAATTTATTTATAGTTTTTTACCTTTGTGATCTGAGAAGTTGGTTGGTAGGATTTCAATATTTTTGAAATTACTGATGTTCTTTTTGTGGCCTAGTATGTGGTCTATTCTGGAAAATGTTCTGTGTGCACTTGAGAAGAAAGTGTATCCTGTTGCTTTTGGGTGCAGAGTTCTGTAGATATCTGTTAAGTCCATCTGTTCTAGTGTGTTGTTCAGTGCTTCTGTGTCTTTACTTATTCTCTGTCTGGTTGATCTATCCTTTGGAGTGAGTGGTGTGTTGAAGTCTCCTAAAATGAATGCATTGTTGTCTATTTCCTCTTTCAATTCTGTTAGTATTTGTTTCACATATGTTGGCGCTCCTGTGTTAGGTGCATATATGTTTATAATGGTTATATCTTCTTGTTGGACTGACCCCTTTATCATTATGTAATGTCCTTCTTTATCTCTTGCTACTTTCTTCGTTTTGAAGTCTATTTTGTCTGACACAAGTACTGCAACACCTGCTTTTTTCTCTTTTTTGCATGAAATATCTTTTTCCATCCCTTCACTTTTAGTCTGTGTATATCTTTGGGTTTGAGGTGAGTCTCTTGTAAGCAGCATATAGATTTTTTATCCACTCTGTTACTCTGTGTCGTTTGATTGGTGCCTTCAGTCCATTTACATTTAGGGTGATTATTGATAGATATGTACTTATTGCCATTGCTGGCTTTAGATTCGTGGTTACCAAAGGTTCAAGGGTTGCTTCTTTACAATCTAAGAATCTAACTTAACTTTCTTGTTAAGTTGTTTTGAACGCTGTCTGATGTTTCTTTATCTCTCCCTTCCTATTCTTCCTCCTCCATTCTTTATATATTGGGTGTTTCATTCTTTGCCTTTAGTTAGTATTTGGATGGTCTGCTTTCTTTGCTATGATTTTATTTTCTCTGGTGACATCTTTTTAGCTTTTGGGGTGCTTCCCTCTAGAGCAGTCCATTTAAGAAAGCCTGTAGTGGTGGTTTATGAGAGGCAAACTCTTTCAATTTTCCTTTGTCTGGAAATTGTTTAATCCCTCCGTCATATTTAAATGATAATCGTGCTGGATACAATATTCTTGGTTCGAGGTCCTTCTGTTTCATTACGTTAAATATATCATGCCATTCTCTTCTGGCCTGTAAGGTTTCTGTTGAGAAGTCTGATGGGTTTTCCTTTGTAGGTGATCTTTTTTCTCTCTCTAGCTGCCTTTAATACTCTGTGTTTATCTTTGACCTTTGCTATCTGAATTATTATGTGTCTTGGTGTTGTCTTCCTTGGGTCCCTTGTGTTGGGAGTTCTGTGGGCTTCCGTGGACTGCGAGACTATTCCCCAGTGTGGGAAAGTTTTCAGAAATTATTTCTTCAAAGACACTTTCTATCCCTTTTTCTCTCTCTTCTTCCTCTGGTACTCCTATAATGCGAATATTGTTCCGTTTGGATTGGTAACACAGTTCTCTCAATATTCTTTCATTCCTAGAGATCCTTTTTTCTCTCAGTACCTCAGCTTCTTTGTATTCCTCTTCTCTAGTTTTTATTTCATTTATCGCCTCCTCCACCGTATCCAATCTGCTTTTAACACCGTCCATTGTGTTCCTCAAGGAGTGGATCTCTGACCGGAATTCATTCCTGAGTTCTTGAATATCTTTCTGTACCTCCATGAGCATGTAAATGATTTTTATTTTGAACTCCCTTTCAGGGAGAGTCATAAGGTCCATATCATTAAAATCTTTCTCAGGAGTGTGTTCATAATTTTACTCTGGACCAGGTTCCTTTGGCGTTTCATATTTGTGTATGGAGCCCTCTAGTGCCCAGAAGCTCTACTCTCTGGAGCTGCTCAGCCCCTGAAGCAATGTCAGGGATTGTAGGGGAGTGGTATTGGTGCCTCGGGGGAGGAAAGGGCTGTTTCCTGGTTCCTGGCTGCTATGCCTGTGTCCACTGTCTGAACCGGTGGGCTGAGCACACAGGTATAAGCCTCTGTGCTTTGCCTTTTAAGTTGCTGTAGACAGATCCTCCCTCCGTTTGGCCCAACACCAGGGAAGGGCTTCCAGGTTTGCAAGCCCCGTGGGGCTGGCCAGGTGAAAGGTGCACTAGTCTGCCTGTCACAGAAGGGGTTCCTGGAGCCGTGCAGGCAGCCAGGAAGCTGGCACACCTGAAGATCAGAAAACCCCCAATCTGCTGGGCAGAGTACACCAAGACAATCCTGTCCACCTGTCCTTTCTCCCGAGCAGCAAGCTCTGTGCAGTCCTTGCCCCCTCAGCAGGCCTCCTTCAAAGGTCCTCCCTGCCAGGAAGTCTCTCAGACTGCCTGCACCTCCCCTGTCCCAGAGCAGCTGGGTATGGATCCCTGATCTCACAGGCAGCCGGAATCTTAGTCTCTCCAGGAGCTCCGCCTGTCTTAGCTTTCCAAGCTCCTAATTACAAGAGCATCATGCAAGCACCATGAAATTTGGGATTTGTGCTCCCAGAGTAGATCTCCAGAGTTAGGTATTCAGCAGTCCCAGTTCTCCACTCCCTCTCTGCTCCGTTCCTGTTCCTCCTGCTGGTGAGCTGGGGTGGGGGAAGGGCTTGGATCCCGCAGGACCACAGCTTTAGTACATTACTGTTTTCTGTGAGGGCTGCTCTTGTCTCTAGGTGTATGCAGTTTGCTGTAATTCTCTTTCCCGTTGCTCTTTCAAGAGTAGTTGTAGTAGCTTTATTTTCATATTATATGCGGTTTTAGGAGGAAGCCTGTGTCTTACCTCTCACGCCGCCATCTTTAATCCTCTTCCCTCTGCCCATTTTTTAATCTGATTATTTGCTTTTGGGTGTTGAGGTTTGTAAGTTCTTTATATATATTAGATGTTAACCCCTTGTCGGATATATCATTTACAAATATATTCTCCCATACTGTAGGACACTTTTTGTTCTGTTGATGATGTCCTTTGCCATACAGGAACTTTTTAGTTTGATGTAGTCCCATGAGTTCATTTATGTTTTTGTTTCCCTTGCTTGAGGAGATGCGTTCAGGAAGAAGTTGCTCATGCTTATATTCAGGAGATTTTTGCCTCAGTTGTCTTCTAAGAGTTTTATGGTTTCATGACTTACATTCAGGTCTTTGATTCATTTCAGGCTTACTTTTGTGTATGGGGTTAAACAATCATCCTGTTTCATTCTGTTGTATGTAGCTGTCCAGTTTTGCCAACACCAGTTGTTGAAGAGGCTGTCATTTCTCCACTGTATGTTCATGGCTCCTTTATCATATATTAATTGACCATATATGGTTGGATTTATATCAGGGCTCTCTATTCTGTTCCATTGGTTAATGGGTCTGTTCTTGTGCCAGTACCAAATTGTCTTGAGTACTGTGGCTTTGTAGTAGAGCTTGAAGTTGGGGAGCATAATCTCCCAAGCTTTATTCTTCCTTCTCAGGATTGCTTTGGCTATTTGGGGTCTTTTGTGGTTCCATGTGAATTTTAGAACGATTTTCTCTAGTTTGTTGAAGAATGCTGTTGGTAGTCTGATAGGAATTGCACTGAATCTGTAGATTGCTTTAGGCAGCATGGGCATTTTGACAATATTAATTCTTCCTATCCATGAACATGGGATGTGTTTCCATCTATTGGTATCTTCTTTAATTTCTCTCAAGTGTCTTATAGTTTTCAGAGTATAGTTCTTTCATTTCCTTGGTTAGGTTTATTCCTCGGTATTTTATTCTTTTTGATGCAACTGTGAATGGAATTATTTTCCTGATTTCTCTCTCTGCTAGTTCATTGTTAGTGTATAGGAATGCCACAGATTTTGGCATATTAATTTTGTATCCTGCAAGTTTGCTGAATTCAGATATTAGATCTAGTAGTTTTGGAGTGGAGTCTTTAGAGTTTTTTATGTACAATATCATGTCATCTGCAAACAGGGACAGTTTAACTTCTTCCTTGGAAATCTGGATGCCTTTTATTTCTTTGTGTTGTCTGATTGCCATGGCTAGGACATCCAGTACTAGGTTAAATAGAAGTGGGGAGAGTGGGCATCCTTGTCTTGTTCCTGATCTTAAAGGAAAAGCTTTCAGATTCTTGCTGTTAAGTATAATGTTGGCTGTGGGTTTGTCATATATGGCCTTTATTATGTTGAGTACTTGCCCTCTGTACCCATTTTGTTGAGAGTTTTTATCACGAATGGATGTTGAATTTTGTCAAATGCTTTTTCAGCATCTATGGTGATGATGATGTGGTTTTTGTGTGGTGGATGATGTTGATCGATTTTTGAATGTTGTACCATCCTTGCATCCCTGGAATAAATCCTACTTGATCATGATGGATGATCTTTTTGATGTATTCTTGAATTTGGTTTGCTAATATTTTGTTGAGTATTTTTGCATCTATGTTCACCAGGGATATTATTCTGTAATTTTCCTTTTTGTGGTGTCTTTGCCTGGTTTTGGTATTAGAGTGATGCTGGCCTCATAGAATGAGATTGGAATTATTCCTTGTTCTTCTACTCCTTGGAAAACTTTTAGGAGGATGGATATTAAGTCTTCACTAAATCTTTGATAAAATTCAGTGGTGAAGCCATCTGGTTCATGGGTTCTATTCTGAGGTAGGTTTTTGATTACCAGTTCAATTTCATTGCTGGTAATTGGTCTGTTCAGATTTTCTGTTTCTTTCTGGGTCACCCTTGTAAGGTTGTATTTTTCTAGAAAGTTGCCCATTTCTTCTAGGTTATCCAGTTTGTTAGCATATAATTTTCCATAGTATTCTCTACTAATTCTTTGTATTTCTGTGGTGTCTGTTGTGACTTTTCCTTTCTCACTTCTGATTCTGTTTATGTGAGTAGATTGTCTTTTTTTCTTGATAAGTCTGGCTAGGGGTTTATCTATTTGTTAATTTTTTCCAAGAACCAGCTCCTGCTTTCATTGATTCTTTCTATTGTTTTATTCTTCTCTATTATATTTATTTCTGCTCTAATCTTCATTATGTCCCTCCTTCTAATGGATTTGGACCTTATTTGTTCTTCTTTTTCTAGTTTTGTTAATTGTGATTTTAGACTGCTCATATGGGATTGTTCTTCTTTCCTGAGGTAGGCTTGTATTGCAATATACTTTCCTCTTAATATGGCCTTTGCTGTGTCCCACAGATTTTGTGGTGTTGAATTATTGTTATCATTTGTCTCCATATATTGCTTGATCTCTGTTTTTATTTGGTCATTGATCCATTGGTTATTTAGGAGCATGTTGTGAAGCCTCTATGTGTTTGTGGGATTTTTAATTTTTTTGCATAATTTATTTCCAGTTTCATACCTTTGTGGTCTGAGAAACTGGTAGGTACAATTTCAATCTTTTTGAATTTACTGAGGCTCTTTTTGTGGCTTAGCATATGATCCATTCTTGAAAATGTTCCATGAGCACTCGAGAAGAATGTGTATTCTGCTGCTTTTGGGTGTAGAGTTCTGTAGATGTCTGTTAGGTCCCTCTGTACTATTGTGTTGTTCCTGGTTGATCTGTCCTTCAGAGTGAGTGGAGTGTTGAAGTCTCCTAGAATGAATGCATTGCATTGTTTTTCTCCTTTTAATTCTGTTAGTATTTTTTTCACATATGTAGGTGTTCCTGTGTTGAGCCCATAGATATTTATAATGGTTATATCTTCTTGTTGGATTGACTCTTTTATCATTATGTAATGTCCTTCTTTGTCTCTTGCGACTTTCTTTGTTTTGAAGTCTATTTTGTCTGATACAAGTACTGCAACTCCTGTTTTTTTCTCCCTATTAGTTGCATGAAATATCTTTTTCCATCCCTTCACTTATATTCTGTGTATGTCTTTGGGTTTAAAGTGTGTCTCTTGTAGGAAGCATATAGATGTGTCTTGTTTTTTTATCCATTCAGTAACTCTATGTCCTTTGACTGGTGCATTCAGTCCATTTACATTTAAGGTGATTATTGATAGGTTTGTACTTATTGGCATTGCAGGCTTTAGATTTGTGGTTACTAAAGGTTCAAGGTTAACTTCCTTACTATCTAAGAGTCCAACTTAACTCACTTAACATGCTATTACAAACACAATCTAAAGGTTCTTTTTTTTTCCTCCTCCATTCTTTATATATTAGGTATATTCTGTACTGTTTGTCTATCCCTTGATTGACTTTGGTGATAGTTAATTTAATTTTGCATTTTCTTAGTAATTAGCTGTTCTACTTTCTTTACTGTGGTTTGATTACCTCTGGTGACAGTTATTAAACCTTAGGAACACTTCCGTCTATAGCAGTCCCTCCAAAATACACTGTAGAGATGGTTTGTGGGAGGTAAATTCTCCCAGCTTTTGCTCATCTGGGAATTGTTTAATCCCTCTTTCAAATTTAAATGATAATCTTGCTGGATAAAGTATTATTGGTTCAAGGCCCTTCTGCTTCATTGCGTTAAAGACCTCATGCCACTCCCTCCTGGCCTGTAAGGTTTCTTTTTGAGAAGTCTGATGATAGTCTGATGGGTTTTCCTTTGTATGTGATCTTATTTCTCTCTCTGGCTGATTTTAATAGTCTGTCATCCTTGATCTTTGTCATTTTCATTACTACATGTCGTGGTGTTGTCTTCCTTGGGTCCCTTGTGTTGGGAGATCTGTGCATCTAAATGGCCTGAGAGACTATTTCCTTCTCTAGATTGGGGAAGTTTTCAGTAATTACATCCTCAATGACACTTTCTATCCCTTTTTCTCTCTCTTCTTCTTCTGGTACCCCTATTATGTGAATATTTTTCCATTTGGATTGGTCACACAGTTCTCTCATTTTTTCATTCTTAGAGATCCTTTTTTCTCTCTGTGCCTCAGCTTCTTTGTATTCCTCTTCTCTAGTGTCTATTTCATTTATCATCTCCTCCACTGTATCCAATCTTCTTTTAATACCCTCCATTGTGCTCTTCAATGATTGGATCTCTGACTGGAATTCATTCCTGAGTTGTTGACTATTTTTCTGTACCTCCTTGAGTATGTTAATGATTTTTATTTTGAACTCCCTTTCAGGAAGAGTCATGAGGTTGATGTCATTTAAATCCTTCTCAGGAGTTGTATTAATAATTTTACTCTGAACCAGGTTCCTTTGGTGTTTCATATTTGTATATGGCGCCCTCTAGTGCCTAGAAGCTCTACTCCCTGGAGCTGCTCAGCCACTGAAGCAATGTTGTGGGTCACAGGGGAGTGGTATTGGTGCCTGGGGGGAGGAAAGAGCTGTTTCCTGATACCCGGCTACTATTCCTGTCTCCACTTCCTGAATCAGTGAGCCAAGCACACAGGTATGAGCCTCTACGTTTTGCATTTGTAGTTGCTGTAGACAGATCTTCCCTCTGGCTGGGCTAACACCAGGGTAGGGTTTGCCAGTTTTCGAGCCAGGTGGGGCTGGCCGGGAGAATGGTGCAGTAGGTTGCGTATCATGGAGGGGTCCTTGGAGCTGTGTAGCTAGCCAGGGAGCTGGAGCACTTGAAGATTGTCTGAGGAGGAAGATTTTAGTTTCTCCCTAAATATGAGAGTCTATATGGCAAAGCTTCCAACCTGCTGGGCAGAGTGCACCCGGACAATTTTGCCTACCTGTCCTCTCTCCTGAGCAGTAAGCTCTGTGCAATGCTTTCCCCTTTAGCAGTCCTCTTGCTAAGGGCTTCCTTGTTAGGAAGTCTTTCAGACTGCCCGCCTTTCTTTTGTCCCAGAGCAACTGGATATGGATCCCTGCTTTCCACAAGTGGCTGGAATCTCAGTCTCTCCAGGAATTCTGCCTGTCTTAGCTTTCCAACCCTGTTGTTGTGAGAGTATCATGCAAGGACCATGAAATGTAGGTTTGTGCTCCCAGAGCAGATCTCCGGAGTTAGGTATTCAGCAGTCCCAGGCATCCACTTCCTCCCTGCTCCGTTTCTCTTCCTCCCATTGGTAAGCTGGGGTGGGGGTCTTGGGTCCCACTGGGCCACAGCTTTGGTACGTTACCCTGTTTTGTGAGGTCTGCTCTTTTCTCCAGGTGTTTGCAGTGTGGTGCAGTCCTCTTTCCTGTTGCTCTTTCAGGATTAGTTGTATTAATTATATTTTCATATTATATGCGGTTTTAGGAGGAAGCCTGTGTCTCACCTCTCACACCGCTATCTTTAATCTAATCTCTCATGATTGGTGTTTTTAAAATAGAAAGGAGAGAGTGAGTTGTGCACAACACCCAGGAAAGAACACCACATGACAATGGAGGCAGAGAGTGGTATGACACGCTACATGCTAAAATACACCAGGAGCCACCAGAAGAGGCAGGGCAGGCGTCTTTCCGAGGACCCATGGCCCTGCCAACATACAGATTTTGAACTTCTAGCTTCCAGAAATGTAAGAATAAATATTTAAGCCATCCAATTTGTGGTAATTTGTTATAGTAGCCCTAGGAAACTAATACTGTTGGAAATATACCGGCTAACTCATGGAGTTGAGGGTAGAGCTGACGAAGCGTGCCTTGAGGTGCATAAGGACAGGGCACCTCTGAGGTTCTCAGCAACAAGCTTCTAGACTTACTGCCCACAGCTCAGCCATCCAGGCAATCTGCCCCACTGGACTTTTAACCTTGTACACTTTACTCAAGATGTCTAAATCTCAGGAGAGAGACTCTGACTCAGCTTATCGTATGCCTTTCCCAGAGACTCTCCTGGAACACATGGAGTAGAGGACAGGTGACTTACCAAAGGAAATGATAGATAAAAACAACAGGTGACCACTATATAAATGGCAACACGGTCCTGTTGGGAAGAAGGCTGTCTGGTTGACTGGTGGTTACAGATGTTGAGAAAGATTATCCTGGTGACATGTGCAGAATGGTTTGGAGCAAGACCAGTTAGATAGCTGTGATATGACCTAAGTGTGAAGTGAAGGGAGTATGGGGCATCTGTCCTACTGTGGTGGCCATGCCAAGAACACTCTTGTTTATTTTAACATCAACTCATTCAAGGCTGTGTAGGGAGACTGAGAAAATGCCTTTATTTTCTGTCTCCAACTACTTCTGCCTAAACGGTTTACTTCTTTGGGGCATGTATGAATTAGAAAGCTATCTTTTTGCTCTTGTCTACCCAATTGTCTAAGACAGATCAAGTGTTCATTTTCACTGTTCCAGAGTGGTGCTGGGAGCAGAATGTTTTTTCCTTTACATGAGAAAAAACCCATGTAGAGAACCTAGGCTCAGAGAGCAAGAGTACAGATGTCTCCTGTCCCCCGTAGCAGAAACCCAGGGAGAGAAAACAAGGGGGCTAGAAGCAGAACCAAGAAGGTAGCAGTTCCTCACTATTTAGGTGCCAGGGCACTGCTGACATGGGAGAGGTGGAATTGTCCAGACAGAAAGCGAAGGAACAGCACCTTGCTCAGTGAGCCTGGCAGGTGTAACCCAGGGATGTGAATGGTGCTTGTCCTGTCACCTTGGACTTCCCCTAACATCCTGATATTTGGCCTGGTGTCCCATCTATGTGTGGGGCCAGCTGAGAGTAGCTTTAATCTTGACAAGAGTGTCTGGGATTTCTGGAACCAACTATTGCTGAAGGAAAAAGAACATAGCTAATAAAAGTGATTACACTGTGTGCTTGTGTGAGAAGTGGCTGAATGGGGATGGTCCACAAGTAAGTCTTTGCACCATATACATTTTTATATTTTTGAACTGTGAGAATGTATTACTTATTCAAAAAATTTAGGAAACTTCATTCTTTAACTGCTTATTGAGCCCAAAGAACTGGTTTCAAAAGAGCATTTTATTTATACCTGTGCTATGTAGATTTTAGTGCATCAGCTGTACTGCATGCCTAATCTTTGCCTTCTTTTCCCAGTCACCAAGTGGCCTCCCCTCCCTCATTCACTTCAGGAATCACTGCACACAAAGGGTCTGATCATGTGAATTCTGGCTAGAGTGTCAGTTTACCTGCTAACTTTCTGGTTAAAAAAGGCCAGATTCATACGCTGGTTTCTCTTCTAATGAAAGCCTCTCTAATTAATAGAATTTGGGAGATCCTGCATATTTTAAACCACAATATAGGGGTGAATATAATTTAGAACTCTTTGACTCTGTTACCCACTTCAATATATGAGAAACTGAGCAGTGAAGTATTTCTGAAACTCTGATACCAGATTCCTGTTTTTCACAAATTAAAAAAAAATAAAAGGTTTTGTGATAATATATTGAAAATGTTTTTACATTGATTTTTTTCCCTCCAAATTCCAAAAGAATGTTAACTAGTTGAAGAGCAGTTCTACATGAGAAGCATACCATTCCTTTGCTGTCAAATGCACATACACAGACCTGTAGATAATCCACAGTAAAAACAATACAGAACAAAACCTTGCAGAACTCATGTGGTGTCCCTACCTGTGGTCCCTGAATCAAACACATCCTTGGGAAAAGTGATCACATGTTTGTGTACTGAGAAATGTCCATTTTGGGGTTGTAACCTGTATTACCAGTTCAGTTAGACTGGATGGATACAGAAAGGAAGAATTTGCTTTTACAGTAGTATTTACATGATATCTTCAGAAACAAATCAGCATTGAACTTACTTGCGATGGGCATTACAGTATTTGTCTGCTGGCCTCTAGGCTAGAAAGGCTAAGTAAATAATGATTCATTTTGTTAATATAATCAGATTTGAATGTTTCTAAATTTTGTGTCCTTTTATTTCCCCCACACCAGTGTAAGGATATCAGTTTGGAGTCCATTTGGGATTAACAAGCCATTTTTCACTTGTGAAAATGAAAACACCTAAAAAAAAAAAGAAAACAATAATACAAGTGTGTAAATCCCTGAACTTTTGTGTGTGAGGAGAACAAATTATTGAAAAATTGGATTGGTAAACTGTATGGATATGAGTAAGTACATTTAGGTGGTTATTTCTTCCTTGACCTCCATGTCTTCATTCATAAAATAAGAAGTTGGATGAGATCAGAGGTTTTCACAGATTTTTAGCAGAAGTTTAAAATATTAAGGGAACACAAACACATACATGATTTTAGTATGGTATAAATTTAACAAGTTTCATGCTTAACACTTGCTTATAAAGCAAATATGTGAGAACAATTATGCTAATTTGAAGAATGTAAACATTTGAAATTGTGGGAAAAGGATAACAGTAAAAGACAGAATGTAGTTTGTAACTACATTTTGTTTTAATTGCGCAGCAAACTGGAAAAAATTCTGATAGAGAAGCAGCAGGAGGTCCTTTTTGTTTTGTTTTTTGAGTTTGTCTTACAACCTGAGGATGGTCTTTAAAGTCCGTACAAAATTTTGACAACCCAGTTCACTCACGGTTGACTCTAATTTGTTAAAATTTGATATTTGGTATGTTTGTGTGTGTGTACACACACCATAGTTTTTCTATATTGAGTACTAGTGTCAGGCGCAAAGCTAGCACTTTGCATATCTGGTTTTATTTAGGAATTTGAGTGGATTTGTCATTATATCCATATTTAACTTTAATGCTTGGAAAGAGAGTGGTAGAGAGAATGAAGAACTCAGGTATTCTGCCCTCTACACCTGGGTGTAGGTTTCTAAATTACTATTTTATAATAATTTAAAATATACTTTCAAATGTTGATTTTGATTTTGATTGTTATTGTGAAAGGAGAAACAAAAATCTCATCATTTAGTCTGCTTGAGCAAAACTATCAATACACATTCTTATCTGACCAAGCACAATGGAGTTATACATATGTTAATACTCTTGGGTTGTCTTGGACATTTAGTTGGAAAATCAGAGTCAGGTGAAAAAACTTTTTCTCTGAATCTATGATGTGGTTCTCTTCTGCTTTCAGTTCTTCTAAAGTGCAGAAAACCGGAAGTTTACTTTTCCAACAATGAAAAAATATATTCTTCTCTTGGCATCAATTTCCCAGATGGTTTGGTGGCCTCTCTCCAAAGGTTTTAGTGCTTTGAATTTTGTATTAAGCAGAAGTACAAAACTGTATCAGTTAAACTTCATGAATACAAATAGATGACTCTTCCAAACAGCACTAGTTAATTATAAATGTGTTCATCAAGAGATTTGAATTTGGTGTTTCGCACTCAAGTTGTGAGTCTCAAAAGGATCGGTGAGTAGGATCTTTAAAATATCTCAGTCCACAGCATTCTCATTTTTATTTTTATTTTAAAATAAGAAAAGCTGATATGTTGGGTAAAACACCCTGTCTTTTGTCAGCATTGAAGACCATGCATGTTTAGTGTTAAAGGATTAAAATGCTGGATGAGATTCCAAAATGAAACTTGATATACAAATTGCAGTCCTAAAGTTCCATAAAACACAGTTTGAGTTGCTGGACAGGCTGATATTTTTCTTTTTGGGTAATTAACTTTTAGCTTACTGATCTTACCTTTTAGGAAATGACAGCAGTGTTATGCTATAGGGATAGACCAAGGTTTAAATGTCTTAGGGTCATCTCTTGGGATCTGAGAAAGAAAGCAAATTAAATACTTGATGTCAGAATACCATTGCAGTATTTCATCAGGAAGATGATGTCAAACCTGTAGGTTTTGAAAAATTTCCTGATGGGAGGAGGCAAGATATTCCTGGGGAATGGAACTGTATCATTCCTTTCAAGTGACAACTCTGAAAAGACAGTGGGTCCATGTTGGTATCTTTGCTACACTTAATGTTGCTAAGAGGGCACCTGGATTAATTACCTATCTTTGCTTCCCAGATGTGAATCCCAAAGAGAAATATATATCCTATAAAAATGTATGGGGAGGTGGATAGAAGGGGAAAGTGGTTAGGATGAAAGTTATTTAGGTTGGAGCCTGTAGACCTGGACTTCTTTGCCATGACCTGAGAACAACCCTGTCTGCGCCTTTAGCCCCTGACTGTGTGGTGCAGTGCCCTTGCTCGTCAAAGCCCAGGCTTATTTCATGGCCCTGGGCTACAAGCCCCAAGAACTTGACTTGTTTATACTCCTTCCTTGTGGCCCTCAATTCTCATCTTCTCTGTTGGGAATTCTCTCTCCTAGGTTTGGCCAAAGAGCAGAACATACAGTTCTCCCCTCTGCTGTTATGTTTTTTGAAAAGTTGACTTTTAGTTATAAAGGTGTTAAACTTTTGAAAAGTCATGAAGTTTCTGAAAAGCTTTTCTCCTAATATTTCATAAAAATACAAAAAGAAGACAAAAACAAAAACAAACAAAAAATAGCCAAACTCCTAACCTGTCAGGATATCTTCACAAGTTCTATTCTTACTGTGTACTCTTAGAAATGTAAATGGAGGGCTAGGTTTGCCCTTCTCAGAAGGACTTCCCTTATTTTCTACTTAATAACTGCTATCAGAGTTGCTTGGTTATCATCTTTAGAATCAGCCTGTTCCACCTAGACTGGGCTGGACATCAGACAGAGCTCCTCAGTCTTGACTGAAGTCAATTCAGGCCAACTCTTCTATTATAGATGATGGGGTTTAGTTTTTTTCCGAAACCAAACCAGATTCCTGGGATACCCTTCTGTTTTGAGACTTAGATCAGCATTCATTCTCGTGATACCTGAGCCTTCTTGAGTCTCTTATTCCCTAACTCCTTGAGTGAGGACATACTTTCTTTTTTGGTCTCAAAGATCCCAGCCCTGGGACTTGCGCTGCTTTTCACTGGCCTTTGGTGATCTTCCCTTTACCTTCTGCCTTGCTTGGCGCCATCATCCCCTTCCTCCTGGCCCCTCTTTCTCCTTGGTTGGTTCTTAGAGATATAATTAAGGCAATATACTCACTATGACTGTTAGAGTAATTCTTCTTTTAGTTAAACCTCAGCTTCTGAAATATATCTGGGCCCAGTCTAATTGGTGTCAAGGGTAGTTGCCCTCAATCCAGAATTGTTTATCATCACCATTGTGCAATAAAGGATTGCCTCAGCAAGGCTGGGTTGTCCAAACATTCTACACTCCAAAGAAAGGTTTAGCCCTTGACCAGCTCCTGCCAGATAACACCGAAGTCTTGAAATATCCTGCCTGAAAATGGTGGCTTTGTTTATCTGGGGCCTTGGACCGTGTGATATCACTTGACCTCTAGAAGGGCTGGAATAATTAAGACTGGCTATCTAGGTGTTCTGTGCCTATGTGATTGATCTCTAATTAAAAACCCTGGACACAAAGGCTCGGGTAAGCTTCCCTGGTTGGCAATACTTTGTGCACATTCTCACACATCGTTGCTGGGAGAATTAAGTGATGTTATGTGTGACTCCAGTGGGAGAGTACAGCTGGAAGCTTGGACCTGGTCTCTACTGGACACTGCCATGTGTGCCTTTCTCCTTTGATAATGTTAACCTGTATCCTTTCACTGTAATAAACCATAACATGAATGTAGCAGCATTTCTGAGTTCTGGGAGTCCATCTAACAAATCACTGAACTTGAAGATGGTCCTGTGGGCTTCTGACTCCATAAGCAGCAGCAGCGTCATATATTGACTTGTATTACTATGCATGGCATTTGTTAAATCTTTTTCATGTGTTACTTAATCCTTACAACAACCCTATAAAGTAGTCAGAATGATTATCTCTACATACCACTCCTCCATTTTACAGATAAGGAAACTGGAATGGTCAGAGATGTCTAATAAATCATCAAAGGTAGAACTGGGAATACTCCTTAAAGTACTCCAAAAATATTGGAGGAGAGAATACTTCCAAACCCATTCTATAAGGCCAGCATCACTCTAATAAAAAAACCATATAAAGACACTACAAAAATAGAAAACTTCAGAGCAATATCCTTGATGAACATAGATGCAGTAATCCTCAATAAAGCTTAAGAAACTGAATTAAAAAATACATCAAGAGGATCATCCATCATGATCAAGTGGGATTTATTCCAGGGATGCAAGGGTGGAAAAATATTTATAAATCAATCAATGTGATATGCTACATTGACAAAAGGAAGGATAAAAATCATATGATCATCTCAATAAATGCTGAAATGCATTAAAAAATTCAGCATCCATTCATGACAAAAAATGTCAACTAAGTGGGCATAAAGGGGACATACTTCAACATAATAAAGGCCATATACAACAAACTCACAGCTAACATCATACTCAATGGCCAAAAGCTAAAGGCTTTTCCTCTAAGATCAGGAACAAGACAAGGATGCCCACTCACTATTTTTATCCAACATACTACTGGAAGTCCTAGCCATAACAATCAGACAATAAATAGAAATAAAAGGCATCCAAATTGGTAAAGAAGAAGTAAAACTATCATTATCTGCAGTTGACATGATACTATTTATAGAAAACCCTAAAGAATCTACCAAAAACTTGCTAGAGCTAATAACTGGATTCAGCAGTCACAGGATACAAAATAAATACACACAAATCGGTGGCATTCCTCTATACTAGCAACAGACTAGCAGAAAGAGAAATCAAGAAAACAATTTCATTTACAACTGCATCAAAAATAATAAAATACCTAGGAATAAACCAAACTAAGGGGGTGAAAGACCTGTACTCTGAAAACTGTAAGACACTGATGAAAGAAAATAAAGAAGACGTAAATCAATGGAAATCTATTTCATTCTCATGGGTAGGAAGAATTAATGTTATCAAAATGGCCATCCTGCCCAGAGCAATTTAGATTCAATGCAATATGTATCATAATACCAATGACATTTTTCAATGGGAAGATAGTCTTAAAATTTATATGAAACTACCTGAATAACCCAAACAATCTTGAGAAAGAAGAGCAAAGCTGAGGGTAACATGCTTCCTGACTTCAAACTATACTACAAAGCTACAGTAATCAAATAGTTTGGTACTAGCACAAGAACAGATCCATAGATCAATGGGACAGAATAGGGAGCCCAAAAATAAACCCATGCATATATGGTTAATTAATATATGATAAATGAGACATGAATATACAACGGGGCAAAGACTGTCTCTTCTTTTCTGGTGTTTGGACAACTGGACAACTACATGCAAGAGAATGAAATTGGATTACTGTCTAACTCCACACACAAAAGTAAATCCAAAATGGATTAAAGACCTAAATGTAAGACATGAAACTATAAAACTCATAGTAGAAAATGGGCAAAAATCTCTTGAACATAAGCATGAGTAATTTTTTTCTGAATACATCTTCCTGGGCAAGGGAAACAAAAGCAAAAATAAACAGTGGGACTACATCAAACTGAAAAGCTCCTGTACAGCAAAGGAAACCATCAACAAAACAAAAAGGCAACCTACAGTATGGGAGAATATGTTCATAAATTATATATCTGGTAAGGGGTTAACAGCCAAAATATATAAGGAACTCATTCATCTCATACCAAAAAAGACCAAATAACCCAATTAAAAAATGTGCAGAGGACCTGAATAAACATTTTTCTGAAGACATACAGATGGCCAACAGGCACATGAAAAGATGCTCCACATCACTAATGAGGGAAATGCAAATCAAAACCACAATGAGATTATCACATCACATCAGTCAGAATGGCCACTATTCAAAAGACAAGAAACAAGTATTGGTGAGCATGTGGGGGAAAAGGAACACTCCTACACTGTTTTTGGGAAGGCAAATTGGTACAGCCACTATGGAAAGCAGTATGGAGTTTCCTCAAAAACCTAAAAATAGAAATATAATGTGGTCCAGTAACTCCACTTCCAGGAATTTACCCAAAGAAAACAGAAAGATATATGCACCCTTATGTTCATTGCTGCATTATTTACAATGACAAGATATGGAAGCAACCATGTATCCATCAATAGGTGAATGGATAAAGAAGATGTGGTACATATATACAATGGAATATTATTCAGCCATAAAAAGTAAAGAAATTCTGCCATTTGGAGCAACATAGATAGATCTAGAGGGTATTATGCTAAGTGAAATAATCCAGGTGGAGAAAAACAAATACCGTATGATTTCATGTATTTGTAGAATACAAAAAGAAAACAAAACAAAATGAATAAAACAGCAATAAACTCACAGAAACTGAGAAGTGACTGGTGGTTACCATAGGAGAGGAGTTGGGGGTAGATGGGTGAAATAGGTGAAGGGGATAAAGAGGCACAAAATCTTAATTATAATATAAATTAGTCACAGGGATGAAAGTACAGCATAGAGAATATCGTCAATAGTTTTGTAATCTTTCTGTCAGTAGTTTCTGACAATCTATGTTGACAGGTAGTAACTACAGTAGTTGGGGTGAGCATTTAATTATATAGGTAACTGTCAAATCACTATGTGTATACGTGGAACATATAATATTATATACCAATTATACATCAATAAAAAATGTAGAGCTGGGATTCCAACCGAGGTCCCTCTGACTCCAGGGCCCGTGTCTTAACCACTCAGCTGAACCAGTGCACCCTGAGTGCTGTCCCTGCCGGTTTCCTATCTCACATTCTGCAATGCTTATTCCTTCTCTTAATCTGAGGAATGCCTGTAGCCTTGCCCTCTTCGTTTTTAGGTGCTGTTTCTATCTCTCCCCTTCCCCTGCTTCTCCCAACCCAAGGGAGTAACCTTCTGGAGTCCAGGTAGGAGAGTTTTGAGATACAAAAATGTACATTCAATAACAGTATCACTTAATCCTCTACAGTAGTAAGAAAGGCCACTGGGTGACATGTCACCAAGCATTGCAGAGCCCGGATTCAGTCCCTGCACCATCGACAAGCATGTTCAATGTGGAACCAATTTCACAGCCTGTTGAAGTGCCAATAAAACCTCTTCCAAGACTGTGAGAGGCATGAAGGAGAAGAATGTGGTGAAGAGAGGACATGCCTGTCTGAGTGTGTGAATGTCTGAACGTGTATGTGTGTATCTCATTGGAACAGAACAAAAGACTCAGCATTCTGAGGAAGGCACTGTGGCAGCCTCCAGTGGGGGCCGCCTCCTGAACTGTGCAGTTCGCATCACTGTTCCACCTCACAGAATCCAGGTGGCTCAGTCTTCAGTAGAACAGGCTGGGGACTGCCTGTTTCTACACATTGTTGTGGGTAGGCTCCAGAACTATAAGGAAATAGAATGCGATCTTGTAGGACTGGCAGTACGTCGCGCCCTGCTCAGAGAAATGCAGGGCTGTGCATAGGATATGGGGTTGAGGACTAGCATTTGGGGTCAAACCAGCTGAGAGTGGAGTAGGTAAACCAGGCTGCGCATAGGAAATGCTGCCTGGAAGCTGCATGGGAAATGTTCACACGCCTCTCCTCCCTCACCTGGCAGGAAGCGCTCCAGTTACTGAACTCAACAGGTGGCACTTTTAATGCTGCCCACTCTCTCAGAGTCTGCGCAGATAGAGATACAAATGAAGCAGGGAGGGAAACTGAGACATGGGGATGGCAAGTGTGGTGGTGACGTCGAGGGAGGAGTGGAGGTAGAAGGAGGCTGTATTAGGGTTTGCAGATTGGGGAAGGCAAAAGCCTTTGGAAACTAGACACTCGCCAACCTTATAGAATAACCAGGCAGCACAGGCATGGCCATTTGGAATTGGGAACTGACCTAGAATGAAAGGACTTTTTCCCATTAAGTTACTATAAAACCAGACCTCAGCCTAACACATGACATAAGCCATTTGTTGTGGTTGCAAGTATTCCCTATGTGACAGCATTATAAAGCTGTCCCGACGAAATGTGGGCTGAGCTGAAACCTGTTTACAGACTTACTTCTTAGTGGAGTTGTCTGATTTTAGCTACCAGGAGACAGAAACTCAATCTGCTAATTGGCTATATACATGGCCTCCCATATGGCAGCTCACACATGCCATGTTTTTGTAGTCACTTTAATAAATACTTTAGCTGCTAGTGATAACAAGATAACAAGGTTTTTTTATTTGTCCTACTGCCAAATTCTCCAAGGCAGTATTTTTCTAATTTTTAAGGCTGTGGAACCCTTCATGTCTCTGAATCCTAAAGATTAAAAAAAATAAAATAACTATTTCATTTTTTATTAAATAACTATTTCTAAGGAAAAGTCCTAATTTGAAAGTGTTAATTAGGTATTTTCTTTATATCTTTAAGGGAAATTCTTTTTTCTTTCTTATGAATTTTAAATGACTATGCAAACACATTTTCCAAGAAACACACTTTTTTCCTCCCATCACCAAAAAGGAAATTATATATAGAGATGATGTTTCTGGCTGTGTCTGGCTGAGCCAGGCTGCTTTGTAGGGCTCAGAGCAGAAACTATCGCCCAGCAACACTGCTCTGACCAGGAGTTAACCGCCTAAGAAAGGGTCCATGGATAAAAGCCACAATCAACAAGTATGATCAGGGTAACCACAGCCACACATGTAAACACCTTTTGATGTGGTAAACGTTCAAAGGGCAGAACTTTTGTAACAAAATACTATACTCTCTTACCAATGCTTGCTTTTAGTCTCAGCTTAAAGCTAATTATCTGTGAAAATGAGGCTGCTAGTCTTAAGAGTTGTTTTTTCTGCCCTCAGCAGGTCAACTTGACTTAATGTGGAAATTATTTTTAAGCCCCTTTGGAGAGGCACATTTCGAAGAGTCATCGACAATTATGGGTATTTGGTGGAGACTTGAATATTTACAGAGTGACTTGTATTTACACAGCATTTTTACATGCATTATTTTATTTAATTCCAAAGGAAAAGTGCTGAGTTTTTGACCATCATTTCTGTTTAAGAAATAGATATAGGTAGGCTGTTATTTATCTTATGGTTATAAGAAGAGGAGATTTTGAACTCTGTAATGTTTGTGCTCTACTGACAGACCTAACTTCTCACCTGCTTACTTAACAGTACAAACCATGTTTTGACAACAGTGCTCAAACACAAGTAGCGTCAGTATCTGTGTTTCTCAAAAGATTTTGTTTTGCATAGTACAGTATTGTATGCCAATGTGAATCATTTTCTTTTTCAATTAAAATGCCATGTAGTAGTTCAATCAAATGTAAATTCTGATACAGGCTGAGATTTGTTCCAAGATGCTCTAGAGAGACTGGTGTGTGTGAGGAGCCAGGCTCTAAGAACTTCAGGAGGCCTGCTGTGTGAATGAATTGTAATTTCTAAAGATCTGAAGTAGACCTGGATTGTGATGGAGGCTAGTTGTCAGGGAAGCTGGGATAAGGACTACCCAGGTTTTACGCTGCTGTTAAGTGGTGTGGCCACAAATTTCTATTTATTGTCTCACTTTGCCAGAGTGAAGAAGAACAGTAGCCTTTCAGTTACAAGTGTTTCCTACCAGAGTCAGGATCAGAGGCTTATGAAAAAGGCCATTTTTGAGGGGCACTTGGTCCCAGGCTACTTTGAATAATTTGAAGCTGCACAGGGCCTTTGCACTAGCTATTCTCTGCCTGGAACACACCATTACCCATTTTATGCTTGTTCCCTCACTTCATTCAGGTGTTTGCTCAAATGTGAACATCCCAGAGAAAAATTCTTTAACAAACTATCTAAAATAATTTCTCTATCACATTCTAGCTCCCTACTCTTCTGTTCTGCTTCCCAGTATTATTTATCACCACCTGAAACTGTATTGTGTGCTTGTTTCCTTGTTTACCGTCTGGTTCCCCAGTGGGATGTAAACACCATGTGGGTAGGTTTTGACTTGCTCACTATTTCTTTAGCTCCCCAGCAGTGCCTGGTACATGGAGGATGCTGAATAAATATGTTAGATGAATGTATGATTGCATGTTAAATGATCAAAGCTGGGGCCACATCATCCATTTTGTCTTAAGAAAAGGTTAAGTCTAATTTAGAAAAGTTTTTTTCTATGGGTAAAAACTTTTTTATCAGGGATAAGCCAGAGTCAGCCAAACACTTATAACTTCCAGTGATTGTTTATCTTCCTCCCCTTCTACACCATAATCAACTTGAGAGCAGGTACCTGTGAGTCTAGTTCACCACTCTACTCCTGGTACCTCGACTATGCAAGAAGAAAAGTATTAATTTCCTGAATTTGATTAAAGTATGCAAATAAGTAGGGGTTAGCCAGGTGAGGAAGAGAAAGAAGATGGTTCCCAGCAGAGGAAAGAGCGTGGTGGAGGCCTCTGTCCTTGATGTGAGGAACAGACAGAAGAAGGCAAGTGTGGCGGGGTGGAGAGAGAAGGCGAGCAGGACGCCACCCGTCTGGAGGAATGGGCGGGGGCCGATCATGCCCAACTGTGCAGATTTACAGGCTTGGCTGGGCAAGTTACAAGTCTAATCTTTACTCTAAGAGCAATGGGAAGCTTTTTGCCTTGTGTACATGTTAGAGTGACATGTGATATTTGTCATACCGCGAATCTCTGGCGGCAGTGGGTGTAGGGAGCTCAGTTAAGAGGCTGTTTGACTCAGGCCAGAGAAATGGTAGTTAGATCTACAGAAAGTAAGTTCCATGAAGGTACCGATTACTCTCAGTTTTATTCACTGCTGCATTTCCAGCACCCAGAACAATGTGTGGCACTTATTAGATACTCAGCAAGTGTTTCATGAATGAATAGCATACTGGTTAGAAACGGAGGAAATAGATGTAAGAGATTGTTAGGGATTAAAATTAGCAGGCCATGGTGAAGGACTGGCTACTGAGTATGAGAGAAATGTCAGGCCAACTCCTAAGTTTCTGGTTTGTGGTACTACGTGGATGGAAGAGTATTGCCACTTCCTGCGACAGCAAGTAGCAGAAGAATCTGTATTTTGTGTTTCTGGTCCTCCTTGTTAACCAAGATCAGGACTTCTTCCTCTCTTCTTGACCTGGGAGGCCTTCTCAAGGCTGACTTCTGGTTATCCTTTCCCTGTTGGTGGACAGCAGAGGAGAGGGGCTCTGGAGGCCAGAACAGAGAAACTCTTGGATCGTGGAAGTCTGGTCAAGGCTTTGAAGAAGCCTATATGCTTATCATTTCAAATACATGTGAGGTCAGTGGAATGACTAGGAATATTGTAGGTCAGGATAAGGATGAAGGATAAGCGGCCAATCTCAACATAGTCTACATAGCCTTCAAAAAGAGGCTTATTATTAAGAAGTTAAACATTCTGCCCTGCCCCTGCTTTGAAAATTTATTCCACTGGCTATAAATAAAGATTATAAATTTGTGGGAAAAGTGACTGGCCAGGTATTTTCTTTTTGAGTTTAAGCAACTATTTTTTTTGAGTCATCTTGCATAAGAAAAATATCTTCTCGATCCAGATTTTCTGTGATGAAACCTTTCTGTGGACAGTGCAATCGGGTGAGCGTCAGCCTGAGGGCAGAGCCATCACCAGGAGACAGGGAGAAATACAGGGTGGTTGGTATTATTGGAGTACAAGAAATGTTGAGTTATAGTTGAGGATGGAAAGAGGACTGGAACATGTAGGGGAAGGGAATGAATAATTATGAAACTTCCTTTTAAGCAATACTCCCATATAATGGGATCATATTATACTTTCACTCTATGGCTGGCTGTTTTGAGGAGGTCTGTTAAGTATTTGAGCTTCTTCTAATATAGGTTTGAGATTAGAAATTCCTTCTAAGAGGTACAGAATCACTTCTTTTCTTTCTAGGAGTCAATATACTATACTGGAGCCAGACTGGGTTTGAATCTTGACCTTGGGGCAAATTACTATACCTCAATTTTCTCAATATTCAAGTGAAGAAAATAACTGTAGCTACCTGATAGAATTATACCTGAGATAATCTATGTAAAATATTTAGTACAGTGCTCAGTCAATGCTAACTGCTTTGTTATTATTTCTATTAGGATGCTATGAGGAAACTGTACCCAGTGACCTCACTAAGGTTGTGTATCTGCACCATTTAGCAGGTTGGGATTGCTGCATGTATGTGTATCTAGCAGATGGCTCCCATGTCCACTCTCTTCTGGGCTGGGAGGCATTGTCATGAAATGGAATGAAATACAAAGGTAGCAGCCGGTAATGTGATCACATTGTTTCTAAATGAAGGACACACCGTGTGCACTGTATGTTTGTACGGGGAACATGGACAGTGACGTTATCAAGGACAGCTACATGACCCGTGGGTTATATTTTGTGTTTGTTTTTGTTGAAGGGTAGAATAGACTGGGTAGAACAGAGGAAGGAAATACTTGCAACAATTTGGTGAAATCATTTTAAATGTAAAATAGTTATTTTACATTTAGCTATTAGTTTTTGAAGCATGATAAATTATCCTACTTCAAGGTCCTGAGACAATCAAATTAAATAACAGATGGGGAAATGCTTTTCAAAAAATTGAAATTACTACACGTATACAAGGTATTAGTGTGATTTATTTTTATCATCTTATTATTTGGTTGGCTTATGTCTTATAATTTGACTTTGTAATTTGATTTGGTGCAGATTAGGTTATAAATTTAACCTAAGGGGTCTAAGAAGCAGGAAATAGAAAATCAGCTTTTAGAAAATAAAGAGTCATTCCATACCATCTCTGTGAACCGATCTGCACAGGCCATTCGAACCCACTCTGGTGTGGCTGGGCTTGTCGCTGTGAAGTCCTCAGGTGCGCCTCTTTCTCGTCGTGCTGCGGCCACAGCATCAGTGATGGCAAAGAACACAGATGACCCCAGGAACATTCCAGACTCTCCAAGGCCCTGCAAGAAAGGACATTTGTTTTATATTATTTTATTATTATTATTTTTTATGAAGGTATTATTGATACACAATCTTATGCTGAGGTTTCACATGAGCAACATTGTGGTTACTAGACTCCCCCTATTATCAAGTCCCCACCACATACCCCATTACAGTCACTGTCCATCAGCATAGTCAGATGTTCTAGAGTCACTACTGGTCTTCTCTGTGCTATACTGCCTTCCCCGTAGCATTATGTGTGCTAATCCTAATGCCCCTTAATCCTCTTATCCCTCCCTTCCCACACACCCTCCCCAGTCCCTTTCCCTTTGGTAACCGTTAGTTCATTCTTGGGTTCTGTGAGTCTGCTGCTGTTTTGTGAAAGGACATTTGTCTTAGAAGCTGCTCTAGTAGACTATAAGCATTATCGGTCAGGGGCCAGGTCTTGTTTGCTGTTGCATCCCCACACCCTAGCCCAGTGTCTTGCATATAATAATTCTGAATAAATGTTTGTTGACTAACTAACTAAATGAAGCTTGAGCACTCTTAAAAATCCCAATATCACCCATACTTCCATAATTTTAAATCTTTGTTCTGTAGGAGAGGTGTGTGTGTGGTGAGGGGAGGATACCCTATTTAGAAAAGTGCATTCACAGTTTGAACTGGCCAACTTCATGTGCAGAGAGAAAAATGCCTTATTATGACTGCAGAGTAAGGGGAGGCCATGTACTCTAGAAGAAAGAGCCCATCATCTGCAAGGAATAACCAGGTAGCATAAATGAGTAATGTGGGCATGTGAAGGACAGTAAGGAATAAGGAAAATAAGGAATAGTTGGGATGATGGTGAGATAGAGGTACTCCATCTACCGTCTAGAAGGGTTGCTGTTCTTAAGGTCTAATTAATTGTTGCCTTCCAGGAGAACAGCCAAAATTACCAGATTATCCAAGTTTTTGAGAATTTAGATATTCTCATTTTAATGTAAAATCCTTTGACTTGAAAATACTGTGTTGGCCGTAGAAAACAAATCTGCAGGATAGATTCAGCCAGTGGGTCTCCAGTTTGTGGCCCTGAGCTAGAAAGACCAAGTTTGAACCTCGGCCCTTAGTCCTTGTGTTTCTCTGGGTGAGATCATCTCTCCAAGTCCCTGGTCCTTTATCAGTGGAAGTCAGGCAATGATGTCTACTTACAGGGTGTTGAGAAGTTCAGGAAGTGCAAAAGCCCCCAGCTCAGTGCCTGGTACCTGGTAAATCCCTGTTATTACTACATAGTCCACTCCATGGGGCACCTGCAAACCCATGATTTTCCTGAGGGTCTGGCTATGACCGGCTGGCCACAGCCACAAGGACTCAAGGGCCCTGCCTGTCCTGTTACCCTCGGCAGCCTGGAAGTTGCTGTCTGTGGGCTCTGAGCTTCCTTTTGAGAATGAGAATCCAAAGGTGCTGCTGACTGCCCTTTTCAAATTTGATCCCACCCCACCCCATCACCATTCACCCAGAGGAATTACTGGGCTGAAAGTGGGTTCCAGCTTGGAAATGATAAAATTGCAGCCCATCTACATGGACTCATTTTTTAAAATATCAATTTGCTATTCCTAGTAAGAAGTCTCCCAAAAGAACTTTAAAGAAAAATTTTAACAATATATCTCAAATTTCAATAAAGTTTCTACTCTGAGGGTGGTTTTCACATAATCTGCATATAGCAATGCAAACAAATGCTGTTCTTTAGTTCAATTTGCAATTTCACTGCTCTAAAGCCATTACTAAGAGTTGGTGTCTTTGTTTCTTGACGTTATTGACATTCCGGGCTAGCTGCTTCTTTGTTGTGGAGGCCGTCTTGAGCACTGCTTTGCAGCATCCCTAGCCTCTATGCATAGTAGTAACCTCTTCCCCAAGTTGTGACAACCAGAAATGTCCCCAGACATTGCCAATATTCCCTGGGGGTAAGAATTGCCCCCTACCCCTACCTCCAGTTGGGAACTATTGCTCTAGCTCCATTTTGGGGTATGGCTGAGACCCTACGGCTTTTAGAGATGAGTGATTGGTCTATGACCGTATGTGGTTGGTGGAGCTGGGGCAGGAATCCAGGTCTACCCAGACCTCAGTCCATGC
Organism: Phataginus tricuspis; assembly: GCA_029783875.1. NCBI lineage: Eukaryota > Metazoa > Chordata > Mammalia > Pholidota > Manidae > Phataginus > Phataginus tricuspis. The sequence goes on from JAQQAC010000477.1 coordinate 36,968,386, forward strand.
TGCCACTGCTTCCTAGAATTTCAGTAGCAGTGTCCCTTTGATCCCATTTAATATTTTAGTCTTAAGAGTCTTAAGCAAAGATGTTGTTCTATCAAATCAAAGCTTCTTGCTGAATTTTAGAGTTTTCAGTGAAAGAGAATATTAATAAATTAAATCCTTGGCCCTGGATTGCCATGGGGGAGATCACTTTTCTTCTCTGAATCCCACTTTTCTCAAAGTGATTCATCTCCAAATTCTAATACTCTATTGTGATTTGGCTCTGACAATGGTTGGCATTTTTTATTTCATCCACCTGCTTCCATTTACCATGCTACCTGAGCCATCACGCTGTACAGGTGTAGGTTTGGGGGCTTACCTTGGATGAATAGATGGTCAGTGGAGTTTGTGATGAAGGCAACAGAGAGACATTGAACTCCTTTGGAACATCAGTGATGGTTGGAATTTTGTAGTCATCTGGGCCTCGAGAGTACAGGACCCCTTCTGGAGAATATTTCAGCTCTTCAGTTGTATAAAGGCCCATTCCCTGAATGAATGAACCTTCAATCTGAAGGAGGAAAAGTCAAATTTTGTGAAATTTTATGCTTTTTAGAAGGCGTCTCTGGGGTAAATCACAGAATTTCCAGAATCTCCCACCTAGCCTTAGCTAATTTACATATCAATAGGTGTTTACCACTGTAGAGCCTCCCGCTGATCTGGGGTAAGGGGTAGAGAGAAAACGGCATTGTCTCCTCCCCTCCATTCCTGGTAGGTAATTGGTCTGGTGTCTGCCAGTCACCAAGGACCCACCCATGGAGTTCCTCCCAGAAGGTGGGGCGGGCGGGAAGTAGAGAGTGGGCCCTGGAGGCAGAACACAGCTTGGCGGGAGGAGACAGATGGCACAGAGCCTGGCTAGCGACTGTGAGGAATGAAAGCCTTTCTCCCAACCTGCCCTCTCCCTTGACTTATTTGGGTTTCACTGGTTTCATAGGGGACTTGCCCCAGGCTGAGAACAGCCTTCCCCGCAGAGCTACAGCCTCCTCCTACTCCACGGTGACTCTCTGGAAGTGACATCCATCTAAGTAGGCTAGCATTTACCTGCCCAATATCAATGGCTGGATTTAGGCTGCAACATGCATCCATAATGATGTCCGTTCTGATTTTCTGCCAAAAATTAAAATTACATAATCATAAAAACTTTAATTAAAAAGATAATTTTAAGGTTTATTCAAATGATCTGTTATTCCAGAACTCCCACTGGTTAATCAACGGTGCATTGAAATTCATCAGCATTAGAGTTTGGAAGACATCTGCTAAACTCTTCAAATTTAGTTCTAGGACTGTCAATGACCCCAAAGATCTTTTGCATTCATGGTTTGGACACTTCTTAAGTGACTCCAAAGTCCATGGCATGTTGGTGTCTTGAGTGTCACTTAGTAAATAATTGAGCCTGGTTGTTCATGATTCTCAGTCTGGATTGGTTGTTCTAATTTAATTCATGAGCTCATCTAGTCCTCATGATAGTTTGATGTATGTGGTATTATTGCCATTTTATTAAGGAGATCATATAGCCAAGTGGCATGTATGAATTTGAGGATTTACAAGGTCTTGGAGTATATTAAGGGCAAATCTTGAGACTACCTCTGACTTTGCTAATCCACTTCCTTCCCTGAGAAACATCGCACTAATCTGGCTCTTCTTTCTTGGCACAGAGCTGTGCAGGCAGATTGTTAAGGAGCCACAGAAAGCCCCTCATGTGCCTGTGGTCTATCTCAGGAATATCTTTGGGCTTCTCTTCTGCCCCCACATCAGTGCTTGTTCTGACAATATTGTCATTCTCTGTTTAGGGTCAATATCTGGGCTCCTACTTTCTTTGTAGCCCCTTAGAACAGCAGTTCTCTTTTGATTCAAATGTTGGCCTCTCAGACAACCTAAGACATTGGGACCAGCATTCATCCATTGTCAGCCTGGAAAGGGCAGGAGATTGGACCTCCCTAAGGGTGGGCCTTCACTTTACTTCCATCTTGAAACCTGGCATGTTTTGCATTATGGATGTTGGACAATGGCTACAAATGGCTGTACACTAACTGAATCATCAGGCATTTAAGTTCAGGGACCACAAACGGCCAGCAGCAATAAGGCTGGTCATTTAATTTCTCTGATTTCTCTTTAATTAAAAGAAGAAACTATTTCAAGGGACCTAGGTGATGCTGAAACACTCAGCCTTAAACAGTAATGAGGAAGGTACTGGGAAGACCACATCTTAACTTTTCTGGCACCATAAATTCTGGATGATCTCTATGAGGTTTGTTTCTTCAGAGATTTATACTTAGTATAAATAAGAAAAAATAAGTATGTCCCAAGTACTGCATGGAGCATAGTTATTCCAGAAAATTATTTATTGTTTATCTGAAATTAACATTTAACTAGGTGTCTTTCCAGGCTGTATTTTTATTTGCTAAATCTGGCAACACCAGCTTCAGCTTCAGGGTGGAGGAAATCACTAAGTGATTTCCAAAAAACAGCTTCCCACTTAGTGGGAAGCCTCAAATGACTTACAGGTGTGCCAAGACACTGACACTTGGGTTTTCTGCGGGGTCTGGGACAGGATTGCCAGGCTGGTCACCTGCCACCATGGTTTTCTTGTTTGCAATAGTGTGCTGTGCAAATATTATCATTATCTATGTGTACCACGATGTAAAAAGCATTTAGGAAATGCAATTTTAAAATAAGCACATGAGTTATATATGTTCTAATTTCATGAGTTTATGTCTTCATAATGATCTAGAATGAAATGGAGACATAATATTAGTGTGTCCTAAGGATTAACTTGAGTGGAACATGAGGGCAACTACTCTCCAGATTTCCCTTTATTTACTATATTTTCTATTTTATTTATATAAAATTTAAGTGGTGAACAAGTTAATCAATAATGGGCAATAAAAGACATTTTGATAAGAGGTGCAACTCTTATTATTGCCAACATCCTTCCTATTTTACATGAATTAACCATTTCTAGTTTTGGGCAAGATGGTTCAAGGTGATTTTGGAATAACTTATGTATGGAATTTAGGTATGTCATCAGTCCATTCTGTAAATTTCTTAACAATTTACTATACTTTGGGTTATACTACATCTATTTAAGGTTTCTGTAATCTCTGTTTCCATGATGGCAGCTGGGTTATAACCTTTAAGGTGGAAGTTACTAACTTCTGGTTAAATAAGACTCCCAATGTCCCATAGGATGCTTTATTAAACAACAAACACCAAAATATTTTCACTCCCTACCTCCAAACTCCTCCAATCTATTTCTTTAGGGCCAGTAGTATCCTTGGGATAACTGACTTTGGAGAAACATTATCACATTGCTATGTGCTTTCAAAATGTTTATTCAAGACAATTTACCAAATTACCTATTCCTTTAGATTAGATAACTTGACCTTCCTTTTTTTTTTTGCAAAAACTTTAGAAAATGATTTTGTTATCTGAAATGGAATAAAAAACTAGATATTTTAGGCTCCCATGAGCAATTCTTTCTTGACTACTTTTTAATTTGGTTTTGTATTGAGATATAATTGATGTCATATTAGTTTCAGCTGTACAACATGATGACCTGACATTTGTATGCATTGTGAAATGATTATGACAATAAGTCTAGTTAACTTCCATCACCATACATAGTTACAAAAATTTTTTTCCTTCTGATGAGGACTTTGAAGATCTACTCTCTTACCAACTTCCAAATATGCAATACAGTATTATTTTGTGTTTATTTTTAATTGAATTATAGTTGATATAGAATCTTATACTGGTCTCAAGTATATAACACAGTGGTTTAACAGTTATCCATATTGTTAAATCCTCACCCCCTCAAGTGTGGTTATTATCTGTCAAAATAGAAAGATGTTACAGAATTATTGGCTATATTCTCCATGCTGTACTACCATCCCTGTGACCAACTTATATTTTTGTGCCCTTTTATCTCCCTACGATATTAATCATAGTCAACATGCTGGGCATTACATCTCCATGAGTCACTAATGCTATAGCTGCACGTTTGTACCTTTGAGCCCCTTCATTGATTCCCCCTGACCTCTGGCCATCGCCAACCACCATCATGAGCAATTCTTTCTTGACTACTTCTTTTTCTATGGAAATTCAGGATAAGGCTGGATCTCTATACATCCCCTTGGAATTGAAAAAATCTTGTTCTTTTCTTTTTCATTAAAGTATCACTGATACACAATCTTATGAAGATTTCACATGAACAACATTGTGGTTTCAACAAATGAATCTTGTTCTTATCATACAAATAGTACATAATGAAATTGAGGCTATTTAATGTGCAACACTATCTTGTTCTTTTAATCTGCCAAGAGGAATGTTATATTTGACTTACCTTGTGAGCTCCGGTCAGGCAGTCAATTTCAACCTCAGAACAGGCTGCTCCATAGACATAGTACGGAAAAGGGTCTCCTTCTCCCTTCTCCCAGTCCATGAAGGCCTTGTAACCCCTTATGGAAGAAATAAAGCTCTGTAACTTGGGATGTGAAGGGTTGCAAACAGTGTTGATTCATTTAAAAAGTTACTAAAGTATTCTATATAATTCCATTTTATAGATGTTTATTTCAATTGCCTTTTAATCTCACTTAAACGAGTACCTGTATTTCCAATTTACCTGGTTAGAGCAACACTATCACTTGCCTCCATTTGCAGAGGATCCTCTCTGTGCTGTAGTTAGGATCCAAAAAGAGAGGGGCCGAGACTGTTTTGGTCTGGATCTGACAGTGTGTATATATCCATGGTTTAGGGTTTGAGTTTTAGCTCTGAACTTTGAGAATCAATTGATCAACTGATTTTATCAGTGTTCCCAAAGGGACCCCAGAGATCATGTTAACAAAACTCATAGGGGACTAATGGTAGTTCAAAGCTGCTAAAAAAAGGCCAGTAACTCAGTGTGATGGAAGATTTTCACAGCTATAGGGCTGATTTGCTCTCTTCTTGGGAAACTGAACTCAGGAATTTAGAACTCATTCTGTCCAGGGCACTGCCTGTGCTGTTACCGCCTTCTTTCCTCCTTTCTTCATGAGAAACTGCGTGGGTGTGTGTGTGTGGGAATACAGTTCGGTGGTTTTTCATCAGACTGTAAAACTGATGCCACGCACTTCCTGAACCTGCCAGTGAGCTCTCCTCTCTGGACTTTACTCAGTTAGCATGCATTTCCTGGGAGCCGCTCATGGCAGACACGGCGTCAGTCACGGTCACTGTGGTTGGCAGCCATCCCCCTGCCTGTCTCCTCCTGCCCGGTTTGGAGCTTCACAATAGGAAGGTAAAGGGAGGGAGAGCTGTAAAATTGAGCTGAAAGCTATTTCTAATAATATCTTTTTGATACTCACCATAGAGAAAAGCAAATAATGATTCAATGTTCTAAGGTTTTTTTTTTTACCCAGTAAGGGTATTTTTGCTATTTAATTAAATTACTTATTTGACCATCGCTTAAAGCCTATGTGAAATCATGGAATTTAGGGCTTAGAAGGGATCTCAGTGATCACATGGAAAAACTTATTTTACAAATTGAAGATCTAAGGCCTAGAGCAATGGGGTTACCTTTTATTTTCTCAGCTAATTCCAGACATTATTGTACTTTTTACCTGAAGTATCCAGTGGCTGAAAGGCTGATTCTTTGTTCAAAAGCAGCTTCTACCTGCAGGATGTGCATATTTAGTCAGAAAAAAATAAACATACTATCTGATAAGTGAAAATGAAAATATCCCCTGTTCCAATGTTGACATCTGATAATTGTTGCTGGTGTTTTGTTACCATCGTGATATATATTATGATACTTTTTTTCCTCAGCTGGCATGCTAACAAGTTCCTGATTGAGTTCAGACTGAGTTCAGTCTGAATTAAAGAAATAAAATGGAATCCTGCAGTAGTAGGTGCTTGGATAACAAGCTTTTTGGGGCTTCATTTCTGAGTGTTAGAACTCTTGTTAAGGGTGAGATAATTGTTCTAATGAAATAAGATATAAGATATTGTAAAGTAGGGTTAAATGGGTCATTTCCCTTAAGACTTGTCCAATAGCCACTAGGCCTTTAGTTTTCATCCTCTCTGCTCAAAAACATCAGCATTTTTCTGTGGCTTAGGGAGGCTCAGTCTTTTCCTCTTCTTGTTATTTAAGCAGGGCAGGTAAGGCCTTCTGGGTATTCCTCATACACGTCCTTTCCTCCTCTCAGCGATGCTGTTCCCTGTGTGCCCTCTCCATCCACACCTAGTATACAGGGAGCAGCTGTCTCAGCCTTTTGTGATCTGGCCCTCTCACAGAAACCTGCTCTTAAAAGGATTGTGCGGTGTGGCTGTGCCCTGCCCTGATGCTCTCAGCACTGGTTGTATTATTTTCTCATTTGTGGTAGCATACAGAGTGGACCACTTACCCAGTTTTCCCAGGTACCTTCTGGGTTTTTCTTAATGATGGGTTCAAGGCGTTTCAGCAGGATCTGACAAGCATTCTTGAAGGGGTAAAGAAGTGAATCCTCATTAAAGAAGAGCCCAGTGGTTAGGATTTGTGCAGAAGAATATTAATTGATAGTTGATCAGGTCAGTGAATGCTTATGGAGTGTCTGATATTGATACATTGGGAACACTGAGACCTTAACGAAACAGCCCAGCCCCTGACCTTGAGGAGAGTGTCAGTTACTGGAGGGTTTTTTCCCTGCCTGGTTCACTTCCTATGAAAACAAGAGCCCAGCTGAATTTCTACTCTCAGGTCCTCTTTCTAAGAATATTTATGTTCTTAGTTCCTTCTTCTCGTTTTCTATATCTTTGACTTATACTTTTTTTTGTATTTTTCAGCCATTAAAATAAATGGAACAAGATACTAATTTTCATTTGTATCTGTGCTTTCCAATATGCGATAATGACATGTCATTATCCTTCTGGATCTGAAACATTATTCACTCTCTGTCCATCCTTCTATCTGTTTATCCATCTACCATCAAGCTACTGCAATGAAGGCTTTAGCTATGGGTGTGAAGTGAGAAAATAACTAAATTTGTTTTTATGAACACAGAAACCAAAGCCCTAGAAGATGCATTAACGTTTAGTTCGGGCTGACAGCTCCCATACACACCAAGCTGTTTCAGCTTGTGTTTGCTTCTACCTAAAAGTGAATCTCATGAATTTGAGGTTTCCCACACATTTGTTCTGAGTGAAAAGTCTCTGGTTTTTGAGCCTCTAAGAGGTGTCCCCACAAAGATGGGTTGGACTTGATGGTGGTTCCTCTTGGTAGCATGAGTACAGTGTCCTGGGAGTGAAGGAATATACTGCCCCACAACATCCCAATGGAAAAAGTGGACATTTTGTAACAGAAACATAACAAATAGATGTTAATTAAAAAATACATGCAATCAGATATTTGAATTAGGGTATATGAAGTCATGGTTCTATTCTTAAAAAGTGAAAATTTAGCATTTTTTACATCAGTTATTAAACAAGTACAAAGAAAAATAAGAAGCACTCTGGTAGAACTCCACTGCTGCAGACACATAATCGCACCATATCTACCTGGCGTGGGTCATGCCTGACTACCTGCCTGCAAGGACTTGTTTGTGTCAGAGGAGACATGCATAGCTCTGCATTACTCGGTGCCCAGATTTCTTCTTTCTGTGTCTCCCAGAGACAGAGACCACCTGTTCACCAAAAGCCATTCTCCTCTTCTTCCACAGTAATGGACACATGCTTTCCAGCATCTCTACAGTTTTTCACCCTCCTCTGCAGTTAGACATGGCCTGAGACTGGTTCTGCTAATGGACGAGGAGTGGAAGTGACTTGCCTCACTTCCAGGCTTGCATGCCTCTTCCCTTCCCTGGCTCACTGCAATGACGATGCTCAGGGCAACCTTGGAAGCCACATGGTGAAGATGGAGGAAGTGCCCTCAGTCTGGATACTCGAATGACAGCACATTCCCTCTGCACTGTTATGGGTGCAAGTAAGGGACTTATGTTGTGTTTGAGCCATTATGTTCTGGGTCTGTTTGTCACCCCAGTTTAGCCTACTCCAACTAACACACTCTCCTGGTGGTTTGGTTTTCCCAAGCTGACGTTTGGTGACACAGATGACTTCTCTGAGTCCAACCACTTGTGCCTATATTCAGCTAAGAAAACCAGAGATGTGGAAAAGGAGCCAGGGAAAGACAGACAGGAGGAAGCACCTGCACAGCTCTGCCATTGACGTCTGAACCGATGGATCCTCCTGTGGCAACTGTGTTAGGCACTGTGGCTGTACTTGTTTCACAGATGTATATATAAGCCATGGGTATTTTTAATTCACGGCTGGCCACCTAGGAGAAAAATAAATATTTTCAAGCCCAGCAAAGACTTCTATGAAGATTTGAGTCATTATTTTTCTTAATAAAAACTAAACTACTATTTTATTATATCCATGATACCCTTTAAACCCTTAAATAATGTATCTTATAAAAATTAAAACCAGTTTTTAGTAGAGTCTCATGCTGATTTCGAAAGTGTTTTCTTGGTAATTTTCCACAGTGGTTCTTCCCTTCATATTTAGTACATTTAGGATGTTAAGGATTTCCTTTTTACTAAGTTTTACGTGTGTAGAGATTAGGCCAAGTTGAGATTATTTAGATTTATTTAGTGGCAGTGGCAGAAAGAGAGAGATTAGATTCACTGGTTCAGAGTTTGATCTTAAATCTGTTGGTATCAGTATTAGATGAACTTGGGATGACCCTGAGGGCTTGTCTTCTTTCTTGCCCTCATCCCTCCCTGAACTCTACCTTCCTCCCCATTTTCTTCTATTTGTCCCCACTTCCTTATGCTAGTACTTGTTTACTTTTTTCTTTTCTGTTCCTTTCTTTCCAGTTTCTCTAGCAGACACATGCGGAGATTAAGATATTTAATTAAGAAGAATGAAAAAGAAAGAAAGGAAGGGAGGAAGAGAAGGAGGGAAAAGCTGCTGTTATCTTCTAGTTTTTGCAAAAACACTTTCTCCAGATGTCTGCAGTTACATTCCTGTTCCTAAATGCCAATCTGTAGACTAATTTTTCCAGAAGGATGCAAAATAGGAAAAAAAACAATGATGCTTTCATTGGTTTTTGGTGATGAAAATGCAAAGGGAATTTACCGGGTCACCTAACTGGGAAGGGTAGATGGAGCTAGTATCAGACACGTCTGCATAGGCCTTTGTGCTCTCATCAGGGTCGTCCTGCAGCCTCTCACATTTGCTTTTCTTACTACAATGGCTGTGTTATTTCCACAGGAGACAGGCTTCCTCTACGCACAGAATTGCCCTGACAACCCCTGGCCTATAGCATAGTAGCTCAACAACCACAGGGGAATGAGAGTTCCTTTCTCTCAGCATCTACACATCAGTCCTGGAAAAGGATTTTGGTCATGTGTCTTCCCCCTGGACCAATCCCAGCAGCCAGTGGGATTCAGGACCCGTGACTGGCCAGACCTGGCACCTGTGCCTGTATCTGTGGCAGATGCTGGGTCAGGGCAGGGGATGGGGCCAAAAGGTACCAGTACTGTGTGTGTGTTAAAATATCCTCTAAAAATTATAGGATGATCACAGTGGATGAAATACTTGTCCTTACTTATCAAAATAATACATTAGCAACCTAATATTGTCCAAAGTTTAAAAACTACAAATGCTGGTCTCAGAACAGAAAGGCTGAGAAACTCCTTCTCAGGGAGTGTCTGTGGGACTCACCCACCACAGTGCCCCCGAGACTCCTCAGTGGTGCTTCACTAACAAGCACCTCCGCCCATCCACCCTGGCCGCGCTCTAGGAGTGTTCACCCATGGGGTTTCCATGGCGCTTCTGCTACCTCAGTCATTCTATTCGACATGTAAGAAGTTTCTCAACTAAACAGTTAAGGTCTTATGGTGCGAATACAGGAAGTCACCATCTGACTTAAAATTAGTGACAAATATCAGTCACATCAACAATGTATGGATTTATAATTTCATTTCTCTTACCTGTACCATTTTGGTGTGAATACCTTGTCCCATTTCGTTGCCTCCATGTGTGACCAGTACAGACCCGTCTGTGTAGATGTGAACAAGTGCAGCTGCCTAGTAAAACAACCCGGAAGACTCCGCTCAGTGCAAATTTAGTGAGGTTCAACATGATTTCTCATAGTGAAACACCAGTTTTACAGAGCTGGGAGAGTCCGAGAGGTAAGCTTTCCTGGTAGGATTCTGAAACTTGGTTCTGTTTTCTGCAAAAGTAAAGACCATTCCTACTTGGGAACTTGGTTTTAATAGGAGGCCCTTTAGATACTCAGGAGTTGTGAGTACTGGTTCCAACGATGTAAAAGTCACTACCATACTTAACATCTCTGGCTGACCAATCAATTAGCTACTTAAATATTTGTAAGTACTTGGCATGCGTTATGCGCCAACCTATGCTCAGCTCTAGATATATAAAGACGAACAAGAAGTGGTTCTTCAACAGTGCAGCAGCTCACAGAGCAGTGGTGTTGGGGGACACGCTGGAAGTGAGCCATTACAGTGCAGAATGACCTATGAGATAATGGGCGTGGCCCAAGGGGCCCTGAATAACTGGACAGGGTCTGGTGGGGACAGAGACTTGGTGTTAGGGGACAGCTCCAGCTGCTTCTGTGGAGCTTGGGGAATCATGAAATAAGAAGCGCTCACCATTAGGCAAGGTGGGCAAAGACTCCCCATGTCTGTAAGGGAAAGCCTCGCTCCTCACTGTAATATGAGACCCCTTGGGATTTGGTCTCTTGGACTTTTCCCATTTCATCCCTGTCTTTTCCTGCCTTGCTGCCAAGTCTGGCCTTACTGCTGCCCCTTCCCTCACTTGGGTTCTTGCTTGTGCTGTTCTCACGTCCCAGCCTGCTCCCAGCCTTCAGACCCACACCCCATGCTCTCTGTTACAACTTCCCGAAATACTCCTTACCCCTGCCTGGGAAGGTTCAGTCACCCTGTTCTCTGCACTTCCTCTTACAGGGGTGTACTGGGTTGAACAGTGTCCCTCGAACATTCCTATCTACCTGGAACTTCAGAAGGTGACCTTATTTGGAAATAGTTTCTGCAGATGTAATTAGTTAAGTTGAGGTCATATTGGATCAGGGTGGGCCCTAAACTCAATGACCAGTGTCCTTATAAGAGGCCATGTGAAGCACAGAATATGGCCATGCGGACATGGAGGCAGGTTTTGGAATTGTGTTGCACAAGCCAAGGAACACCAGGACACGCCAGGAGCTGGAAGAGGCCAGGAAGGCTTCTTCTCTGGGTCCTCCTGACAGGCCCAGCTGACACCTGGCTTTTGAACTCTAGCCTTCAGAAAGGTAAGAGAATAAATGTGTTGTTTTAAGCCACACAGTCTGGCACTTTGTTATGGCAGCCCTGGGAAATGAATCCAGGGGGTGACAAGCTCTCTGGGGAGTGTCAGGGAGGAAGGGCACTTGGTCTTGTTCATCTCTGAGTCCTGCAGAGAACTTTGAGCAGGTCTGAACCACAGGGACACTAAATAAATATTTGTTAAACTGGATGAATGGAAATATATTTTTCCTTCTGGAAGAGGAGGAGAATGAGGGGTAAGAGGTGGAGGAATTAGAACTTCTGTCTGTTCTGTCTGGAAATGCCTGGAGGCCCACGATGGCTGAGAGGAGCTCTGGGCCATTGGGACTTGTAGGTGATAATAATAGTATTTATTTACTGTGGGCCTCTTGACTTCCTCTGAGGACAGTGCTTCTTATTCTTAGTTTATAGAAAGTAGGCGTTCTAGCTCTGTGAATCATCAGCTGTCCTGAAATGACACTTTTCAACCCCTAGCCTGGTGATTCTTGGGGGCATCAATTTGGAACTCTGCAGGGAATCTGGAGGCCTTTCAAATGTAGATTTAATGTCATTGCTTGATTTGAAGAAGTGGTGAGGTGAGAAGTTGGCTCCTGTGGGGGACCTGGGTGAGTAGGCTGCTCGTTAGGGGAGGGCCGGCCAAACAGGTGAGGGGAGATGTGTATAATAAAAAACAAATATGTGGTGTTTGTCTTGGTTATTGGCACAGAGCTTCTAAAACCCTGGAAACTGACTGTCTTTTGTAGGCTAAAGAGATGACTCTTAGGGGCCAGGCTGCAGGTATGGGGATGAGGGGCGGAATTGTCGCTAGAAAAACCAACCACATGGCTAGAGGGCTCCTTCTTTCAGCTCTGCCGCTGACCCCAGGGAGGCGGCAAGGACTAGAGATTGAGTTTAATCACCAGTGATTTAGTCAATCACACCTATGTAATGGAACTTCCTTAAAATCCCCAAATGACAGTTTGGGGAGCTTCCAGGTGGGTGTATACACCCAGGAGCTGGACGGCGGCGTGCCCGGAGGGGGAGGGCACAAAAGCCCCCACCCCTCTCCACACCTCACCCTATACATCTCTTCCTTTTGGCTTTTTTGGTTTGTATCCTTTATAATAAACTGGTAATAATCATAAGTGCTTTCCTGAGCTCTGAATTGTTCTAGCAAATGTTAAACCCTGAGGAGGTGGGTAGTCATTTGGACAGAAGTGTGGGTAGCCTGGGCACCCCATGTTCACTGGTGTCTGAAATGGGAGCACACTCAGCCCTTGACCTATGGGGTCTGCACTGACTCTGGGTAGGTAGTGTCAGAGTTGAATTGTTGGACACCCAGTTGGTATTGGAGAATTGGAGAACTGATGTAGAAAAGACACATCATTTGGTGTTAGTAGGAAAGAACCACACAGGTGGCTACCCAGGATCTTTTATGCCCTGGCTGCTGATTTAATCTAGGCTTGTGGACATGACAGTTACCCTTCTTGCACCTCTTTATAGGATGGGCACAGTGGGCTTGACAGGAGTGTGACCCAGAAGCCCAGGGAGCCTGACCCTCCCTGCCAGAGGAGCCACAGCCCTGCGAGGTGCATCTGGGATCTACCAGGAGGTAGGGGCTGCCCAGGATAACTACACAGGGTTCTACATTCATTAGCTCATGGCACCCTCATTAATCCTAAGAGAAAGGATTACTATTCTCATTTTATAATTGAGGAAGCTGAGGTTCAAGAAGTTAAATAACTTCCTTGATATCACACAGCTCGTAGGTGGCAGGGCCAAGGATTTCTTAGGGAGATTTGACTGGCTGACTAGGGATTTGGGACAACTGCTTTATTCACTAAGAAAGATTTCCTTGGACAGGGCAATTTTTGTGGGGGTGTGTGTGTGTGTTTGTGTGTGAGTGTGTATGTCTACTGGCTGACAGTAGTTGGGTATAAGTAGAAGAATGCTCTCAATGGTATACACACAGGGAGATTTAGTGTATTTTTAGATTTATATTTAGATCTAATACATGTAACATTTTCCAGTTCCTAAGTTTCTGCTTTTGGTGGACAATAATGGGAAGGCAGCAACCTTTCCTGGTTTTCTAAACAGCTTTCCTATATATGACCCATTGGGATTGCTGGGAAGACTTGTCAGTACCAGTCCTTTTGTTATTTAACGGCTCCCCTACATGCCACCCTCCTCTTCCCTTCTGGATAGGGTCTCCGAATGCCTTGCCCCTTCCTTTCACAAAGCTACATAGGAGGATTTTTGGACCCCTCCGCCCTCTTTTCCCATTCAGAATTGACACAGAGACGAGGTGGCTGGAAACTGCCGGCTGGCCAAGGCTAAATGGAATGACTTTCTCCCCTCAGACTTAGGTGCCCTGAGGAGCGCTGTGGTGTCTGGGGCATGGACCGGAGAAGCCTCATTCTTGCCTCAGCCATGAGAACCCCGAGCTCAGAAAGCGCAGAACCACAGGCCTTCCTTGAATGGTGGGAGCTGCTCGGTGCCCCAGCTTGGCAGTTATGTCAGTCCTGCAGGTCTCACCCTTGCTGATGTCATTTCTCTACTGCACTGTGCTGAAAGCGCTTGCAGATCGGAGGTTGCTCAGGAGAGTTCTGTACATTTCTGCCAGGTGCTTGGGAGGAGGGACACGTGACACTCCCATGTCAGCACAAGCTGACTGTGCCGGAAGTGTGCATGACATGAGGGTCATTCGCCGTGTAGAGGGGCCTTACCTGATGATAGCTTGTTGCAGCAAAGCCAACTGAAAACTTCATGGGGATAATAGCAATGCCTCTCTTCTTCCAGTAATTCTTCTTATTGAACTCTTCCACTTGCATTCTTCTGCTCTGAAAGGAAGACTTGTCCAGACATTCGTTCCAACATCTTATTAGGTTCTCAGGGTTGAACACTTGTTTGTAGATGGTTTTATCAGCTGTTTTGTACATGTTTTTCTCCCTTACCTGAAATGGGTAAGAAATGGAGTCAATAGTTATGGTAAGACAGAAACTGCAAAATTAAGACTTGAAAAGCCTCTCCATTAAAGCACAAACTTTGGTGGTGAGAAGACAGGGTCTTTCTTTTTCTGTGAACAGCATGTGTTTTTGCAAAAATAATGGAGGTTATCTCTCATCTCTTCTTCAATGTCCCAATTAGGGTCTCTTCCTCCTGGAAGTGGAGGTTAGTGGTAGCGACTGGTCCATGAAGGCCTGTAAATGGATGATCTTAGGGAGGCAGATACTGTTGTTTTTCTTAAGAAATATTCAAAGGATGGAGTAGAGTTGGCAAGGATTTATTGTCATAACTGAAGATTTGTTCTGCTGGAGAGGAATAATATTGCAGCTAATGAAAAATACCAGATCTTCTCTAAGCCTTCCAATTGCCTTTGGAATGTGTGGTCAAATCTTTCCCAAAATGTATTTGAATATGGGTGTGCCTTATGTCCTGGAAGCTTGCAACATCTGACAAAGAAGGAAAGCCCCGGTGAGATATGCTCAGGAGTTTTTTATTATTCCCATCACACTCTAACAACAACAAAATAATTACTGTTATAAGCAGTAACATTGGAATCATACTATCCAGTTTATGCAAACAAACACTTTAATGAATGCTAACTCACCTGATTCTTGCAGGAACTCTGTGAAGTGAGTCATTTTTGTCTTCATTTTATAATGAAGGAAACTGATCCATAAAGAAGTTGCCTCTCCTTGATCAAGGTGTTATACTTGCCTAGATTACCCTTCCACTATGCCTGTCATTCTTCAAGGTGTATCTCAAGTGCCATCTTATCCAGAAACTTCTTCCCAACTCTTTAGCCTCCAAGCCAATGTGATGCCTTCCTACACTTCATGTGACTTCTCTTGGGGTAACTATTGTCTTTCTCATACAGTATTTAATTGTTCTTTTGTGTGTAGGAAGTACTATGACAATCACAAATCATAAACCCAGTGGTCCTCTGTTGTATTTAGGGACAAGGGGGTTCAAAGGAAAAAATATAGAGAGAGTCCTTATCGGAGCAGAAAGTCCGTATTGGGGAAATAAGATAGAAGTATAAAAAGTAGGCTGGGGTCTGACTGAAATGTGTGAGGAGTGGAAAGGTATTACCAACAATTATCTCAATTACCAGGGTTAAGCTGCCTTTCCGTCACCTAGCATATTGTACATACTGTGCACCTTCCCGGATGTTGCAGATCTTAATATTTTTTGGAGGGCATTCTTTTGGTAATATATCTCAAAGTTTTCAAGTTTAATAGCCATTCCACCTCTGTAAATTTATCCTACAGATATACACAGTAAGGTAAAGATAGACCCTTGGTACAACTGTGCCAAGGTGTTTGTTGCAATATCATTTAATAGCCAAAAATGGGTAACAACCTGAGTGTGTACCAATAGCGGAGTGACCAGATAAATGACAGAATATCCCTGTTACACAGCACCCTTCAGTCATGAAAAAGAATGAAGCAGATCATTCTACTGACACAGGAAGATGGCCATGGCCTATTTGTCAAATAGAAAAAGTAAAGTGCAGAATAATATATTTATTATGGCCTCATTTTGGTAAATAACTGCATATGTGCATATATACACTATACATCAATGTTTACGCATGTGTGTATGACTACAGATGGGTGGATACACATAGAGAAATGACTGGAACAATAAACATGGGAACTGCTAACAATGGTTACTTGCCTTTGACCAGGAGGGATGAGATGACAAAAAGGGGACCTTCGCTTTTATCTTTAATTACCTCAGTGTTGTTTGAATTTTAAAGACAATTATTTTTGTACAAATTTAAAAAAGAAAAGTCTTTGCATAAGGAGGGAGGAAGAGAGTGTGAGGTGAGTTCCTTTAAGTAGCACTTAATTTATCTTGACTTCTGAGCCAGGGCTCACTTGTGTGGTTCTTCTAGGGTGACTTGGGTAGCTGGTTCCCACTTGGTTCAGCAACCTTGGTCATGACCTTGATCACCAACTCACCTCTTCTGGCAGAAGGCCACATTTGGCTGCCACAGCTGTGATGCAAGATTCTGTTATGAGGGTTCCTTGTGGGAAGCCAAATCCTCGAAAGGCTGTATTGGATGGTAAATTTGTCATGCATGCGCGGCCCCGGAACCTGAGGTTGCAGATTTTATATGCATTTTCCAGCTTCAGTGTAAGAAACTCTGTTACCTAAAGTAAAAGGTGATATTCACATATATTGGACAACCCTTTTCTCTTTTCCTTAAAAGTCAAGTACAGAGTACAGCTGTCTGTGGAACTTGGTAAGCACTTGAGCAAATGTGCTCCATAGACTCATCTAGTCATTCTGCATTCTATTCACCATTATAGGTGCTGCTGGTTTCTGTACACATACCTGTTCAGAGTCATCCAGGGTGCATCCTCCATTAATGAAGCACTCAATATCTAGAGCTTGGATTTGCCCATTGTTCAAGAATCCCACCTGTCACCAAATAACAGACATTTTATATGTTTAAAAATTACATGCCAATTTCAAGCCACAGCCAACTCTACTACTGGGTGGGACTGAAGACAGACTGCTCCTGTTGCTCTGTGGCATGTGCCTAGAGTGTGTGCCAAGCTATACCCTTGTCTTTCAGTGTGTGGCTGACAAAGAGCAACTCTGACCTGCATTTTGCTAAGCCCTTTCATTTCAACGTGTAATTTTCTGGCTTAACAGTCAGTGTGGAATTCTAATGTCCTTGCTTGTCTCCTGGCATATAACTGCTACCCTCTTCTTTAATCTTTGAAGATTCTCCTTCAGTTTTTCAAACCTCTAATTTAATGTTGGTTTCTCTCCCTTATGGAAAAGTCTCTGGAATTCTAGAGTTCATTAGAATGAATCACAGTGCGTCTCGTTACAGGAAAGCCTCGGAAGCTGAGGTCTGGGAATGGACCCAGGAATGACTGTTGTCATTTTATTGAGCTGGTGGATATTGAGCTTTGTAATTGGTTAAGGATGTAACAAATGTGAGCTAGTGCTGCTGCTATTTGTTGGGACTTACAGAAAGTACCTTGCATTTTTCTGAAGTTGCCACTACCCTCCTACCCACTGGGCTAGCTTATTGGCATGGCCCAGATTGAAATTCCTACTCCCTGTTACAGTTCTACCAAAAATGGATTGGCCCTGGTCCCTTTGCCTTTCTGAAAATGGATATAAGTACATGGTTACTACTCCAAGGAAAAATGTTGAATAATAAACCAGAGCAGGCTGGACATGTAGGAAAATCCACAAATTCAGACTTGATGGTAATTTTGGCAAATGCTAAGCTGAAGTTTACCTTGGACTTTTCATGAAGAAGGGATTGCTAAGCAAAATAGTATGACAAACAAGGTAGCAGAAATAATGCTTAAATTGTTTAATACAAACTTTTCAAGAGTTTTGGAAGAACCTATCCACACATAAACATTTATTAAGCTAATTTACAAATAGTTTTGAATAACCAGGAAAAATCTTTTTTAGCTAGGTTTGAATGAGGATATATATATATATATATATGTATATTACACACACATACACACATTATTATTATTACTTTGGAAGTAAAATTATGTTTCTTTAAAAATAAAATTTGGATTTTTCAAAAAATCTATGTCGCTCTTTTTAATTACATTTTAAGTTACTATGATTACCAAAATATTTATAGTCTAGAACCTTAATGTGTACTAGTACTGAAAGAGTCTCGCAACTGTAATGCAGCTAAAGCTTGACTTATAATACAGGCCAAAGCTAAAGAACTCAACGACCACTGTAACAACATCAACTGCCACAAGCCAGAGGGCGCCTCTACATTGTTCTTGGTACTAGTAAGATAATAGCTGTGAGTGTTAATTTCTGTGTATTTGAAGACAAATCAAAAGTTTCATGGCCAACTATGGTTCTTTACTCTCTAATTATAAAATTAATAGTGTCAATGAAAGAAATAAAATTATGCTGTGGTATGGAAGGCCTTGGCTTTAGTAATATGGGGGATGTAATAACTTAGTAATCGAAGTATCTTAATGGCAACATTCGAGAGAAACTCTAGCTATGTCTATGCTATAAGCAGTTCCCAAATATAGCATATTTAATATAGAAATGTTACATTAGAACTATCCTAACAACTCAATTACAAATTTGAAGAGTAGCATTGCTGTCAACTAGATGCCAACAAGTATTTTTAATAGTGTTTATGCTATAGTAGCATAAAAATTTGGTGAACGTGGTTTGAGACAATTAAATTATTTCACTAACTAGTAGATCCTTTTATCATATTTGCAAAGAGCTTTTGTGACACTTTCACAACCACGTACTGGAATTACTTGTAAAAACTGATTTTGTGGTTAAAATGGTCAATTGTTTCCAAACATTTCTACTGCAAAATAATACTTTTAGAGTCAAGAAGCTTTGATATAACAATGTATGTAATTTCTTTCAGGGTTTTTTTTCTTTCGAGGAACCACTAGTGTAAATCCTTATTCCTTCAAAAGCATTAGCATTATTTGAAATTGTATTTTTATTCAACTTCTTCAGAATTCTACACTAGATTAAACGTTCTTCATAAAATGTTATGAGTATTCAAATAAACAGCATTCTTATTTAATATTTTAAATGCTAAGGGCATTTGTTTTTAGAATTTAGCACAACCAAAATAATAGAAAAGGACACAACCATTAAAATAAAATGAATTATTTAAATAATTTCATCTTTAATACTCACTTTATATTTTCCAAATAATGGGTGCCTTCCCCCAGTTATTAGCATATCATCTTCACGATCAAGAACAAGACGAATGGGGTGACCAGTTCTGAAGAAAACACATTTAGTCAGATTCTCCATCCATTCCACCCACCCATCATTCACCCACTCATCTATCCAGCACCCACCCACCCATTTATCTATCCCCTCATTTAAGTATCTACCCACCTATCCATCTACCAACATTTCTACCCATTTGTCCCCTTTCTTCCCTCCTGCCCATTTATCCAACCATTTATTTCACTATCTACCAACACATTCCACATATACTCACTGAGTGCATACAGTGTACCAGGCGCTGAGCTGAATGAACGTATGACTAAATCACTATTGACTCTGTGGTCTAGAGCTCAGTGGTGGGAGATATGTTAATGGGATTAATGTCACATGCCAGTTAACTTGTGTTCTTATGGATTGAAATTTTACCCTCACCCATACCCAGACCTTTTGTATATCTCCACCACTAGTTACAAAGGATAAGAGTGTGATAGATAAATGCAACTTAACAACACAACTGGAAAAGCAAGGCCAATCACACATGCTAGGATGTCTGGGTTAGCATCTTCATTTTCATCTGTGAATGCTATTACATTGGCCAAGTTGGGCTCTTGGGTAACTAGGAGATTCAGCATTTCTCTAGGGCAGAGGTGCCCAGATTTTGGAGTGCAGAAGAATCTCCAGCATGCTGGTGAAAACACAGATACTTGAGTTACTAGCACTCTGATTCAATAGGTTAGGAAGGGATCCTAGAATTTGCATTTTTCTCAATGGTTCTGCTGCAGGTGCCTTCAGGTACATGTTGAAAACCATCATTCTGGCTCAGGGTTTCCTTGTCTTCCTAAATGTCAAGAACAACTTGGAGCACCAGTTAAATGTACATTTTCCGGGACTATGCCCTGGTGACTGATTTATTGGGTCTGAGATGGGGAGGCAGGAATATCTATGAGCCCAGCAAACACTTATTATCAAGTTTGGGAACACTGCTTTGGGAACCACTTAATGCATGGCAGCTGTGTGCTAAGGTAGGGTTGAAGCTTAAGGCACTGGTTCCCATAATTGGCTGCATAGTGGAACCACTGGGGAAATTTTAAAATAAACTGATGTCTGAGTCAGTGTGGGGCAGCTTCAGCATTGGGATTTAAATGCTCCCCAGATGATTCTAATGTGCAGGCATGTTTCAGAAGTCTTAGAGGCACAGAGCCTGGTGGGAAAACAGAAAATGATTCCTGGCTTGGTCCTTGGTGGGTGTGAATAGAGAGAGGTTCATTATGGAGAAAACTTGGAGGTGGGATTCAGACGCTGCTCTTTCCCATCTCTCATTGTAGAACAAGACACATACCATGCTTTGGGACCTAGCTTTAACTATACAGAAGTTGTCAAAGGATGCAGGATCCTTGAACTTGGTAGGTTGATTGGGGCTTTGACAAAGTGCCAAAGAAGCAGCCAAAGAAAATGAACAATGGAACAGAAAAGCCAGCCCCATGAACAGCAGGGGCAGCGGAGGAGCAAGAGTTCTGGCTGAGGCTAGACCGGGCGCTCTCCCTGAGGATGTCATCTGTCTGCTCACCGCACGCTGAAGAGCTAGCCCTTCCCGGGTGCAGGGAGGCAGGGGGTGGGAGCCTTTCTTTCCTCACCCCACCTTGTCTGCAACTGAGAGTAGGAAGGAAAAGTGGGGGAACAGCCTCCTCCTTGGCACTTTACTTCAGCAGGTAGACTGCCCCAACCCTAAATGGGTCACTTTCCCTGAAACTCATGGACAGGGCAGCCCAGCCTGGAGATGTTGAACCAATAATACCATTTCTCCTTTTCATAGAAAATTAGCCTATTCAAAGTCCTTTGTACATCTGAATTTTCCAATAACTAGGCAGATGGGTATTATTATCTGCAAGTATAAAGAAAAAGAGTAGGCTGAGTTACCTAAGGACACTCAGGTGGTTGTGACAGCAGTCCAAGTGACCTTCGGGCCACTGATTTGCCCTCAGCTCTGTACATTTTACACCCTCCTGTAGTCCCAAGTGCACTTACCTGATAGCGCCCACAGCTGCTATAGCCCCGAATACAGCTGGTCTTCCTACCTTCCCGCCAAAACCCCCACCCACTCGTTTCACATGACAGGTGATCCTGTTGATGGGGATGTCTAAAGTAGAGGACACTGTTTTCTGTAAAAGTTGAATAATGGGAAAATTTTAGAAGAGTGAAATGAAATGGCCAAGAAGGTTTTTGTTCCCTGAAACACAAAATTCACCCATATCTACCTTCAGTAACTGAGTCTGAATCTGTCTTGTGGCCCTGTACTGAGCTCATAAACAGTGTTAATTTTCACAGAAGAGACTTTCCAGCAGAAAAATGGTATTTTCCAAAAGGGAAACTGTCAGAGTCCTGGATTCCTGTCAGAAGCTGGAATACTAGCCACATGCCTAGGCCTATAGTCCCAATGAGGTAAAGACCATCACACTCCTGACAACCTAATGAAGAAGAACATGGGTTTGAGGCTAAAATCCGGAGCACTTTGTGCTGGGGAAATGAAAATGTGCTATAAAATGATGTGCTTACCCCAGAGGTTATCTATGATAATTATTTTAGAGAAAAATCATGTACAAATAGACTTCAGTGTTGTCATCCAATCACAGAGTCAAGCATGATGCAAATGAATGTCTTCCTTAAATCTAAAGTGACTGTGGCTGTTCTTTTATTTACTTGACAAGACCAGAAAAAATAAAAGGGTTCTGGGTCTTAGCTGCTCTACTGATGTCGGCTACTTGGAGTCCAGGTTTCTGTAGGTGAAATGGCTGCCGGATGAGGTTGTGTGATTGAAGGCCATGGCACAAACAGGAAGCTGGGGGTGGAGGTGATCCTGGGCCTCACCTGCACATGCGTGGGATCCTGTGTCGACACATAAATGTCCAGTTCTTTGTCCTCGGTCTTAGGAATAACAAGCACTCTTTGTGTTTCCATGTAAAAATGTTCCTGTCCTCCAACGTGGACCTCTCCTGGGAAGTGCAAGCACAGGGAAATTCCTGAAGCTGTGTGTTAGGTCAGAAGCTCCATGCTGGGGCATGCAAAAGCAAGTAAGACATGGACTGGCCGGCCTGGAATGGCCTTGCTCAGGGAACTGATGGATCAGGCATTTGTCATGGCAACCGAGTGCCACCTATTTCTGAGACTACAGTTCTTGAAAATGAGTTGAAGGTGCTGGGTTCAATTCCTTACTCTGCCCTTGATTAATAAAAATCTTAGGATTTTTTCTCTATTTATTCTGTTCCTCCTTATTCCCCACCCGCAAAAGCAACACACACACACACCCAAGAGGAAGAGAGGTAATAGAAATTTGGCAAAGTGCCAAGATTTTAGAGCCTGGTCTTTCCGAGAAAAATCGTATGCTCTTAATGTCTGCTTCAGAACGGAATTGTGCAAAGATTCTATTAAATATCCTGAGGCACTTACCTTCGACAATTTGGTCAACTTTTTCAAATGCCTCCTCAATGTTTCCTTGTTCAAGTTTTTTTTCAGGGCACAGGAATGAGTTGTGTTTTATGGCATCCTGGATACAGGAAAAAACCACAAAAGACAATGCTTTTTATTTCTCTTCCATTGGTAGTTTTTTCTTAATCAAAAGCCAGTAAATACCTGAAAATCGCCATCTACTAGGACACAAGAAAGGAATCATGTGAGCAAAGCAGTACTAGAGTAGTGGGCTCACTGCAGAGACAAGATATCAGGGGGATGTTTCTAGGTTGCAGAGACAACCAGCTTAAAGAAATGTTAAGAATTGAAATCTGGGGACACTATTATGGTCCAGGATGATAAACACTCATTTCTCATTTCAGTGTGGATCTAAGGGAACAGGTGATGGGGCCAAGTGCATATGGATGAGGTTCTGGGTCCTCCCTTTTCCTCTCTCCCTGAAGAAAAATACTTGTGTAAAAGTAGGTAGCTCATGGAGACTTCTGGGAAGAAGGCGGCATGAGCAGGGCGATGGAAATCTCCTCCCAAAACCATATGTATTTGTGAAAATACAACAAATACAACTACTCCTAAAAGAGAGACCAGAAGATACAGTACAACAGCCAGGCTGCAGCTACATCTGCGAGAACTCAGTGCCTCATGAAGTGGGTAAGATACAAAGCCGTGGTCCGGTGAGACCCGAGCACTCCCCCACCCCAGCGCACTGGTGGGAGGAAAAGGATCAGAGTGGGGAGGGAGTGGAAGCACAGGCCAGCTAAATAACCAGCCCTGGTGATCTGCACCAGGAGCACAGACACACATCTCATGGTGTATCGGAGATTAGAGAAACAGAAGGGCAGGATCTGAGATGAAGACTGAAAGCAGGTCTCCTCAGCCGGCTCCCCGGGACAAAAGAAAAGCAGGCACTTTTTAAAAAGTCTTAAAGAGACAAGGGACCAACAGTGCAACAAAATCTTCCCAGTGCACTTGGCCCAGCAGGCTGGGAGTCTTGGGGAATTTCACACACCCTGGCCACCGGCCGGGCAAAGCCACGCTGAGGCTTCCCACAGAGATCAATTGCCTGCCATTCATTCCCCCCGGCCAGTGCTGCAAAGGGTCCCGCAGAGCCACCACTGCAGCGGAACAGCAGAGGAGCAGCCCTGCCCACAGCAACCTCACAGAATCTACTCCTGGCTGGCATGCAGCTAAGTGGGAAGGGTCCCAGAACCCATAACAAGGTATAAGCTAGGCTGAAGCAACCCAGCACACAGGCAGCTCAGGGGATTATCCCAGAGACTGCCTCCCGGTGTGTGGGAAACCAGCTCAGGCTCCGGAGAAGGGCAAGGAGAACAACAAGCAGGAAGGGACTTTGTTCTCCCAGCTGACACATGTGCCACCTATGAGCGACCACTTCTATCACCATGAAAAGACAGAGGAATATGGTCCAGACAAGGATCACACAGACAACCCCAGAGAGAGGGCCGGATGGGATAGATTTAAACAATCTTCCTGAAAAATAATTCAGAATAAAAGTCATAACCATGCTGATGGATCTACAGAGAAATATGGAAGAGCTAAGGGAGGAAGTGAGGAGAGACAATACAGAAATGAGACAAGTGATTGACGGGCTTAAGAGCAGGCTGGAAGAGGTGCAAGAGACTGTTAGTGGAATAGAATCAGAGAACAGGAGTACAGAGAAGCTGAGGCAGAGAGAGATAAAAGGATCTCTAGGATTGAAAGAATATTAAGAGAACTGTGTGACCAATCCAAACGGAACAATATTCGCATTATATGAGTAGCAGAAGAAGAAGAGAGAGAAAAAGGGATAGAAAGTGTCTTTGAAGAAATAATTGCTGATAACTTTCCCAAGCTGGGGAAGGAAACAGTTTCTCAAATCACGTAAGCCCACAGATCTCCCAACACAAGGGACCCAAGGAAGACAACACCAAGACACATAATAATTAAAATGTCAAATATCAAAGACAAGGACAGAGTATTAAAGGCAGAGAGAGAAAGAGAAAAGATCACCTACAAAGGAAAACCCATCAGGCTATCATCAGACTTCTCAACAGAAACCTTACAGGCCAGAAGAGAATGGCATGATATATTTAACGCAATGAATCAGAAGGGCCTTGAACCAAGAATACTGTATCCAGCACGATTATCATTTAAATATGACAGAGGGATTAAACAATTCCCAGACAGGCAAAAGCTGAGGGAATTTGCCCCCAACAAACCACCTCTACAGGATATCTTAAAGGGACTGCTCTAGATGGAAGCACTCCTAAGGCTAAAAAGGTGTCACCAGAGAAAATAAAATCATAGCAAAGAAAGCAGACCATCCAAACCCTAACTAAAGGCAGAAAGTAAAATCAACTATCCACAAAAACAGTCAAAGGAAACGTAAAAGAGTAGAGAACAAAACACCTAGTGTATAAAGAATGGAGGAGGAAGAATAAGAAGGGAGAGATATAAAGAATCATCAGACTGTGTTTATTATAGCTTAACAAGACAGTTAAGTTAGACTGTTAGATAGCAAAGAAGCTACCCTTGAACCTTTGGTAACCACGAATCTAAAGCCAGCAATGGCAATAAGTACATATCTATCGATAATCACCCTAAATGTAAATGGACTGAATGCACCAATCAAAAGACAAGAGTAATAGAAAGGATAAAAAGGCAAGACCTATCTAAATGCTGCTTACAAGAGATTCACCTCAAACCCAAAGATATACACAGACTAAAGGTGAAAGGATTGAAAAGATATTTCATGCAAACAACAAGGAGAAAAAAAGCAGGTGTTGCAGTACTTGTATCAGACAAAATAGACTTCAAAACAAAGGAAGTAGCAAGGGATAAAGAAGGGCATTACATAATGAAAAAGGGGTCAGTCCAACAAGGAGATATAACCATTATAAATATATATGCACCCAACACAGGAGCGCCGACATATGTGAAACAAATACTAACAGAATTAAAGGAGGAGATAGAAAGCAATGCATTCATTTTAGGAGACTTCAACACACCACTCACTCCAAAGGACAGATCAACCAGACAGAAAATAAGTAAAGACACAGAGGCACTGAACAACACACCAGAACAGATGAACCTAACAGACATCTACAGAACTCTACACCCAAAAGCAGCAGGATGCACATTCTTCTCAAGTGCACATGGAACATTTTCCAGAATAGACCACATACTAGACCACAAAAAGAACCTCAGTAAATTCAAAAATATTGAAATTCTACCAACCACTTCTCATATCACAAAGGTATAAAACTAGAAATAAATTGTACAA
This sequence comes from Phataginus tricuspis, assembly GCA_029783875.1. NCBI lineage: Eukaryota > Metazoa > Chordata > Mammalia > Pholidota > Manidae > Phataginus > Phataginus tricuspis. The sequence goes on from JAQQAC010000477.1 coordinate 36,994,162, forward strand.
AGAAAACAAAAAGGCTCACAAATACATGGAGGCTTAAGAGCATGCTCCTTAATTGTGGGGAACTACCTTTTGAATTTCTGCTGTGCCACAGCTTCCCACCGAGTGTTCTCACTTACGTTCACTGCTTACGTCAGCGACAACTGCGCAATATATCTGGGAAGAGGTTTCGATGTCTCATTGACACAGGAGCCGATTGGACAGTGCTCAGAAAAGAGGAAGTACCTTCCCATTGGAAGTTGATCCCCGGACCACCCCTACGGGGGGTGGGGGCAATGCAGTCTCTGAGGAGGCTAGGGATTGGCTCAGGTGGAAAGATGTAGACAGTAATCATGGAAAGGTTAGGTCCCTTGTTGCTTCCGCCTAACTGACAACCTGCTGGGTCAAGACATCTTAAGCGAGTCTGCCGTATACATCACTAATGACCCAGAAGTCCTTTATGAGACAATGCCAGGGAGACCAGGGTGCCAGCGGCCCACTGGCTGCTCCAGTTATCTCCCTCAGACTAGGTCACAGCACCCCCAATCCTAAAGGCCACTGCCCCGATGACGCCCGCCATTACATGTCTCCCCGGGCCTCCAGTCTGGGTGGAGTAGTGGCCGTTACCACAGACTAAGCTTCAGAAACTTAAGGAAATTGTTCAGGAACAGTTTAGGTTGGGACACATACGACCTTCTCTAAGCCCATGGAATAGCCCAGTGTTTGTTATTAAGAAGGCCTCCGGTAAATGGAGGATGCTTCAAGACTTAAGAAAAATCAATGAACGGATGGTTACAGTGGGCACGCCCTTGAGAGGCCTGCCCTGGATCCCATCCATTCCAAAAGAATTATCCCTTATCATAATTGATATTAAGGATAGTTTCTTCTCCATTCCCCTCCACCCAGCTGATTGTGAGAAGTTCACCTTCTCTGTGCCATCTACCAATTTTTGAGGGCCTGATGAGAGATATGAATGGACAGTGCTACCCCAAGGCATGGCCTTCTGTCAGCAATATGTTTCCAAAATTCTGCAGCCCCTTCAGCAGTGGGCAGGAATAACTCTTTATGTGTACATGGATGATATTATTTTAGGGGCAGCTAGTGCCCAGCAGTTAGAATCTGCATACAGGGAGCTTCAATGCCTCTTAGAGAAAGGGGGACTGCATGTGTCTAATAACAAGATCCAAACTATACCTCCCTTTGAGATTTTAGGGGCAAAGCTTAACCTAGATTCGGTCTGCCTTCTTAAACCTCAGTTATCCATCAAGACCTCATATTCTTTAGTGGAATTACAAAAGGTATTAGGGGAACTCAACTGGCTGCTGCCCTGGATTCACAATGCAACAGAGGACCTCCTCCCTCTTTTTGAGTTGTTGAGAGACAAAACTCCATCTGAGCTTGTTGTATTAACAGAGGAACATAAACAAGTATTTAGACAGATTCAATTAGCACTTGATAATGCCCAACTAGCCCAGTATCAACCTGACTGTGACCTTTGTCTGTGGATTCTTCCTGGCTTGGAGTTGCTTACTGCTGTTATCACGCAGCAAGGTAACCCTCTCCAATGGGTCCATGCATCAATAGGAGGCACTCCGCGAGTGTATGCCCAGTTAGATCAACTGGCAGATCTTATAGTCAAAGGCAGAGACACCACCTTAAGACATTATGGGAAAGACCCGGAAATTTTAACCATTCCTTATTGTTTGTCCGACTTTGAATGGATCAAGTGAAATCACAATAGAGTGTCCGAGGCTCTGACGGGTTTTTTGGGTCAGATTGATTGCCATTATGGGTCCAGCAGATGGGTTGCCTCCTTCTCCAAGTTAAGTTGGACCACCCCTAGACTCTTTTTGAGTAAGCCTCTTTCTGATGCCTTGAATGTGTTTACCGATGGAGGAAAAGAGGGGTCTGCTGTTGTTGTCTTTCCCCCTCCTCACCTCTCGATCAAGTTAAAAGAAACCCAACATTTTGAAAAGGTTACTGGCTCAGCACAATTTAAGGAGTTGTATGCCATAGCATTGGCCCTAAGTAAAATTTCTGAACCTATGAATCTTTTTTCTGATAGTCTGTATGTGGTGAACTTGCTTCCCACCTTAGCCTCTTCTTATATCAAGTTAGATAAAAACCCCATAACCCCCTTGATGATTCATGTGAGATCCTTGCTGATGGCACGATCCAAGCCCATATTCTTGCAACAACTCTGAGGACACCAAGGTTTGCCTGGATTCCTCTCCAGAGGAAACCTATTAGCTGACCAATTAGCATCCTCTGCTGCTCAAGCCCTTTCCATGCAACAGGCCCAAGATTTCCAACGGGCCCAAGACCTCCATGAACTTACCCACCTAAATTGGAGGGGACTTCATCATAGATTTCCTCATATTCCTATTAAAGACTTGAAAAAAATTATCAGGACTTGTAAATCCTGTTTGCCTTTTCTACAAATTCCACCCTTCCAGTCCCCTGGAGTTAACCCAAGGGGCATTAAACCAAATTGCCTCTGGCAGTCTGATGTTACTCATTATGCAGCTTTTGGGAAACTAAAATTTGTTTTTGTGACAGTGGATACGTGCTCCCATGCCTGCTGGGCTAGTGCCCATGCTGGAGAGAAAGCTAAATATGCACAGAGCCATTTTTTACAATGTTTTGCTATATTAGGCATACCACCTCAAATAAAAACAGATAATGGCCCCTGCTTTACTAGCAGGGAGTTACAAGACTTTTTAAATACATGGCATATCAGCCACTCCACAGGAATCCCATACAACCCACAGGGCCAGGCCATAGTAGAGTGTCACAATAAGACATTAAAAGACATATTACAAAAACAAAAAGGGGGAATAAGCCCCCATGACCAATTACGGATGGCCTGACTTACATTAAATATTTTAAATTTTTCAAAAGATCAACCTCTAATGGCCTTTCAAAGGCACTGGACAAATCAAATGCCATATGCCAAAATAGAAGTGCGCTGGAAAGACCAGCTGACTGGGCAGTGGCGAGGAACAGATTCACTGATAAGTATGGGCAGAGGATTCGGATGTGTATTTCCTATAGGTGAACCGAATCCAATTTGGGTTCCTGCTAGGAACTTGAAATTCTGCCCTCAGACCACTCAGCAAGTGGAAGAAAGCCATGATATAGACTCTGCCCAAGAGGGTGACCTCTTGTGGGCCTGCCTATCCCTTCTTTTCCAGGACTGACCTTTTGAGGATTGCATAAGAAGAGAAGGAGTCCTGAAGGCTGGACTATTACTCCTGCTCGTGCTCACTTTCCTACTCCCTTTGTGTGCCAGAAAATATTTAGCCCTCTACGCTAATCCTCGAATACTTGTTCCGGTACCCTCCATATCTGTGGGCTGTTACTAACACAACGGGAGGACAAAGAATCCAATTAGTTCATTGCAGGACTAAGAGAGACTTTGGAAGCACTGCTGTTATTGTTGCCTCCATTGCTGCATCTGCTGCGGCCGCAACTGCCGCTACCATTGCCATAGTCCGGACAGTGACTACTGCTGAAGAAGTGACACTGTTAAGCCTTCAACAAGGACATCTTTGCAGTCCTATGTTTTCCCATGTATGTCAAATATTTACTACCATTAATGCTACTACAACTTTGAGGAATTACTCTGAATATTAAGGGACCATGGAATTATAAGATGTTAAAAATGTCTGCAATGCTCCTTCACGATATTGTGAACCTTAATGTGACTGAGGTTGTAATCTTACCCTCTGCTTCCTTTTCTACCAGAGTATGGGAAGAAATAACTAGTTTGTTTAGTCTACCCAAGCTGTTATTAGGAGGTATAATAATTGTAATGTCATTAGTTATTTTCATGCTTGTGCGGTGGTGGAGAAGATCATATCAACGGCAACAGATATTACAGCAAAAGGTAATTATGTTAGCTCAAGTGATTGAAGAAGGAGTTCCCCATACCCCAGAGCGTTCATGGGCATTTATGGCTCTACAAGAGGTGCAAGCGACCTCTTGAGAATGTCATTACTGGAAGTGCTAGGATGGTAGTCAATGACGGGTAAGATCTCCTGAAAGATGGGGACGACCTAAGACAGGCACATCCTCGAGTACAGAATGGCATCTCTCTTGCTCATACAAAAACAAAAGGGGGGAAAATGTGGGGAACTACCTTTTGAATTTCTGCTGCACCACAGCTTCCGGCCGAGTGTTCTCACTTAGGTCCACTGCTTACGTCAGAGACAACTGCACATGCGCACAACTCTGTGCGTGATTGGAAATTTGAAGGACGCCTTGTTAGCATTAGGTGTAACCAATCAGAAGAGATCACACCCTATATAGCTTGTGTTCTGAGCTGCAATAAATGAATTCCTGCTTTGACTGAGTTCCCTGTCGCGTCTGATTGTCTCCGGGGACGGCGGAGGCTGCGGAACGGGCGGACAGTCGGCTCTTACCTCCCTTGCTTCGCCTTGTCAGGGCGTGCCTCTACCTCCTTTCCTTTCCCTCCGCTGGCTCGGAGGGTCACTGAAAGAGTTAGTAGTCCTGATGGTGAGCAGGACCGGCAGGGGAGAGGCTAGAAACCCTGATACTTAATAATCAATAGATCAACGACCAAATTGAGACAGGGATCAAACGATATATGGAGACTAATGACAACAATAACACAAAGCCACAACTTCTGTAGGACGCAGCAAAGGCAGTTCTAAGAGGAAGGTATATTGCAATCCAGGCCTATTTAAAGAAGGAAGAACAATCCCAAATGAAGAGTCTAAAGACACAATTATTGAAATTGGAAAAATAAGAACAAATGAGACCCAAAGTCACCAGAAGGAGGGACATAATAAAGATTAGAGGAGAAATAAATAAAATTGAGAAGAATAAAACAACAGAAAAAAGCAATGAAACCCAGATCTGGTTCTTTTAAAAAATAAACAAAATAGATAAACCCCTAGCCAGACTTATTAAGAGAAAAAGAGAATCTACACAAATAAACAGAATCAGAAATGAGAAAAGAAAAATCACAATAGACCTCACAGAAATACAAAGAATTATAAGAGAACACTATGAAAATCTATATGCTAACAAGCTGGAAAACCTAAAAGGAATGAAAAACCTTTTACAAAAATACAACCTTCCAAGACTGACCAAGCAAGAAACAGAAAACCTAAACAGACCAATTACAAGCAACGAAATTGAATCAGTAATCAAAAAAATACCCAAGAACAAAACCCCCGGGCCAGATGGATTCAACTCTGAATTTTACCAGACACATAGAGAAGAAATAATACCCATTCTTCTTAAAGTTTTCCAAAAAATAGAAGAGGAGGGAATACTTCCAAACTCATTCTATGAAGCCAGCATCACTCTAATACCAAAACCGGGCAAAGACCTCAACAAAAAAGAAAATTACAGACCTACACCCATGATGAACATAGATGCAAAAATACTCAACAAAATATTAGCAAACTGAATTCAAAATACATCAAGAGGATCATACAACATGATCAAGTGGGATTCCTCTCAGGGATGCAAGGATGGTACAACAGTCAAAAATCCATCAACATCATCCACCACATCAACAAAAAGAAGAACAAAAACCACATGATCATCTCCATAGATGCTGAAAAAGCATTTGACAAAATTCAGCATCCATTCATGATTAAAACTCTCAACAAAATGGGTATAGATGGCAAGTACCTCAACATCATAAAGGCCATATATGACAAACACACAGCCAACATCATACTTAACAATGAGAAGCTAAAAGCTTTTCATCTAAGATTGGGAACAAGACAGGGATGCCCACTCTCCCCACTGTTATTCAACATAGTACTGGAGGTCCTTGCCACAGCAATTAGACAAAACAAAGAAATACAAGGCATCCAGATTGGTAAAGAAGAAGTCAAATTGTCACTATTTGCAGATGACATGATACTGTACATAAAAAACCCTAAAGACTCCACTCCAAAACTACTAGAACTAATATCTGAATTCAGCAATGTTGTGGGATACAAAATTAACACACAGAAATCTGTTGCTTTCCTATACACTAATGATGAGCTAACAGAAAGAGAAATCAGGAAAAGGATTCCATTCACAATTGCATCAAAAAGAATAAAATACCTAGGAATAAACCTAACCAAGGAAGTGAAAGACCCATACCCTAAAAGTACAAGACACTCCTAAGAGAAATTAAAGAGGACACTAACAAATGGAAATTCATCCCATGCTCTTGGCTAGGAAGAATAAATATTGTCAAAATGGCTATACTACCTAAAGCAATATACAGATTCAATGCAATCCCTATGAAAATACTAACAGCATTCTTCAATGATCTGGAACAAATAGTTCTAAAATTCATATGGAACCACAAAAGACCCCAAATAGCCAAAGCAATCATGAGAATGAAGAATCAAACAGGTGGAATTACGCTCCCAGACTTCAAGGTCTACTACAAAGCTACAGTAATCAAGACAATTTGGTACTGGCACAAGAACAGACCCACAGACCAGTGGAACAGAATAGAAAATCCAAACATTAACCCAAACATATACAGTCAATTAATATATGATAAAGGAGCCTTGGATATACAATGGGGAGATGACAGCCTCTTCAGCAGCTGGTGTTGGAAAAACTGGACAGCTACATGTAAGAGGATGAAACTGGACTACTGTCTAATCCCATACACAAAAGTAAACTCAAAATGGATCAAAAACCTGAACGTAAGTCATGAAACCATAAAACTCTTAGAAAAAAACACAGGCAAAAATCTCTTGGACATAATCACGAGCGACTTCTTCAGGAACATATGTCCCTGGTCAAGGGAAACAAAAGCAAAAATGAACAAGTGGGACCATACCAAGCTGAAAAGCTTCTGTACAGCAAAGGACACCATCAGTAGGACAAAAAGACATCCTACAGTATGGGAGAATATATTCATAAATGAGATATCCGATAAGGGGTTGACATCCAAAATATATAAAGAACTCACACATCTCAAGAAACAAAAAGCAAATAATCCAATTAAAAAATGGGCAAAAGATATGAGTACACACTTCTCCAAAGAACAAATTCGGGTGGCCAACAGGCACATGAAAGGACGGTCCACATCGCTGATCATCAGAGAAATGCAAAATAAAACTACAATGAGATATCACCTCACACCAGTAAAGGATGGCCAGCATCCAAAACACAAACAACAACAAATGTTGGTGAGGATGTGGAGAAAGGGGAACCGTCCTACAGTGCTGGTGGGAATGCAAATTAGTTCAACCATTGTGGAAAGCAGTATGGAGGTTCCTCAAAAAACTCAAAATAGAAATACTATTTGACTCAGGAATCCTACTCCTAGGAATTTACCCTAAGAATGCACCAGCCCAGTTTGAGAAAGACAGATACACCCCTATGTTTATTGCAGCACTATTTACAATAGCCAAGAAATGGAAGTAACCTAAGTGTCCATCAGTAGATGAATGGATAAAGAAGATGTGGTGCATATGCACAATGGAATATTATTCAGCCATAAGAAGAAAGCAAATCCTACCATTTGCAGCAACATGGATGGAGTTAGAGGGTATTATGCTCAGTGGAATAAGCCAAGAAGAAAAAGACAAATATCAAATGATTTCACTCATATGTGTAGCATAAGAGCAAAGAAAAATATTGAAAGAACAAAACAGCTGCAGACTCACAGAACCCAAGAATGGACTAACGCTTACCAAAGGGAAAGGGACTGGGGAGGATGGGTGGGAAGGGAAGGATAAGGGGAAAAAGGGGCATTACGATTAGCAGACATAATGTTGATGGGGCACAGGAAGGGCTGTATAACTCAGAGAAGACAAGTAATGATTCTATAGCATCTCACCATGCTGATGGACAGTGACTGTAATGGGGTAGGTGGGGGGCACCTGATGAAGTGGGGAGTTTAGTAACTATAATGTTGCACATATAATTGTAGGTTAATGATACCAAAAAAAAAAAAGTAGGTAGCTCATGTACAAGAACCCTACCTCAGGGATCTGAAAGAACTGAGCCATGGGAAGGGGCAAGACTCAAGTCCTAATGCATCTCTGGGCAAGAAAGTCCAATACATGTTGTAGGAAGTTAATTTGTTTGACTATTTAGCATATATCACAAGGACCTTTCTAGCCCTTTCTTCTGTGTTTTCTTTTGGACAATAACATGAACTGACTCACATGAAGACTGGAAGCCATCTCATTCTGAGGTTCTGCAGTTTGAGTTGATCCTTGCTTGACCTTTAGGCTCGAGGTGAGTTTTCATACTTCAGAATGGTACCTGTCTTCTGCATTTTTATTCTCCAATAGTCTAAAGTCCACTACTGTTCTTGCTAATGATCATGATGATAATAAGAGCAACTAACATTTACTGCTGCTTGCTTTGTGTCAAGCACTGCACAACGTACAGTGTATTACATGCCTTGTCACATTACTTCCATTATGATCTCCATTTTCCAGATGAAGAAACTGGGCTTAGAGGGTTGTAAATCACTTTCTAAAAGTCATGCTGTAAATAAGCGATGGAGGCAGCTTTCAAGGTCAAACTTAATTTTCAGAAACATCTGGCCTAATGAGTACCTGAGTCCTCAAAGCAGCAAAAAATGTACAGTATAAGTATAATGGAATCTTTCATTTCCTGCTACATTAAGATCTCCATAAGTCACACAGTTCACGTAGGAGTATGTTTATTGCCCTTCTGTAAGTGTGTCATAAGAGGGTATAAACTTATTGAAATATATGCTGTATTTAATGAGCACTATGTTCCAGGCAGTGTTCTAAGTGCTTCATACATAATAATTCATTTAGTCTTCTGAAACCTTTATGAAGTAGTTACTATTATTATCCCCATTTTACAGATGGGAAGACCATGGCACAGAGAGGTTAACTAACTTGCTTAAGGTTACACAGCTAGTAAGTGGAGCAGACAGGATTCAAACCCGGCAGTTTGGTTCTAGAACCTATGCTTTTAGTCACTACCCTACATAGCCCTTCACATATATAATCATTTAAATGAATGAATGACTGGATGATGAATAAGTAGTGGTATATATAACATTTTGTTACCTACTTTTGTTCACAAAAGAATTTTTTTGCTGGCTCTGGACAGTTCAGAGGGAACTCTAGATCTCTATCCATCCTGAGTTCCAGGATATTTCATGGGTGTGTCTTCTGAGTGCTATTTCCCCCTTGATGAAATGGAATTAGAATTGAAATTTCAAAACCTGATATTAGGATCCTTGTACAACCCAATGAAGGAGAGTTAGCCAATAAAAATGGGCTGGATTTCTTGCAAACTCAGTGGAATTTGGATCAGAACTGATTTGGTTTGGAAAGGTCAAGAAACAAGACCTTTGAGTATTGAGCAAGTTGTACCTTTTAGGCACATTTAAAAAATATCAAGTGGTTCATCAGGGTCTTTGAAAAATTTTTATTTTCTGTCACAAGCACACAAATAATAGAGCTTTTCTCAACTCACTTACTCTGAATTTGTCCTTTACTGAGTTAGAACCTGCAAACCCCAGTCCACATCTGAATTTTCTATTCTCATTTCATTCTTTCTGTTTGGGAAATTGTGTCTGCGCCCCATCATCTAGATCCAGAAATGAGAGCAGCCATTTCTGTTGAATTCCATCGTGGAAGCCCTACTGCTTTTGGGCTTCGCCTTGAGCACACGATTGCTCTCCATATCCATTCTCATCATCTGTCTCAAGTAATAGAATCACCAATTTTTAGTGGATATACGGCCACCTGGAATATAGTCTACATTTCCAAGTGGCCCTTGCAGTTGAGTGTGGCATATGACTAGGTTCTAACCAATCAAATGTGGGAAGGTATGTGCAACTTCTGGGAAATGTTCTTAAAGGGAGAAGACATGCCTTCTTCATCGTCTCATTCTCTCTGCTCTCTGGAATGTGGACTTAATGGCCAGAGTGTCAGTAGCCAATGTGGACCAAAGTATGACCTGAATAATGGAAACCAGGCATGCCAGATAGAAGGAGCCTAGATCCCTGACATATAGAACCCTATGTAAGCCATGGATTGCCCATTTATACACTTTTGAATGTGAGAGGGAAAGAAACTTCTATTTTTTTTCTTTATTTTCCCGTTTCTTGCTGTTAAAGTTAATTTCAGTTCCATACAAGTTTCAATTCATACAACTCACACATAAATTTCAATTCATTACAGAGAAAGCTGATTTTTCTAGAGCATGCCAATGACTGGAAAAAATGAGAGCCTGAATTAGTCTTGTATTAAGAAATTTACAAAGATACTTTTGATTCTACACGTTTCACAGGAGAGACTGGCCAGTCCTGCTTACCTCGATGGTGAAGATTACGGGCTCAAGATCTTCATAGGTGATCTTTATCTTTTCGATTGCACGCTTTGCCTGCACCTCTGTGTCTGCGATCACAGCACAGATGATCTGGCCCACACAAAGTACCTATTGAAAGTACATGCATGAAACAGGTAGAAAGTTCTGGGTAGAAGCAGTCTTAGCTTAACCTTACCAGTGGCTGGTGTCTTGGTTATCATTATTGAGCAATAATGACCACACTGGAGTCATATTCAACTACATAAGCTTGGCTAAAAAAATTTAGAAAAATTTTAATTAAAAATAATTTAACTAATATAGATAGTTTCATTAACCAGTTTACTCAATAAATGTAAGCCCCAGAGTGGATGTGAGATTGGCTGTGACATGAATCTGCTGTGTCCTCTGTTAAGCTTGGTTCACATGTATCAACTTCATACTGTCTTTTTAGAGTTTAAAGATAAGAAAAGTATTTTATGTACAATGTGATTTCTATTATGAACTGAATGGTGTCTCTCCCCACCCTAACCCCAATTCATATGTTGAAGCTCTAACTCCAATGGGACTGTATTTGGAAATGGGGCCTTTAAAGAGGTAATTAAGGATAAATGAGGCCGTAAGAATGGAGATGTAATCCAATATGACTGATGTCCTTATAAGAAGAGGAAGATACTAGGAGGCTCATATACAGAGAAAAGGTCATTTGAGGACACAGGGAGAAGATGGCCACCTGCAAGCTAGTGAGAGAGGCCTTGGGAGAAACCAGACCTGCCAACACCTTAACCTGGGATTTCCAGCCTCCAGAACTGTAAGAAAATAAATTTCTGTTTTTAAGGCACTGGTCTGTGATATTTTGTTATGGTAGCCCAACAGATAATATAGCTCCTAAATAATAGCCAACCTCTTTGGAGTTCAGCCAGAAGAACAGTGATTTGTTCCATGGTTGGAGAGGAAAAGTCTGTCTGGGACCCACTGAGATGTGATGGTAAGAGCTAACACTTACTGAGAGGCTTCATATGCCGCCATTGCTATCAGCACTGTACATGCATTAACTGATTTAAATCTCACAAGGACACATGAGTTGGGTGCTATGATTATTTCCATTTACAGACACTGATACTTCAGGGCACACAACCAGTAAGTGGTAGAACTGGAACACAAACAAGGTAGTCTGACTCAAAGCAAGTAGTCAGTGAATGATTATAGAGTTGCATCAGAAGTTCAAAGATAGCAAGAGCCACTTTATTAAAAATGGAGTGTGTGAAGGCAAGTGGGAGGTCGGGGTTGGGGCAGTGCAGGGCCAGGGGTTGGTCCAGGAAGAGAGAAAGTTCAGTATAAATATAGGAAATGGCTGTGTTTTTTATACTCTGTAGTTCTTTCTAGGGTGTTCTATCCTGATATATGTCAGTTCTTACATTTATTCTTCAGATGAAGGTAAATTGCCTCAAGAGCACACAGTGGAAAACTAGGACTTGTTTTTCTGTAATAAATTTCCTATTTACTATGTTATTTTATGACTCCAGAAGAGTAGGTCTGTCTGAAAAAAGATGTAGAGAGAAACTGGAAGACTAGGCACTTCTACCCTCAGCAGCAGAGAGGGCTGGAGGCGGTACCTTGGTGATCACCTGCACAGAGTCGTCTGGGAAGGCATGTTCTGTACCTCATCTACAGCCAACAGTCTGTCGCCTTCAGCACCATTGGTGCCTGGAATGTCGTCAGCTGTTATCACATCAACCAACCCAGGTTGTTCAAGGGCCTCAGACGAATCAATTGATCTGAAGAAAGAGAAATATTTCAAAAGAAGAAATCAGCAAGCTTTGAGGACCCTAAACCTGAATGGGGGATATAGCGTGGTTGAAAGTAAACATATATAACAACTGGTCCAGCTTAGGCCCAGACCAATCAGAGCTGACCTGCCACAGAGTAGGGCCAGGAGACACCCTACTGGGCTGGGGGTAACATTTTTAGCTTCTTGGGAGGGGAACTGGGGCGGGAGAGGGGCCAATGGGCTGTGGCAAGGGTACCTTAGGAAACTTAGGACAGTGGCCATTTACCATTGAATAATGAAGTATTTCAGTGTTTTATCAGCAGCTGACAATCAGCCCTATTCAGTTACTCCTTTGAGCCATGCCTAAGACTGCAGCATGGTGATGAGGCGTTGTAAGGTAAGAATGGAAGAAAAGGGCCTGTAACTATGATTTTTGTTCTTTCTTTCATGATGGCCATTTTCAGATCCTCTCTCTTTCTCCTCTTGGGCTGGTGACCTTTTCTTTATTTTTTCCATTTTAGGTTTACAACATTGCAGGAGAATTAACACATTCCTCTGAGGGAATTCTCAAGTATGTTTTGAAAAGACTTCTTGAAGGCTTTTCATTTACTTACATGATTTTTGCGTGGGCTCTGGTACTGGTCACCAAAGCCATGAAAAGCTCTCTGTCCACCATGGGGATGTCATCACAAAATACGGCTTCACCTGTGGCATGTTTAAGACCTGACAGGTGCATGATGGGACGTCCAACTGGATCTTGGAGGGGCTGGTGAGAATCCACACTCTACAGAGGAGACAAAGTGTCCCTGGAAAACTTAAATCTTCAGCTGTGGCCTGGCCAGTTAACAACATTCATGACTCAGGACTGAGAAATCGACAGTCACCCTTGGGCACAGACACTGGAGTGGGTCAGATGATGAGTGTGGTCACTGAGTGATGTGACTGGCCCAGGGAATTGTCATTTCAGTTATGTGGCAATGCCTTAGACAGGGCCAAATTTTTGGCAAAATTGCAAATTAGGTGAAAGGGCTTCCAGGCTTGGCTTCTCCTTCTGGCATCTTCTTTCCCAGATGGTGTCCCTGCACCTCTTCTTCTGGAATCCAGAGGGTCTCCCTGTCCTGCTTTTGCTATCTTTCCAATGGTCGACCTGCTCACATATGAAGCGATCATAATGATGAGGCCTAGAGTGGTATGGTTCTCAGGGTGGGGACCGGAATCTAAGTCAAAAGCCCGAGTATGAGCCTGAGTGGGGCCTCTGGTGGAGGAGGCGGAGCCAAAGGCAATGGTGTCCACCCAGATCTGCACTCAGGTGCTTTGGCTGCTCCTGAAAGTGGCACAAAAACATCACTGGGTGTATAAGGACATGGAGGAAGTGTTTACTCAGGGAAGATTTCATGGAAGGTCTGTGTGTGATGTATGTGTGGAGATGGGGTGGAGGGTGGGGTTGTGCTCTAATAGATAAATATAGATACTTTCTAAATTGTCCTTCAGGGAGGCTGGGTTCAGTTACTTGCAGGGCTCTTGTTCTGCTGACTGGAGATTGAACATTTGCCAGGAGGGCTGAAGGCTGAACCTTGCTATTCTCCTGCTCTGTCCTTCCTCCACACCTGGCGTAGCTGCTTGTCAAACAAATGCCCAAAGATCATCAGTTTGAAGAGACTATCAATTAGTCAGATGGTCAAACCACTCTAGGTTGGCTCGACCTTGAGTGCAAATCTTTGGCAGTAAGCTTATGCCTGATCCTAGATCCAGAATCTTCCTGTCTTGCCCTAAACAAAGGGTCAGGGTGCCAGCAAAATCTACCAAGTCAGAACTAAAAATCTCAACTCTGAAGTGCCTGCTCATTTGCACAGCTATAGCTTATCTCTGAGTTTCCAGGCTCCCATTAAATTAAACTCACTGACCTGGTACCTTTGGACTCCCTGGGGTACTGTGACCGTGAAATCTTCTCGCGCACTTAGGAATCCATCTGAAATTTCAGGATAATGATGGCTGTCCTGAGAGATGATTCAAAATCATAAAGATAAGCTGATTAGCCTATGATGCAGCTGGGCTTTGACTCACATGAAAATGACTTGGCTACAGTATCTGACGAAATACAAGGCTAGGGGCGCCAGGACAACCCAAATGCACATCGCCTCCCAAGATTTCTCCTTTTATGAATGTTTCTTGCCCTCCATCCCTTTGCACATTATGAGGTACGGGACTGACTGGCTGAATCCCATCCTCTAGTCACCCTGGGGAGGGAGAGGCCTGTTAGCGGGCTGAGTAGACGCAGGAAGAGAAGCAAGACAATTTGGGGCTGGATAAGGCGTTCAGAAAGCGCTGGCATTCATTGTATGCAGAAGAGCCCAAATCCTGATTGTTTTTCTCAGCAACCCAGTTTTTCTGGGAGAGCAGCAAAATTGGAAAAGCTCTCTGGTGTCGCTGAAACACATCAAGTGTCTTGATTCAGAAATTAAACGGCAACAAGGCTTATCCTGGTGAATGTGGTTGGTGAGGGTCTTCCTCTGAGTAAGTGATAATCAGGCACTTTAGGGGCACCAGGCTTTTGGGGTGGGGTGTGATTGTGGAACAGGGGTTCAAGGTAGGGTGACAATTGTAATCATGGTGGGGGAGGAAAGAGAGAGAGAGAATGTTTTGCTTTGCCTAACTTATTTCAGAAGTTTACAACTAGAAAATGTAAGCAAGTTAAATGTTAGTGTACAAATAAGTTGTAGTATTTTTGAAAAATAAAATTGTATTTTACATTTCAGATTGAATAAAAAATTCTAGAATAGGCAAAACTAATCTCTAGTTCCATGAAGCGGACCAGCGGATTCCTTGGGGGCAGGGGTGGGAGAGCTGACTTTTGGGGGTAATGGAAATGCTCTGTATCTCGGCAGAGGTGGTAGTTTCTTGGGTTTACACGTTTGTCAAAACTCACTGAATTTAAATAGGTGCATTGTATTGTATGTAATTATACTTCAATAAAGTTGATCTTAAAAGAAAAAAAATTGCGCACAAAGGCAGGGGCCTCTTATTGTTCTGCTGCTCAGGGCGCACAGTAAGCACCGCGGCCAGAAGGCAGTCCAGCATCCTGACCCTCACTCATATGGTAGCCCTGCAAGGCTGGTCCCAGAGGGAGGGACGGCCGGGAAATGACAAGGCCTGACCCAGAGGGGGTGACTGGGAACGGGGCAGACTGCCCACAAGACAGTTTGCAAAAGCAGTGGGAGAGCTGGGAGCTTATGGCTGCAAGCGGTGCATAAAGGCCAGAGCACTTACAGGCACAGTGATTGGCGTCACGAGCTTCTTCAGCCCCTGCAGAACTTCGAGGTAGAATTTGAAAAGGAAGCTGACCACCAGAGTCCTCTTGAATTCCACCTTCCCACCTGGAGCCCAGCCAGGGAGGGAGACTTCATTTAGAAGCAGCCTGCAAGCCTCATCCAGCATCAGCTCGTTCCAGTGCCTGGTAGGGTTGGAAGCCAGAAGGAACCAGTTACCAGGTAGTCTCAGCAGTGTGGCATGTGCTAGATACAGGATGGTAATGACTGAGAGACCCCAGAGTCTCCTTTTAAGAGTTGGAAGGGAACTTAGAAATCATCTACCTGCTCCACTGCAGCGAGAACCAAGTGTGTCCAAGAGCCGCAATGTGCTGGAAGCAGGCATTACATGAATAGACCATTAGGGCCATTTCCATTATGAACTGTGCAGGACCCACACTTGGACACACTGGCTTTCCTGAGGAAGAATAAGGGGACAGAGCAGAGGGAAATGTAGGTGCCCTTGGGAGCTGCCTGGTGTGGTTTGCTGGCCTGTCGATGTGCACAAGAGAATTGGGGCTGGACGCAATCCTGGGCTGTTGTGCTGTATCCCTAACCCAAGGAGTGGCTCCTAATTAATCAAAGTCAAAGAAGGTTTGAGTCATTTAACAAAATTACAGAAAGAAGAAGTAATGACAGATGGCCAACAGGCACATGAAAAGATGCTCCACATCGCTGGTCATCAGAGAAATGCAGATTAAAACCACAGTGAGATATCACCTCACACCAGTGAGGATGGCCAACATCCAAAACACAAACAACAACAAATGCTGGCGAGGATGTGGAGAAAAGCGAACCCTCCTACACTGCTGGTGGGAATGCAAATTAGTTCAACCATTGTGGAAAGCAGTATGGAGGTTCCTCAAAAAACTCAAAATAGAAATACCATTTGACCCAGGAATCCCACTCCCAGGAATTTACCCTAAGAATGCAGCAGCCCAGTTTCAAAAAGACAGATGCACCCCTATGTTTATTGCAGCACTATTTACAATAGCCAAGAAATGGAAGCAACCGAAGTGTCCATCAGTAGATGAATGGATTAAGAAGATGTGGTACATATACACAATGGAATATTATTCAGCCATAAGAAGAAAACAAATCCTACCATTTGCAACAACATGGATGGAGCTAGAGGGTATTATGCTCAGTGAAATAAGCCAAGCCTAAAAAGACAAGTATCACATGATTTCACTCATCTGTGGAGTATAAGAACAAAGAAAAAAACTGAAGGAACAAAACAGCCGCAGACCCACAGAACCCAAGAACGGACTAATAGTTACCAAAGGGAAAGGGACTGGGGCAGATGGGTGGGAAAGGAGGGATAAGGGGAAAAAGGGGCATTACGATTAGCAGATGTAATGTTGGGGGCGCACGGGGAGGGCTGTACAACTCAGAGAAGACAAGTAGTGACTCTATAGCATCTCACTACGCTGATAGACAGTGACTGTAATGGGGTTGGTGGGGGGGACCTGATGAAGGGGGTAGTTTAACCACCATAATATTGCACATGTAATTGTAGGTTAAGGATACCAAAAGAAATTGTAAATAAAAAAAAAAAAGAAAGAAAGAAGAAGTAATGACTCTATATATAGGAGTTTCCATCTTCCTGAAGCTTTACCAACACTTGTTTTTTTCACATCCAGTTTCACCCTCGGGTCCAGGTTCCTTGCTTACTTCCCTAGGAGCCACCGGCAGGATGTATGTGCACTGATCGTGGCAGCTCCAATGCCTCCATAGGCGATGCTCAGGTCCTCGATGGTGTCAGTGCCTTCCTTGAAGAGGACTCTCATGCCAGCGTTCACATCCGCCAAAGCATTTTGCTGGCACTGAGCCTGTCGGAAGGCTGACACAAATTCCCACTGTGGAGACAAAACCATTTGGGTTTATTTGATATGCCAGAACTAAAAGCATGGTTTCTGCTCCTTGGTGCCACTAATTAATCAGTTAACTCAATCTAAAGAGAGACACAAAAGATACTTGGCACAGTTAGAGGACAACTTGGCTGCCTTCTCGTTCAAAGTGAGAATTGTGTTCTCCCGAATGTCCATCCCCAACTCCCCATACTCTCAGGGAACGGGGATCACTGTGCACTTCCCCTCTGAGGCCAGGATGCCTCCACACAGAATGCCTGCATCAATTCCCTGTGTTCTTATTGCCAGGTGCCATTCCGTTTAGTCTTCAGACACCTTTGTCCCCTGTCCCTGGTGAGGATGAAGGAGCCCTCCTAAAACAGGTGCTTTTAAATGTGATTTGTGTTAAGTGCAGGAGACTCACCTAATTTCTTGGTTTGTAGAAACTATCACATTTTCATTTTGCAAAACTCATGAAGGAGTTTAGTAGAACCTTCCAAGTGGACTAGGGAGTCTTGTATCAGGAGCAAGAGTCAGAAGGGTGATGGCTGTTTATTGACCCCTGGACAGCATGACTACTGCTGTGCTGACACGAGGTCAAGGAGCCGGCCTGTGCCTCGGGTGTGTCTCCGTGGTGTGCTCGCCCGGGCTGTGTGAGTCTGCCTGTTCTTCGTGCAGTGCCTTTACGCAGACACACTTTTGACTGGGAACACATTTCAAAGTTCCCATTCAAAAGGAAAAATAAATGAAGATCACACATGGCTGAAAGCATGACTTAATATGAGATGTCCTGCATAACCAAGCGGACTCCTGACTTTTAGTCATTGTGTGTGTGTGTGTGTGTGTGTGTGTGTGTGTGTGTGTGTGTTATAGTGCTTCTCTCTGGGAACACTGTCCTCTTGGATTCAGGTATAGGTTTGAG
Organism: Phataginus tricuspis; assembly: GCA_029783875.1. Classification (NCBI taxonomy): domain Eukaryota; kingdom Metazoa; phylum Chordata; class Mammalia; order Pholidota; family Manidae; genus Phataginus; species Phataginus tricuspis. Next base: position 37,012,282 of record JAQQAC010000477.1, read on the forward strand.
GAGAGGTACAGGGAATAGGGAGTGAGGACAGAGGGCCCCCTCTAGATGGTCACCCCACCATCTGGGCGACCACATCAACCCCAGGAAACATCTGGAAGCCCTCAGGTCCCTATGAACTATGTGGTCGGCAAAAGTGGGGGGTGGGGAGGCCCGGTCCCAGCCTCCGTTTCCTTGTAGGTCAGGCAGAGAAGCTCGTTCCACAGTCAGAGCTTTAATTTCTGCCGTCCAGAGTTGGTCAGCTGGTACAAGGGGACATGGAAGCCGTGCCTGAAGGAGGCCCCACCCACAGCTGAAACAACAGCCCCAAATCCACGCCCAGAGCTGCTTGCTCAAGGGCGGCTGAGGGCCTTGGTGCCGGGCCAGTCCACAGCGGACAGGAGGCAGGCTCAGGGCAGAGTTGTTTTCCCGTCATCTGTTTTCAGATTTCTGAAGATGACTGGACTAAGTTATGAAAAGGGAAAAACAACTCGCAAAAAACGAGTAGCAGATTCTTACCTTTTGAGAGTGAGGGATATACACAGATTCCAAAATTTCCTCTGGCTTGAGATCTGCACTTGCCAACCCAGCAAGAAAATGTTGGTTTAGAGGAATCTGCCGTGTGCCTTCTGTTGGAGAAATGACATTTCTGCAAAGTTGCAACAAGGAATTGGAGATTATTCTGTACTCTCAAATGTCAGCCACAAAGAAAAGGTCACCTTCCTGTGCACCCAGTGAGGCAGAGGTTTGCATGCGTGACAGTCCAGGGCTCCATGTTCCCCTCCACAAGGAGGGGCAGCAACAGCCTTCTGACGTCTACTCTTCTCAGCGTGAATGCTCTGCGAACCCAGGCTCCTCCCGCCTCCAGCGCCTGCCAGGCCTGTGTGGTTTTCATCTTTCAGCAGAGGCTGGTTAACTAAATCTAACTCATTCGGTGCTATGGCCAGTCCACAGGGTAAGGGTGTGAGCTGTGCTGAGAGGGTTTGTCTCCGTGGCCACCCGAGCTCTGTTCACACTGCTGCGTCGGCTCCTATGCTGACTCCTGCACCATTAAAGCAAAGCGAACGATCCACAAAACCTCCCTTCAGCCCAACTCTTACCACTTAGTGGACAGAGCAGGCCTACTGGCTTAAAAAGTGGTGTGGCTCCACAGGAGGAGTGGTGAGGAGGTTCAGCTACAACCCAGTGAATCTGACATGGGTTCGAGTCCTGGCATGAGCGGCAATATGCTGATTGGAACAAAGTGTAGTCAGGAGAGCTGCTACACCCCAAGGAGGCCCAAGGAGGCCTGGTGATCCTTCCCGGCCCTCCCTGAGGCTGGGTCAGGACGCTCATCTGCCGGCCTTGCTGGAGCTGGGCTGTGCTCAGTGTGGAGGCTTTGGGAGAGCTGGGAAAACAGAGACCTTAAGCTGAAGGAAATATCTAACATCCACTGCTACTATTACTACTAGTACTGTTACTATTACTAATGTAGCAGAAGGGCCTGCATGGCGGCCAGGCTGTCCTGACCCCTCAGAGTCTTGGCTTCCTCTTTCCTGCCCTTTGGGAGGTCCTGCTGGGGTCCTGCTAGGGTCGTGCTGGACCACAAGCCCGGAGGACTCAGCAACGTGGCATGGGAGCCAGGCAGTGGGGAAGTCTTCCCTCTTCTCCATCCTGGGAAAGCCCCAGGCAAAGCTGAATAGAGCCCTGAGAGTTTTTCCTTTGCCACCTTATCTCTCAACACTACGACCTCCCAGCATCAGGGATGGGATTGTGCCAGCCATCAAAGCTCTCAGGAGAGTTGTGGCAACAGCGATCTAATTCCTGGTCGGGCACAGCCCTGAAGCTCACGTGCGGGCCAGATCGCGATTGCTCCCCTGGCACCCTAGTGCCTGGGCCTGTGTCAGCCCACAGGAGGGTAAAGGACAGAGGGAGTGGGCATCAATGGACCGTGGGTTGGGGGGGGATGCCAGGGAAGGTGGGAGGTAGAGCCCCGGGAGGCAGCCTGATGGAGATGAAGCAGACACACCCTTTTGGCAGTCAGACAGACTGGGAGTCCCTCCCATGCCCAGCTGTGCAAATGAGCCCATCTGGGTTGTTGGTGGACTGGACATGGGGTGTGAGTGCCCAGTGCAGCCCGGCGCACAGCTAGTGCCCAGTGAGGGGAGTGTCAGGGTCCTTGGGGGAGCCGGAGGCACTGAGCACCCAGCACCGCTGGGAAGACTAAGGACGTGTAGTGTGGAGCAGCCCAGGGGACTGGCCCTCTAGCCAGCATGTGAAATTAATCACTGCCTTCCTCCTGCTCCCAGGGGCCTGAGCTCCCCATGGTGGATCGAGAGCTAGAGACTTCATCTCTGGGCTCTGACTTACAGCAATTCCTTGGGAAAGACAAAAACGTCTTTTAAGTGCTGTTCAGCGTGTTCTGAGGCAGCTTACCTTCTGATATCAGATTGAGGGTAGTGTTGCCCACCGCCAGAATTGGATTCAGATCCGAATTGCAATGCCGGCTTATAATATGACCCCCTAAGGACTAAAGAGAAAGAGTTACAACCTGGGTCGTTGTTCGCTGAATCCCATGCCTGCAGGCAACTACTTATGGTCTCTGGCAGTGAAAGGGTCAAGAGGAGTCCCGGTCTCCTCCGCAGAGGGCACTCAGTTCAGACTGTCCTGGGAGAGGCCCCCTTACCCACCCTTTGGATGAGGACTTGATGGTAACTGACACTCACTTAGCATTTGGTATGTTCCACCTGCTGTCTAACCTCTTCACCCATATTTACTCACTTAATCCTTTCAACAGCCCAGGGAGACTGATGTCCTTATCCGCATTTTACTGATGAAGACACCGGGGGAATAGAGAAATTATGAAACCTGACCAATGTCTCCCAGCTAGGAAAGGGCAGAACTGGGATTTGAACCCAAGCAGTGAGGCTCCGTGGCCAATGCTGAACTAGCCCCTACTCAGCCTTGATCACAGCACAGGTGGCCATGGTTCTATCGTCCTGTCTTGGGTACACAGGGTCTCTGTCTCATCTCACATGGCCTCTGAAATCACATGGGCTGTGCTGGGGTTCTGGGCATCCACACTATTGAGAAAGAGTTGCCCTTTTCCTCTTCTTGGGAGACCTCACTAGGATCCGGATGGACTGGTAGCATCTTAGAACTTGGGAGGGAAATGACTGGCGATTCAACTCAATACTATCCTCCACCTATAGTGATGAAATCTGCAGTGACCACCCGGGTTGCTGTGATCTGGGCTATCACAAGGGTGAGGACAGGGAGCCCCCTTCCTCTATGAACTGTTGGATTTTAAAGTTCTTGTTTCCACTAAGCTGAGATCTGCCTCCTTGGACTCTCACGTATCAGTCATACTTCTATTTTTTGTGATTATATGAAATAAATCACACCTGTCCGTAGGAGCCCATAAATATTTGAAGGCGGCTCTCATGATCTCTGACTGTTCTCACCCTCACCATCCCTTTTTCTGACGTGGTTTCCCACGCCTCACTCTCCTGCCATATTTCCCTGCCAGGCTCCGGGGTGTCAGTCAGAGCGCTTGACAGGGGGAGAGGATATTTTGGAATCACTTGAAGAGCTTTTTCAAAGGGAACATACCCTTCCCTGATAGCCATACCCCAAGGATTTCTAATACACCATTTGGGATACTTAGGAGAGGGAGTATGTGTATTTTGAAAATCTAACTATGTCTCTTTTGCTTTCTTCAGAGGTAAAAAATAACCAAACATTAAAGTATGCCTCCCAGATCTGAGCATTATTCTCCAGTTGTGGTCAGTAGTCTAACCCTCCTTCTTTTAGGCACTATATTTCTGTTAATGCAGCCTAAGACTAAATTAGGTACTTTGACAGTCTTACCATGAAATTAGCAAAATCATGATGTCTTTTTCCTCACCTATATGGCTACTTAGCTATTTTATTGAACTTAGACTCTCTTTTAAATGTGCTATTGAGTAATGTTTGTTATACATTAAGTATTAATTTATTATTATGCCCATGGTTTCAACCTGCTAAGACCCTTTTGCATACTGATGCTGCAATGCCTATTTCAACATTTCAGTGAGATTAAGAAATAGGTGCAGTGTGTCCAAGGGTTGGACTGGAGAACATACTGCCATGTTCCGGGTCTGCTGGCCTGCCAGACTCTTCAGGTGCTTCAGGAGGGCTCGGTACGTCTGAGTTTTCTCCTCTGCGAGCTCAGAAACCCTCTCGGCTAAGATGTCCTTCACCTGGGCCAGACTGCAGCTGGCACCTATTGTCAGTCCTGGAAAGAAAATTGTTTTTATAGGTGACCTTTCACTCTAGATACCCAGATCCTTACTAGTAGGGAAGAAATCAGAAACAAAAAGATGTTAGTATTATTATTATTACTATGTTTTAATGTTAGAAGCATCACACAGGCCAGCATGACCATCTCTGATCTGACATATGTAAAAAAGGGCATTTGGTATGTTCCATCTACTATTTAACAGGAAAGTAAAACGCTGCTCTCTTGCCTGAGTCCTCATAAGTACAGATTCAAACTCAGGTTGAAGACAGACAATCCATTACGGGGCTTACATTTGATTGTTTCTACTGCTCACATTGCCCCCTCACTTTCTGCTAGGTGTGACACAGCTGACTAAGAAAATTCTATCATACTTCTATTCATATTTTTTCCATCTTTGGTCACAAAACTTAAGCTTGTATTACAATAGAGTTGGAAAGAGCCCTAACTTCGATTCTCAGAATGTGGGTTCTGTTTTAACTCCATGCTTCTCAGAGTTTATGGGTTTGCGGGATAAAGAATGGACTTTCCGGAGCATTTACTAACTGAAGATTTTGAGGAAATGTAAACTGAGCTGAACATGTAGGTGATATGGATTAGCACGCAAAATTGAAACAAACACAGCCACCAGGGCAATTTATTTCGGGGACGTGCTGGGGGGGTGGGGTGCACCTCTGGCTCCAGTATTCTTCTCTCCGATAGGTCCTTCACTTTTGGGCTTTGGGAAGTTTGAGGATCCTGGGAAGTGTTTCTGGAGGCCACTAGGGAGTGCTAACACTTCAATTTTAAGAGGTTCTGAGGCATGTGCTTTGTCTCCTCCGGTTCAGAATCTGGCTCTACTTTACCTGCAGAGTCCAAACTGAGGACTCTATTCAAACAGTCCCTTGGACGGGCTGTGGAGTGGGCCTGCGGGACGGGGAACAGCAGTAGCAAAGAGCTTTGGATTGGAAGTGGGAGATGTGTGGCTTGGTGACTTGGCCACCAGCCGGTCTGGGGGCCTTGGGCAAGTCCACTCTTCCTTTTGCATCTTGTCTTCCTCACTTTTAAAATGAAGGATTGGTTCTCCATGGAAGATTTTGAATTGCACCCTGGGGGCCCTCTCAGAGGCAGACATGGAGGCCTCAGTGTTGGGGGGCTTGGGGGGTTCCTCCTTCAAGCAGTGGCTTCTTTTCATTTACTTACTTAAGATTTGTTTGAGGACAAAGTTGTAGGGTAAAGAGACGTTTGAAAACCATGAGTTAATCCTTCCTGGGCCGAAATGGGGGAAGGGTTTTCCTGTCGTAAACTTCTGCTCACATTAGCTGTCTGTACTCCCAATCCTGCTTTTACTGTTACGTCGTTTTCTCCCTCTGCTAACACCAAGATTTCAGGTAGATCTAAGCTCATTCCCCTCATGTTCTCATTCAGGTGTGCAGCCCGGATTGTTCCAAGGCAGAAGCTGTGAAGCCCTGGTGCCAGGCAAAGCCAGGAAGGGTCCCTTCCCCTGCAAATGGGTGGGGTGGGGCCAAGCTTGCTGGTCTGCAGCACAAAGTTAGGCTGATGGTGGTTAGAGGCTGTGAGGGTAGGAATCCTGGATGCAGTGATACAGCCAGGGTCAGTCCCCTCCCCTGCCCACTACGGACCACAAACACATGGTGGCCTATAAGTCGATCTTGACTACAGCTTTCTGTTCAGCCGAACTCCTTGTTGCCTAAATTAAGGAAGTCATTATTATCTCTGTATCCCAAATTCAAGTTCCTGACCCACTCATTCATTCTCTTTGTCTATTAGGTTGTCAGTCACTGACCGAGCACTTACATGCATGTATAGCACTTAAATGCCTGCACTTATGCATTAGGGGCTCTGGAGGACGAGGAAAAGAATAAAATGAAATTTCTTTTGTCTAAGGGTTTGCCGTGCATCTTAAAGTCTTGCACGTTTCCTTCCTGCTTTGTTGTGAGTGCCACCTTGCCTGATACAGTATCTGCACAGAGTGGGCTATTAAGGATGTTATAAGTGACTGGGGGTGCTTGTCTGGGCATTTCTTTGTTTCACTTGGCCTCTTGCCACTATCCTCATGAGACAAGTAGCATTTGAATACCAGACAACCTTTCTCTTACTTTCTTCCTGCAATATCCCTGGATTCATCTCTTGCTGTCTTTCCCATCAAAGTGACACTGCAAATTTATTATCTTTAGGTCACCATGGGATTTTAGAGGCAAGAATCCTGCAGGTGACTACAAGGTCTTGAATGATGTCATCTGAATATCTCATATTCTTGCAAAGCTTTTGAAAGTAAAGTCTCATCGTGGGGATATAATATCACATCAGAAAAAGATAAAGAGTTGGAAATAGGGCAGACAAGACAAATATATGAGGACGCTCCGAACTAGTTGGCAAGTAGGTCAGTGCAGGGGTTGGTTCACTGATATTTACTAAGAACACCAGGAACTCACCATCACTTGTTTCAGACACCATACTCAGCTCAGAAATCCTAGCAGGGGAGAGGAGAATTGGGTGGAAATGTCCTTGAGATTTCATTGCAGGTCCTGAAAAGTAAATTTGTATGTTAGAGAGAGTTAATGCCTTTTTTGGGGGGCAAGGGGCTGCGATTCAGGAGGGCAGCCCTTGGTCGAGTTCTCGTTCTGCTGGGGCTGTGGGGGTGACTGGGTGTGCATTGTTAGTCCCCACATAGACTTTATAAAATTCTATTATATCTATTCACTCCTTAACAAAAATACAATTAAAAAGCGCAAGATCAATTAAACGATAGAAAACCCCTAAAACGTTTCCCCCACACCTTAAGGGGTCACGCTGCATATTCCCAAGGTGTATAAACATTCAACTTTGGAAACCATTTTATTATAGTAATACAATCATATTTCATTTGTATTATACTTTTCAATATTATTATATATACAATTTACATATAATTTATATATAAAATTATATAAATTATTATATATAGTTATACAACCTAATAGAATACTATATTTTGTACTATAGTAGCATATTATAATACTTTTATTATAAAGGATGTGGTTTTTATCCTTAAAATGTAGTCTTTGCCATCTGAGAGCAGAGTAGGGCTCTGGAAGTCCAGCTCGGCATTAATTGTGGCACGAGAACCACTGTCGTCACTCACCCAGGGAGGTGTTGCCGAGGATGAGAGGGGCTTCAGGGTGTTTCACTTTCAGCTTCAGGAGAGCCTTGAGGGTCCCAGGGGAGATCCAGGTAACCCTCTCTCCATGAAAGGTCAGGGTTCGTTTTTCTGGGTTCTCTGCCATTCTCTAAGTGCAAATGACAAGTGTGGGTGCATGTGTGCACACTCTCTTCCTGTGTCATGCCAGATCCCAGGTGGAGTTATGCTCTTCTAGAGGGATTTCAGGAGTCCTGGGGTCTCTTGACCAAAGAAGATACTCACTACAACCATTGACCAATGTCTGAATTTCTATAATTATTTACTTCTTTAGTTTAAGACTTGTTAATGCACAGCTCTTTGGAGACAAGTAACAATGTGAGCTGGCACCTGCCACTGACCTTCAGTATAGATCAATTTACCATAATTTAGTATCATGGCCTTAAATATCCTAATTATACTGATGCCCTGAAATATCTTCAGCCTGAGCCGTTCCTCTGGAACCCAAACCCATGTATCTGAATGAGTGCTCCGTGACTGTTCTTAGATGTGTGATAGGCATTTCAAATTTAACATGTCCCAAACTGAGTTCCTCATATCCCATCCCTTTCCAAGCCACCAAAAAGGACCCCCAAAAGGAAAAACACCCTGCTTCTCCACAGGTCTTCCCCTTCTCTGTAAAATGCCACTCCTCTTTCTAGCTGCCGAAAGCTCTGGAGTCAGCCTTGACTCTTCTCTCTTTCCCATACCCTACATCACATCCATCAGTAAATTTTGTTGGCTATTCTTCCAAAAATGTGTCCAGAATCCCCTCACTCCTCACCACCTGCATGCTAGCAGCCTGGTCCGTTCCCCCCACCTCTCAGGATGGCAGCAGTGGCCTGACGGGCTTGCTGCTCCTTCCCTTACCCCTTGCAGGTGATTTCTATCCCAGCAGTAGAACGGTCCCGGATCCCACCCCATCCTGAACAGGAGCATACTCCTACTCCGTCCGACCTCCCTTGTCACTTCTCATCTCACTCAGACAAGCAGCCTAAGTCTGGCCTGGCCTGCACCTCCCGACACCAGCAGTCTCCGCACCGCCGCACAGCTTCGTGAGCGCCCGCGAGCCTGTGCTCCAGCCAGGCCCCTGCTCTGTCCCTCTGTCAGGTCAGGCTTTCTCCCACCCTCAGCACCTCTGTGCTTGCTGCGCCTGGACTGCTCCCCCAGGTACCTCTGCAGCCAGCTTCCTCACCTCTTTCAGGACTTCCTTCAAATGTTACTTCTTGGAGGAGTCTTCTCTGGCCAGGATATTTAAAATTGCAGACTCTGGTGTCCACCCCCCTCTCTGTTGTATTTTTTTCTCCTTAACACTTCTCACTGGCTAACACACTGTATCTCTTATGTGCTGCCTTGCTGACTGTCCCTCCCACCAGATTACCAATTCAAGGCCAGATCTTTGTTTTAGTTTGGTTCCCTGCTGTATATTCAGTACCTAGAAGAGCACCTGGCATGTTGCTGAATGATGAATATTTGTTGGATGAATGAACAAACACATCAGAACCCCTTTAGAAGTAGGTATGTTTTAGCATGGGACCATTAGATGCTAGAAAGGAAAGATAGACATGTTAACAGAGGGAATGGGGAGGGATGGGGTGGGATTTGGAAGTGCTCCTTGGGGTCAGTGCACTGGAGGGACTGGAAAGACCAAGTTAGAAGCTGAGCACAAAGTTGTATGGTTTGGGACACACTGCAGATGACAATGATGAAATAGTTTTTTTAAAAAAGGCTCAGCTGAAGCTTTGGGGAATGTGTCTGGGGCTTCCTGAGCTGGGTGGGGACAAGCATCTTGATCTGATCAAACATTTCCACAATTTGAATGAAGGAAGGGGTGGTTTTATAAAATGGAGTTTATAACCAGTGATGCTTAAACAAGCATGTAAAACACACAACGCATCTTACCAAGAGTTCTGGGGGAAATATGAGGTCCTGAGTAGAGTCCAAGGGCTGGAACTCCTCTTTGGCAAACAACTCCGTGCAAATCTTCAAAAGGGTAGAAGAAGATGGTCAGCCCAGCTCAGCTGGAAGCACCACTGAAACTCTACGTTCACTAGGCAAAGTGAACATAGTTATAACTCTCCTTGTACGGGGCAAATAGTTCAAACCAAATAGTTTTAAATAAGAGTCTTGTAAGAGAAATACTGATTTGCCACTAATAAGATACTAACGAAAAGAGTATTCTATGAAATACTCTGTTCAAAGATTGAAATAGCAGAACAGTTTCTGAAAAACTGTTAGAGGTCAAATAAGTTTGGGAACTCCTCTCCATTGTGCCCAACCACTATCTTCTCACCTGTCAAGTCAGGATTCAAAATGCTAAAAGCTTTGAGAAGTCCTGCCTTTTAAGTAAAAATGACTCTAAACGTACATGCTTATACATAAACATACATACACACCCCACTAACTTTAATAAGGGTAGTTAAGATTATGGAGTGCTTACATCCCACATGCTTTACATGCATTCATAATTTATTTAATCCTTAGGAAAATAGTATAAAGAAAATAAATTATTACCTCCATTTTACTGATTAGGAAACTAAAGCACCATGGAAAGTTACCCAAATTGTCATGTTGTCTGAATCAGTTCTGTTTCAGTTTTGGAAACACATTCTCAGAAAACTTTCCTGACTGGGTAAGGCGAATTGGGAGGGAACTCTGGGAAGCATGAAGGAAGGAAACGGATGCAGCAGGGGCATGATGGGCTCAGTTTTGTCTGTGGAATGGAGAAGAGCATAAGCAGAGATTGGGGGCAGATCTGGGTTTATTCTGAGCTCTGCTACACCTCAGCTCTCTGACCATCCCAACAGAAAGGTTTTTACCCTCTCGAAAAGTTAAATGAAAATAATGCACATTTTGAAGGGTAATTGTGACAAGTAGGTGAAATGGCCTGACATCTGTCCAACATTCCTCTACTTTTTCTATATCCTTTCCCAGATTCCAGAAAGAAAATCTGCAATTGTTCCTTGTAAAGGTTCTTAGTAGGACCCTGGATTGAGGCATTACAGACCAACATCTGAATTATTTATTTTTATGTGGGGTTAGAAGTATAGGCAGGAACTGGGGACCATAATGCAGTGTCTCTCTAAAACCTAGAAATAAGATGGTGTCTGAAAATTAATATGTAAAACAAAACAATGAGTCAGAGCTCAGAAATCAAAGTTCCACTAAATAGATGTTAGGCCAAGACTTGTTACTCAATGGGAGATATTAGCACAGTTTCAAGAGAAGGATGAGTCCTGGGCCAGAGAGCTGCCATGCAGCAGGTGGAAGAGAGGGGTCTTCTGTGATGTTACACTTAAGGTTATCCAGGAGCTCTGCATCCACTCTCACCAAGCCTCCTTCTCATTATAATGAGGCTCATGATCATGAGATCCATTTATAATTGTGTTTCTCTTTGTAAATGAGTATCAGGGAACATTCCAGTTTAAATATCATGTTCTGAGTCTGGTGAAAGTGAATCAGGAGGTCCCCAGAGGCCAGTCATTGCCCGGACTGAGCTCCCGAGGTCACAAAACCAAGAATCAGGTCTTAGAATGTATTCACTACTCCAAGGCTCACTGGTCCTCTGTGATGTGGTTGTGGGGGTGCAGCCCACCTTCCCTGGCAACACCCTCTGTCCCTTTGCATGTCTTCTTCAGATCACAGCGAGGTGACAGTGGGAGGCCCAGAGTGGGAACAGGCGGGTGTGAGGGGTGGAAACAGAGACGGCAGGGGCGATGGGCACAGTTTCATCTCAGACCAGCTCTGTCCTCTCAGATTTCCTTGTGTGCAGGGAGCATTCTATTTTATCTTTACCCTAACTTTTTAATGTAATTCCTTTAAGAACTTGGCATGGGTCCATTTTGGAAGCGAATGTCACTCAGAGAGCAAAGCCAGAGCCTGGAATGTTTCAGGTTGGACTTCCCAGCTGTGGGGGCCATGAACTTGCCACGTGACTTTGCATGGGCTCCTCAGTGTTCCCGAGGTTGCCGGGCCCTCCCTCTGGAAAGCAGGAGATGCAGTGACGAGGAGCTCTGCCTGAGTGGGGCCCGGCACAGGAACCCACACTGCCGAGGTCAGGACTCGTCGTAGCTGGGGTGGGGCTTGGTAGCTTATCTGAGCATGTTCATGTTTTGTTGTTTCAGCCTCCCAGGGAGTGAATCAGAAAATCAGAGCATGGCTTTGAATCACCACTTTACCCAGCTCCCAAACGAGAAGTGCTTTGTTCGTGCAGGCACTTCGCACATTTGTAAGTAAAGCAGAGAATGACCATCAAAACTAGCAAGCGCGGTTTCCGCGGGGGGCCAGCAGTAAGCGGTACTGTAACAGGGCAAGGGCGAAACTAAGGGACTCACGTCACTCTTCCCGCAGAGTAAGGAAGAATAATTTTCTTCCTGATCCAAGCAGCATTTTCCTGTTCCTTTCTGTTGACAGCCGTTTGACTCCTAGAACAGTGAGATGCCTTGATGAAAAACTTTTTGCTAGGTAAATGGGTGAGTTTTGAAAGGTTTGGCAATTTAAATGAGACTCCATATATTTTTAGCCACTTTTGGTGGTTTCTATTGGAACAGGGATAATAACAAGATCTTTCTTCTTTGGCTTTATTTTTAAGATTAAAATGACATATATAGAATATATAAAATACATAATATGATATATAATGTGTGCAAAATATATAACATCTAGTATAAAACAATAATAAAGAATATAGAGAAGTATAAGGATATTAGCTATCATTACCCTCATCCACTGCTAGCATTTTTAAATAGTATGTATTGTACTACAGTATTTATAGCACAATATACTTATTTTGCCTTTCTGTTCACTTATTTGCCCCTTGTTTTGTCACATATTTGTCAATTTCTTCATTTATATTGTGAATCTTTTTCCATATCATTAAAATGTCTTTAAAATATAATTTTGCTAATTGCATAATACTCCTCCTTTTGGCTATTCCATAATATATTTGTAAACTTCACTGTTGACGTATACTTAGGTTTTCCCCTACATTTTATAACCATAGATAACATAATGGGCATTTCTATTCATTACATATACAACTTTGTGTACATTTCTGAATTTTTTTCTTAGGTGAATTCCAAGTGATAGAATTAGTTGAAAAGATGCTTTTTAGAGCAATAACAATTTTTCCATTCTCTGGCATATATAGGGATCCAATAACATTGGAAATTATCATTTATATAAAGACCTTTAAATAGAAAAAGAAAAAAGAAACCGCTTGGAACCAGATCTCCCAGACGTCTGGGATCTGCAGGGGACTGACTGGGAATGAATGGACAATCAATGAATTTTGAAGAAGTTTTCCATTTGCCAGTCCTTTCATTTCCTAGTTCCTCCAAATTTATCTCTTGTATCTTCTTCCTCAGATAGGTCCTCCTATGTACGTTTCCTAAGTATCTAGCAAAATACTTTCAGGTACCCTAGTTCTCTGTCTCTGCTCAGATGTCTCAGGCTGCCATCTTCCCAATTATGTCCATGAAGCAAAACCAGCTGGACCAAGTGAACAGGGCTTCCTCCCTCGCTCAGAGCTCTGACAGCTTCCATGATGGGCCATGAGTCAACACCGACGGAAAAGGCCAGTGTCTCCTGGCCTAGTGCTGTGAGCCTCAGGTATTCCTGCTGGGGCCTGCTGGCTGCAGGCTGGTTCTCCCAGACATATTTTTGGCTTATCCCAAGTCTGTGCCTAGTAAGTGGGATAGTATCCACATTTCATAGGGAGAGAGGTTTCCTTTAACTTCCTTTATTTGTATTTCACAAGTGCTTTTCCATTTACACTAGCAATTTGATGGGTTTACAAGCTATTCATTTTATTTCTCAGCTCATCAACTTTCGCTCCCCTGTGTTGCAGTAGAAGTCTGGGACATGCATGTGCTGGGGACTGGCCTGGCTCTGGGGAGTGGGACACACCTGCTGGTCCACTTTCAAGCCCACGTCTACTATTTGTGGGGCTGGGGTAAGAGGACCAGTGGAGGCTCCCTGCTGCCCTTCTCTTCCTATCGGGGTTCTGTTCTGTACTGAGGGGCCTCAGACCCCCGTGTGAGCACCCCTGACTGAATGTCCAAGCTGTGTCCACTTCCTCTAAAACAGCCAGTTGATGGCTATCCTTTGACCTAGGGGTGCTCATGCTGGCTGTCATAACCTGCCCTGGGATGATGGACCTGCGGAGGAGGCTTGTGTTGGCCTGGGAATGGGGTCAAGACTATACCTGGAGTGGGGTCTAGAAAACGATGAGGGCTCCAGGTGAACAAGTCCTCTTGGCCCTGTGGCCTCCTGAGAATGGCTGCAGGAGGACCAGGGAGGAGCCCTCCAAAGGGTGGGCCCCCTTGCTTGTGTCTAAGGGCAATACTACCCACATCCTCTACAGCAGTGGTAACTAAGAGCCAAGCAAGACTGCTACATGCTTTGTCCATGATTTCTCATTTGTTCTCCGCAGCCCAGTGACAAGCCCTCTCGCATCCCCATTTTGTGGAGACCTCTCCCTGGGCAATGTACTTGGGGTGAATTTTGGATTCCACTTTGCGTATTTGGCTGCTTTATCTGTTCACACTTTCCCAGCTGGTCTGGGTTCTCAGAGCAACTTCCACCTCCCCAAAGCCAAATCCATGCCTTTGCTTGTCTCCTTGGGTTTGCTGGAGCCGCCTCCCTGTCCTGTCCAGATACCTCCTTAACTATCACGGAAGATGTCTGGATGGCTGGTTAGAGCACCGACTTCCCCTGTGGTATGATAGGGAACGTCAAAGATGGTGTAACGTTCACTCTGTCCTCGACCAACAGCTCTAACTTCCGCCATCGGTTGGTGCTAACTCAGTCCCCTTATAGTCCGTTTAGGTGGTCTAAGAAATCCAATTCCTGTTTCCGTCATTGACCAGCTGTCATCATCGTTCGTGCTCTGGAGAGGACCCCCCCAGTCACCCACTCACCACACAGAAGGTCCTTCCGCTCGCGAGGATTGGCCGGTACCCCGTGCAGCGGCAGAGATTACCTGATTAGGGAAATGTGGTTATCGGCAGGCTTTATTTTTATTGGTTTCTTTACAAAGTTAAAACAGACCCAGGTTTTTTTTTAGAGTGTTTAAAATATTTGCCAGAGAGTTCAATGTTTTTTTTTTCTTTTCTGAGATTATCCTTCCCATCACCTCAGTTCTAGTTTTATTCTCTGTCCTAAAGAAGTCAAAGTCTAACTGGTGAGCCCACTTACCTCCCCCTGTTAATTTATCCATTCATTCAACATGTGTCTATTGACAACAACTATTTTAGACACTATGTCAGATATGGGGATCCTTAAACAAGAAAATAGAGGCTATTCCTAAGGCACTGAGTGAAACAGCACATGCTATGGGCTTCAGTACCAGCGCTCCTTAGTACTTTTAGATCAATGAATCAGAATTTCCTGGGGATATTTGTTTTTAAACGCAGATCCCTAGCCCTTCTCCAATTCTCCTGAATCAGAATGTCTGGGAGCAGGCCCAGAAATCTGCATTTGATGAGATCTGTGGGTAACTAGTTTTCAAGGATGAAGGCATGCGGGGTGGCAGGGAAGGCCAGTGCGAAGTGGAGTTCATCTGGGAAGGCTTCGCACAGAAGCTCGGATTTGCAGGATGAACAAGTAAAGGGCTGGTGGAGAGTAGGGAGAGCTGGGGAGGGGGTTTTGTGGTTCACAGCGCAGCACAAGCAAACGTGCAAAGTGGAAACATGCAGAGGCATTGGGGGCTGAGAGGAGACTGGCCAGCCGGGAGTCATGCAGCTGACGAGGAAGCATGAGTTAGCGAGGCCGTTTATTGGAGTTCTCTGAATCCCTGGTGAAGGAGGGAAGGCTGGCCACACCTGAGGGGTGGGGAGCTGTCGCAGGACCTCGCATAGTGGGGTGATCAAAAGAAGGTTAGATTTTAGGTGAGTGGACCTGATTCTCTGTAATGGAGCAGAGCAAGTGCAGGACGCCCACCAGCACCTGCAGATCAGGAGAGGCACCTGTGCTCACCCTTCAGGCCTTAATTTAAGAATTTATGTATAACAGACGACTTGTTTAGGGATTTTTGATACCTGAAGATGATGCTTATTGATCCTGCAAAAGGAATATGTTTATGAATTCCTCTTTAGTAACTTAAACCCATTGAATATTTTAAAGGATTTTTGCAATGTGCAAAGGGCTCCTTGAAAGATATGTTGAGGCCCTGACCTCTAGAACCTGTGACTGTGACTTGTTTGGAAACAGGGTCTCAGCATATGTAGTTAAGTTAAACTGAGATCATACTGGGTTAGGGTGGGCCCTACTCCAGTGATTGATGTCCTTATAAGAGGGAAATTTGGACACAGACACACAGGGGACAAGGCCATGAGAAGATGGAGGCAGATACTGGAGTGAAGAATCTATAAGCCACAGAGTGTCAGGATGGCTGTCAGCCACCAGAAGCTAGGAAGAGGCAAGGAAGAATCTCCTAGAGCCTTCAGTAGTATGACCCTGCTGACACCTTGATTTTAGACTTCTAGCCTCCAGAATTGTGAAAGAAGAAATTCCTGTTGTTTTAACCCACCCATTTGGTGGCACTTGGTTTTGATAGCCCTGATTAAGGTTGGGTGGGGTCTTCCTGCAGCGCGTCCTGCACAGGCTGCTCTAGCAAGTTCTCTAGCATTCTCTGCTCCTGGGTGAACTGTAGCTCCATTAGAAACAACCCATGGGGCCCCTGAATAGAGCTGGGTGATGGAACAACCTGAGGCATGCTTCCCATCCTGCCTCAGGCAGCTGGTGGGTTTTCTCTGCAGCAGACCTACCCCCCAATGCTTCCATGAGCTGCTCTTCTGAGGGCTGCAGGTGGTTTCTGAGCAGCGTGTACATGGACATCACCATCCCAGGGGTGCAGAACCCACACTGGGTGCCATGGGTCTTGGCGATCCTCTCCTGGAAGGACACATGCATGGTCACAGGCCCCACCTTCCTGCCGCCACCACCTCTCACCAAAGTCCACATCCTGCATCCTCCTGTCATAGTGGAGCCCAGTCACTGAGCTGTGCGCTCCTCCCCTTGTGCAGAGAAGGCCAATGTCCCTTTACCTGCACTATTCCTGGAGAAGGGGACTCAGAGGCCAGAGTCTATCATTACAATCACTTCTCAAGTTCAAATGCCCAGATCCTTCTAACTGGGAATTATCAGACTGAGAAGAATTCTCCAGAAAGCTGTGATTATAAGAAAGCATATGAAAGTTTTTAAAACATTTTTCTTGTATACACCACCACGTCTTGCCCAGTTTAGTTCTGACTATGGGACCACCTCTTTTTTATTAGTTTGGAGACTGTCTACTCCTGACCTCACTTTAAATTCTTTTGTGTTGGCTCAAAAGGAGCTCTACTTTCAAGGGTCCAAGATTTGGTCTAGGTCCTTGCTATATAAAGTGTAGCCCCTGGACCAATGGGTTGGCTCCACCTGAGAGCTTGTAGGAAGTGCAGAACTTCAGGCTTCTGCTCCAAACCTCCTGATTCAGAATCTGCATTTTTAACAAGCTTCCAGCTGATTCTTAGCACGTTAACATTCAGAAGCCCTGCTCCAGAATATAATCCTAGGGTTTATTGACCTTGCTGTCAACATCCTCTCTGATCTCTTTGGAGACTCTAGTAAACTCTGCTGGCTCCTTTGTCTTTGACCACTGATCTTTCCTGGAATTGATTCTCCCATGATTAAACTCAGAGACCCTCTGGCTCCTTCTGCCCAGAAGGACTCACAGTGTTGGTGGATCTAGACCTGCAACTCTCTAAACCCCTGTGAGAATGACAGGACTTGGTGTGTTTTCTGTTGACGCATGTCACAATACTCTTAAAACCAGGCTCTGGGTTCCAGCTTCAAATAAAGATTTGTAGAAACGATTGTCCTCCTGCTCTGGTAGAGTCAGCCCGGGTTCTGATTTTACTCCCAAGACTTCCATGCCATAGGGAATAATTCTTTTTTTTATATTCAAGTATAAAAAGTAAGAGAAAAGATGATCATCTAATAAAATGTGGATGAATTTCCATCTTTCTTTTAAATCACTTGACACATGTTATCATCTTGACCCCGATGCCTCTACAAGCTTCTGTTTGTCTGACCACAGCCTAGAAGCCCAGACAGCACCGGTAGCACAGCATCGGTTAAAGAGAAAAAGTTAAGATGTGAGAAAATTAGGATGTGCTCTTACCTGCACAGGGTGAATCCTGGTTTTGATGCTTCCAACACCTTCCACAGTGGTGACGGCGGCTCCATACAGAGAGCAGATGGGCACCAGGCATGCAGTGACAGAGACGTGTCTTTGTATGAGAAACACAAGGAAAATCAAGGGGAGTAATACAGTCCTGACTCTTGGGAAGCTTGGGAACCAAGAAGGGCAGGAAACCGCCCCCTGCTCCCCCAAAGCCTGCCATTCAGCCTGGGGGGTGGGAAACTGGAAGGATGACAGGAAAGAAGAACTTAAGAGTCTTCGCTGATGACTCTACTATCTGTAAAAATTTGGTTGAATCTGGGCATTCTGAACTTCAGAGAAACTTCCCAAGCCCAGAACAGACCCACCTGGGCCTGGACTCAATGGGAATGGACTCATGTCACCAGGGTTATGGGTGGACCTCGACTAGTATTCATTAATTATTGACCCCATAACATGGAAAAAGCACACCTATGTCTTTTATGTGGATCTGCATATTTGAGAATTTTTTTCCTTGGTAATTTAAAACTCTTTGGATAAAGTCCCTCAACAGTGTTGGCTGGTCTGTTTTCTGAGGCCATTTCTTGATTTCTTGGGTTGGTGGGTTTGGGAGCAGCCCAGTCCTGGAATCTGGCCCTTAATTAAAGGATGGATCATGGCCCAGGTCCCTGCAGAGCACAGGTAATTCAGCCCAACAATAGAAAGCACACTGGCTTCAAGCTAGAAAACTGGTCTTGAGTTCTTGTTCTATGGCTTAATAGCTGTATGACCTTGAACAAATCACTTCATCTATTTGAGCCTCAGTTTCCTCATTTATAAAATGAATAGTTGGTCTAAATTGGGATTTCTTAATGCATAGAGGGGCCTTGGGAGGTCTATGATCTCCCTGAAATTGAGTGCAAAATGTAATTTGTTTATGTATTTTCTGAGTAGAAGGCTCATAGTTTTTATCAGATTTTCAGAGCTGTCTAAGATCTAGAGAGGTTAGAATCACAAGACTGAAGGTCCTTAGAGATCTCCAGCTGGGAGAATGCAAGCCTGGCAAAGAAATGGGGCCTTCCTCTGGCCTCCGGGCTTCTGGGCAGGATACCTTATCTTTCTGGACACGGGATCATGTTTAGACACCATCACGGTGCAGGCACCGCAGCCTCCTCTCCCGCAGGCATACTTGGTTCCCGTGAGGCGCACTGGGAGGGGTGGTCAAGGAAAAAAGTGTCAAGGCAGAATGTTGCCTCCATTATAGCTGCCTCCCTAGGGCGTCGCTAGTGAGGGAGGTCTGCTTTCTGGGGTGGTAAGGTACAGGTCTGAGAAGACATTTGCCTACGTCCAGTTAAGGGCTACTGCATAACTCATTAGCTGTGACACTGGAAATATTAACATTTCTCTCTCTGTTTTCTTACTTGCAAAGAGGAAAAATAATGCCTACTTTATTTTCACAGGCTTATCATAAGCATCTCAGAGGATAATGGATGTAAAAGTCCTTTGAAAATCCTATTTCATTATAGGAAGTCTTCTGGGTTCCAATCATATAGCTGGAAGAGAACAGCTTTTTTTTTAAAGCTCTTAGTTAACATTTTATTTTATTTTATTTTTTTATTAAGGTATTATTGATATACACTCTTATGAAGGTTTCACATGAAAAAACAATGTGGTTACTACATTTACCCATATTATCAAGTCCCCACTCATACCCCAATTCAGTCACTGTCCATCAGTGTAGTAAGATGACACAGATTCACTGTTTCCCTTCTCTGTGCTACACTGTTTTCCCCGTGATCCCCACACCATGTGTACTAAACATAATACCCCTCAATCCCCTTCTCCCACCCTCCCCACCCACCCTCCCACACCCCTCCCCTTTGGTAACCACTAGTTCCTTCTTGGAGTCTCTGAGTCTGCTACTATTTTGTTCCTTCAGTTTTGCTTCGTTGTTATACTCCACAAATGAGGGAAATCATTTGGCACTTGTCTTTCTACACGAGAACAGCTTTTTTTAACAGTTCAGTGCATTGCTAGCTTGTCCAGTGATTTGTATTGCATTTAAAAACAAGTGAGTGAGTCTTTGGAGAAAAATCCCATATATATAATTACATTATCCCATCCAGATCGCACCTGGAGTGTCCCTCCGTTCCTGCTCGGTCCAGGTCCAATTCCAAATCCATGCTCAGCCTCCACTTCCTCTTTTTAGTCATCCTTCTCCCTAATTGTGGTCTGTTTCCACACTGTTTATAGGATTGGATTTAATTAATTAGTCTGGCTAAAAAGACTCTGGAATCACCTTTTTTTTAAAGCCATAGGGCTTGTTCATCCACATTAAATCATAACCGCAAATACTTATCAGAGGTTATACAGACGAATGGATATAACTGAAGAGCTCACACTCCATTCTAGCTGGAGGACTAGGGACAGTCTCTATCTAGCTTGCCACACAGGAGTGACTATCTTCCCATTTTTCACGAGAAGCTGAAAAATCTCTATTTTTTAAACTAGGAGGTTTTCTAATTTCAAACATGACAATGAATTAAAAACTATCTGGGCTTTTAAACAAAACTTGTCCAGGGGTTGATTCCATCAATTTGTAATTTCTGTCACATATATTTAATTTTTTGGTTTCTCTGAGAAAGCCATTCGATTCACCAATTAGAATATGTTTGCCATTATGAAGGTCCAAATTTCAGAATATAACATGGTGAGGAAAATCTGTTGTAAGAAACAGATGAAGAGAAAGGCAATCTTTCCCAACGAGCACATTCTTCCTGAATCTGGAGAATTTGGTTTCCCTCCAGGTCAGGGTACATGCGAACTAGCCTCTGTTACATAACCACCCTCCTGGGGACCCGGAAGGCCCTTAAAGGAACAATTCGTGCTGAAGTAAAGAGCTTAGCTTCGATTTCACTGCTATTAAATCAAGATATAAGAAACTGGGGAAACTTCATCCTATCTAAATAGCCCAAGTAACTTAATTTCCTTAAACCACTGCCAAAAGCAAATAGCAAGGGCCAAGGGACCTTCTCTTTGGGGAGGGAAAGATTTGCTTGGCTCTCATAACCGCAGCTGGGCTGTTTTAAGGCAGGCACAGACTGGCCGAGACTTGTTCAAAAGGATCCAGTTCTTTCGTAGGAAGGTCAGCAGGGTGACTTCTGGTTCCGCATTCCGCTCTGTCACCTGTGTGGGAAACAGAAGAGATTATCATGGGGATTGAAATCTGTGACCCAGTGGGATGTCTGTTCTGGCTTGCTTGAGTTAGGGCTTGGGGTGTAATATTAAGCCTGATTGACCTGCCCCCGCTTCTTTGCGATCTGAATGCAAACATCTTCCACACACAGTCACACAGTAGGAGACTCACCAAGCAAGTGTGGCAGTGATGCTCCCCCTGGGGCTAGAGCTGGGAGACCCACCCCGGAGAGGCACCTCTGGGACTCGGATCCTTCGTGTTTGCTCCCCTACCTACCTGCCTATTTTTGTGGAATCTTTAAGCCTTTCAATCTTTCAATCTTGAAATATTTCAAACGGGGAAGAGACTTGGATGGTGTGTGTGTGTGTGTGTGTGTGTGTGTGTGTGTGTGTGCACGTGAGCGTGTGTGATAAAGGGTCCTGGAGGGAAGACGGCTGGATAGGAAGGGTCTCTATTCTGGCATCTCTGAGATACGTCTGGTGGGGAGTACATTCGATAACATCAGGAATCTGAAGAGCCGGTGGCAGGAAGGGGAGGTGGGGAGAGCTGCCATCATCCCAGGGAGGCCCAGAGCGCGCCGGCCCTCTCACAGCAGAGTGGCCAGTGGGGAGCCTTGCTGCCCCGGTTCAGGACCCAGCGTGGCCCTGGTGGGACACTAGAATTCCTCCTTCCCTCACCTTGAATTGTGGGGAATTGAGCATTCCAAAGCCATGGAGAAATCTTTGGCACTTCTTTCCCATTTGCTTATTTTGGGATATTTCCTTTCATTTTGTCTTGAGGTGTCCTGCAAATACCTCCAACCATTCTGTTGCATCACAACAAAGGAGGACACAGTGGAATATTCCTGTTAGGGTCTCCCTGTCTCCCCACAAGAAAAACATGAACTTCTATAGACTTCAAGGAATAAAAAAGCATAGGAAGGTGTTTCCAAGTTGAGACATTAAAATTCAGCTGCTTTCTAGATGTCTAGGGGGTTCTTGTCAATGAAAGCTCCACTCTGCCTGCCCTTATGCCCATCCAGGTCCTTTAATAACACTTATTGGGACTGTGGTTGGATAATATTTTTCCAGCTGACTCCCACCCCTACCACAAATACCTGTATGGTGGGATCCCACCTGTTTGTGGGATCAGAGGGCTGAGGGGCCCTGGAGGAGAGGTGGCAAGACCAGAGAAGCTGTGCGCCTTGGGAGCTACAGAATAGTTCCCTTGAGGGACAGCTAGAGACCCATGAGAGGGTTGCTGATTAAAATTACATTTCAACTAATTCCGTATAATGGAGACTCAACAGAAAAATTAAGTTGATAAGTAGAACAATGAAGAATTCTTCATTTCTTATCCTCCTGAGTATGTGCAGATAAAGATATGTGACTAGATATAGGGCCCAGTGCTAACTGCCCTGTAAGCATTTAGGGGTTTACTAATTAATGGAAGAAGCATCTGGTTTTTTTCTTTACAATGGCCTAGGACATGGACCCTGAAGTTGGGTCCTCTAGCTCAGGGAGGCGAAGTAAGTTGCATAAAGTTATACAGTAAATGGCAGAGCCAGATTGGAACCAGGACAGTCTCACACCAAGGCACGTGTGATTAACCCCAATGTTTCACTGCCTCCCCACATTTCCAGAGGCTGAGCCCTGGCTGAATCGGGAACAGGCCAAATTAGTAGGGGTTCCTAGTCCCTGGCTTTCTGTCCCTGGTTACGGGAGGTCAGCCCAAATGGGCCACATGGACTCCCCTCAAGCTAGTAGCTGCTAGCTGTATCTGCAAGCCATGGTGCTATCACCCAGCACTTACCTTCCTCCCATTCACAAAGAAAACCAACTCATCCGATGTCGATGGGCAAGGCATTGCTCCAGTAACTAAGTTTCACCTTATAGCTCTAGGTGGGGATGGTCTTTGGCACCAGCCACAGAAATAGGCAGACAGGATTTAGGTCCAGGCAACTGAAATCCTTTCCTGTGTAGAAGCAGGCAGCTTAAAGCCCCAGAGAGCAGGGCAGGTGGGTGGAGACTCCTTTGCTTCATGGCCTTTTATGTCTAGGGCACTTGTGTGGCCCGGTCTCTTACCTCATGCCTCACTCTGCCTCCCACCAATCCCGGCTTCAGAGCTTGCTCCATGCATAGCCCACTTCTAGGTTTCTCAGAAGTTGGGGGGCTTCAGTGTGAAAGCCATAAACAGCTATCTATGCTTAAATCCTCTGCACGCTGCCTCAGTCCCAGGAATATGCTCTGGGTGGATTTTTTTCTTCTCAGAGAAAACTGAAGGTGAGCTTTCTAAGACCATCTGCTTTCCCCAAGTTTTTTCTTTTTCTAGCTGCAGAAATGTCTCTTCTTAGGAAGTCATATGCAGAAGTCCAGGCTGTGCCCTGAAATGGAGGTGTCCACTACCAACGGGCAGATGTCCATCCACCTAGCCCTCTGTGCGCTTCCTGCTTCCTAACCACCCACAGGTTTATTCCTTTGGGAAACAGTGATCTAGTCAAGGCAACCACTTGGCAGATGAATAAACTGAGTTCCAGAGAGGTGAGATCAGTAGTTTAGGGTCACGAGGAAAGTAAGTGGCCTGGTGGGAACTAAAACCAAGATCTCCTGGCTTAAAACACCCATAGGTGTATAGATGGATTCTTTAATAAAAAGGAAAATAATTGTTTTTGACCTTTCTGAACACCTTCAGTTACATAACTGTAGATAAAATCAAGCAGTTCTTATTCTTTCAGCTAAAATAATGCCCAGGATTTGGCCTCACCTATGGATTAGGCAGGTAGCTGTTCAAGAGGTTCAGCTTCAGGAAAAGAAGCAAAAGGATCTCTAATTCCTTCTTGAGTGCGTGGAGCCTGGGCACACCACTGCCGAGCCATCCTTTGGCTTAGTGTGAACTCTCCTGAGGCAGAGATGGCGAGGTGGCATCCCCCTGACTTGCCTAACTGAGGAAGACCCTCTTTCCCACTTGGTGCAGATGTGGCTTCAGAATCCTTCCCACCACAGAGCCAGCCCAGAAACACTGCTGGGCAGATGGACCGGGCAGTGTCCCGCTGTCCTTACAATGCCTAGGTTCCGGCACACCTGCCTCCATACACCGTGACAACACGTGTTTACGCACATGTGCATGTGTTTGGGTGTGTATGTGGGTGTTTCCCACGTGTTAGCAGTTGCTGAAGAAATGCACAACAGGGTCATGAGAGGAGAAGTTGGGGATCATGCTGTGAATTAAGTGGGACCTTCAGGTCAGCCTTTTTGATCATATCACTCCTGCTAGAAATATGTACCCTCAATAGCTCTCTGAGGCCTGGAACATAAGGCCCAGACTCCTTGGCCCAAGGTGTACAGTCCTCCACAATTTGTCTGTTTCTGCACTTAGACTCTCTTGCTTTTAAGAAAACATCTTCTGCTCCAGCCAAACTCCTCTTCTCAACACCACTCTTGCGCTTAGACCGGGCATCTCTCTATTTGAAGCCTTCTAACGGCCTCCCATCACACTTAGCAAAACCCTGTATGCCGTCCACGGGAGCCACAAGGACTGGCCCCCGCCGCCTCTCTTCAACCACTTTCTCTCTCGTTTTTAATCTCTGACACATCACCCTTCCCCTGCCTCTGAGTGTGCTAAATTCCTGTCCTGAGGGCTTGGTGCACGTGACTCCTTCTGCCCCAACTTCTTTGAGACTTGGGCATGGCTGGGGCCCTCTTGTTATTTGGGTCTGAGTTCTTCCCTGATCACCTGTGTGGGCTGTGCCTCCCTCACTCTCTTTTCCACCTCCAGCTCATCTTCTCTGCAGCACTCATTACTACCTGACAGGGACATTGGTTCGCCACTAGAATGGAAGCTCCATGAGGGCAGGGACATTACTTCCAACTCACCCTGTGACCCAGGCCTAGAAGTGTTAGGTAGAGAATAGATAAGAGTGGTGGAGGGAGAATAAGGCCAGTAAAGCCCACTAAAGGGACTCAAAGAGTTAACTAGATAAAACTAGAGAGCCAGAAAGGACTCACAGAGTTAATGAGTTCAGTTGAAGTTCCAAAGGTCAGCAGTGACTTAGAATGTCTGGATATTCCCCAGATAAAGAAAAGTGCAGCCCATGTCTTCATTGTGTCAATTAGATCATGCCATTGTAAGATTTACTTTAGCCTGCTAGAAGGCTCTGCTTATTCTTTAAGTTAACATATATGCTGTTTTTCTCTTCTTCCTCCAGCCCCTAATCAAGTAATTCTGTAACCAGGGGAGGAGACAAGCATCATAATTAATTTTCAAAAAAAGCGCAGATATGAACAGCATAGTAAGAACAGGAAAACTAAGATTCCATTTTAAAAACCAGGGAGTTAGAAATAAGATTCCTAAGGTATTCTTTAGTAAACAGACAATACCTCAACCCGCCTTAAAGCAAGGCAAACGGTCTTAACTGATACATATCCCCAGAGAGACGTTAGTATGCTGGGGAAGAACGGGGGCAATAAATTTCCTGTGTTAAGTTAATTTTGCAGAATTACCTGGGGGACTGGTAATAGAGGAGAGGAGACTTGGTGTCTCCCACCAGAGATAAGCATCTGGAGACCACTTGACAAGTCTACACGCCCCCCCTTCCCCCGCCCTGTGTCACATTCCTGAAAAATCCTTAACAGCCTGTAAGACGGCAGACTCTAAACCCTTAGGCGCCATCTCTTCTCTGAGGTTGCCTACACTCATGCTTCTTTGAGGGTGTCATTCTCTTCGTCCTACTTCAAATAGGTTGGGAGGGGCTGCTGAGAGCTCTGACCTGGGCTTGCAAGTGCCTGTCGCCTGGGTGACCCAGAGGGGACCGCAGCTGTACGATCATGCTCCTGAGTCGCCTGCCTGAAAATCTCTTTTCTTTGCTTTGGGAAGTTCTCAGAACATAATCTCACTCCATCCAGTGCTCTGTGGCTCCCCCAGATCCTGGGGTGGTAGAGACTTAGTTCCCATGCCATGCAGATCCAAGTGGACACTGGACGCGGGGATCCTGGCTTCAGGAGTCCGCAAGAGATTATACCCTTAGGCCAAGCGGCCGTTCAACGAGCTTCTCTTTCCTCCATTTTTTCCTTCTTCTCTGCTTTATTCAAATAAACCTGCGTTTATCTACCTTGACCCTAGCCTGCTCCTCTCCTGGAATGTATTCAAATAAAGCTTTCACTCTGCTTCAATACAGTGTCTCTGCCCTCAGTTCTTTGTTGCAGTGGTGGGGACAAGAACAGAGGAAAAATAAGCTCAGCCCCGCCTCCTAAAAGAATGTGACTCCACAGAGCAAATGCCCAACGAGCGCTTGTGGAACAACCGAAGGTTTCTGGGTGTCTGCAGTGACAGCCCTGTTCCTGTCCCACGGTGATAAGCTTCTCTACCTTTTTATCTACCACCAAAATGCAGCATCTGACCTCCCTTTGACTTTCTCTCAATTCGAAAAGCAGGTCTGTCCAGTTGCTTCTTTCCTTTTCATTTAGTAAACCCGGAACCCGGAAACTAGTGTGTCATCTCTCATCAGTAGTTGGTTGTGCTCAATGCTTGTGTCTCGTTTTCCCAATTAGGTAATAAGCTCCTGGCGGTTACTCTAGTTTGTTGTATCCCCCACGATGCTCAGCATGAATGACAACTGGTTCATTACAGGGGTTAAATGCTTGATTAATCACCCAAATCACTTTAAATGAAGGAGGCATTAGTGATTCATTCATTCTTTCACTCAGTAGGTATTGACTACCTGCCTTGCACCCTGCACTATGCTAAGTAGAAAACAGTGTCTACAAGCTTTCTTTCTCCAAGGAGTTTATGGTTAATGAGAGACAGCTAACATGTGATGAAATATTTGCCATTGTGAGAACCATAGGAAAGGGGAATTAGCTTTGTTCATGGAGAAAGACCAGGGAAGGCCTAAGGAAGTCACTTCTAGGCCTGAAAGATGAGTAGGATTTGATTCTGGGAGAAGTGAAAATGGAGTGGGGGTAGAGAAAGCAGAGACAGAGGCTTTTCTCAAGGCCGCTGGGTTCCATTTGGGGAAAAACAGGCACAGCGATTATTCTTAAGGGTCCACAGTCTGTTCACCACCTTACTCAGCCCCTTAAAAGAGGGACATAGTGGACACGAAGAACATGCCCTTCCCATTCACAGTAGTGTGATGCTGCCAATGGAAAGCATGGCTCACGGTGTTTCAAAATATTTATAGGTATAAATCCTTCAGCATCTACCTAAAATGCAAGCACTTAATGTAGAAGACCAGTTTCAGAATACTAGAGTTGGGTTGTGGTATTACAGTTGGAAGTATATA
The DNA here is from genome assembly GCA_029783875.1 of Phataginus tricuspis. Taxonomy (NCBI): domain Eukaryota; kingdom Metazoa; phylum Chordata; class Mammalia; order Pholidota; family Manidae; genus Phataginus; species Phataginus tricuspis. The sequence continues at coordinate 37,039,269 of JAQQAC010000477.1, forward strand.
AAGGTAGTTTGGATTAGGGAATAAAATACCTTATTTGCTGGAAAACTGAAACCTAGCCTTAGAGAAGTGTTTTCAAAACTTGTTTAAGCCAGAGAAACTTTTGTGTGAATGCAGTCTCATGAAGTGTAAACAAATTAAACAAAGTTGCTGCTTAGCCCAGAGGGCTGTGGGTTAGGCCAGAAGTCCTTTGGTTTTCTCTCCTTCAGGAAAGGGCTGGGCTCCGGAGAGCTCAGTCTAAAAGTCGCTCATGGCAGAGCCGGCAAAGGGCTGCCGACAGCATGAAGGTAGGATGCCGTCTCTGACAAGTTTTTCTAACTCTCAGATCTTATTTAAGACAATGGAAAAAAGTAATCACTGCTTTTTTCTTTTTCTTTTATAGCATTTTTTTAAATTTCTTTTTTTTTTTACAATTTATTTTAGTATCATTAACCTACAATTACCTGTGCAATATTATGGTGATTAAACTACCCCCTTCATCAGGTCCCCCCCACCAACCCCATTACAGTCACTGTCCATCAGCGTAGTGAGATGCTATAGAATCACTACTTGTCTTCTCTGAGTTGTACAGCCCTCCCCGTGCCCCCCACCTTACGTCTGCTAATCGTAATGCCCCTTTTACCCTCTTATCCCTCCCTTCCCGCCTTTCTTCCCTAGTCCCTTTCCCTTTGGTAACTATTAGTCCGTTCTTGGGTTCTGTGAGTCTGCTGCTGTTTTGTTCCTTCAGTTTTTTTCTTTGTTCTTATACTCCACATATGAGTGAAATCATTTGATACTTGTCTTTTTCGGCTTGGCTTATTTCACTGAGCATAATACCCTCTAGCTCCATCCATGTTGTTGCAAATGGTAGGATTTCTTTTCTTCTTATGGCTGAATAATATTCCATTGTGTATATGTACCACATCTTCTTAATCCATTCACCTACTGATGGACACTTAGGTTGCTTCCATTTCTTGGCTATTGTAAATAGTGCTGCAATAAACATAGGGGTGCATCTGTCTTTTTGAAACTGGGCTGCTGCATTCTTAGGGTAAATTCCTAGGAGTGGGATTCCTGGGTCAAATGGTATTTCTATTTTGAGTTTTTTAAGGAACCTCCCTACTGCTTTCCACAATGGTTGAACTAATTTGCATTCCTACCAGCAGTGTAGAAGGGTTCCCTTTTCTCCACATCCTTGCCAACATTTGTTGTTGTTTGTGTTTTGGATGTTGGCCATCCTCACTGGTGTGAGGTGATATCTCATTTGTGGTTTTAATCTGCATTTCTCCGATGATTAGCGATGTGGAGCATCTTTTCATGTGCCTGTTGGCCATCTGAATTTCTTCTTTAGAGAAGTGTCTATTCATGTCCTCTGCCCATTTCTTAATTGGATTATTTGCTTTTTGTTTGTCGAGGTGTGTGAGTTCTTTATATATTTTGGATGTCAACCCCTTATCAGATACATCATTTATGAATATATTTTCCCATACTGTAGGATGTCTCTTTGTTCTAATGATGGTGTCCTTTGCTGCACAGAAGCTTTTCAACTTGATATAGTCCGACTTGTTCATTTTTGCTTTTGTTCCCCTTGCCCTGGGGGATATGTTCATGAAGAAGTCGCTCATGTTTATGTCCAAGAGATTTTTGCCTATGTTTTTTTCTAAGAGTTTTATGGTTTCATGATTTACATTCAGGTCTTTGATCCACCTTGAGTTTACCTTTGTATATGGGGTTAGACAGTAGTCCAGTTTCATTCTCTTACATATAGCTGTCCAGTTTTTCCAACACCAGCTGCTGAAGAGGCTGTCATCTCCCCATTGTATATCAAAGGCTCCTTTATCAAATATTAATTGACTGTATATGTTTGGGTTAATGTTTGGATTTTCTATTCTGTTCCACTGGTCTGTGGGTCTGTTTTGTGTCAGTACCAAATTGTCTTGATTACTGTGGCTTTATAGTAGAGCTTGAAGTCAGGGAGCGTAATTCCCCCTGTTTGATTCCTCCTTCTCAGGATTGCTTTGGCTATTCGGGGTCTTTTCTGGTTCCATATGAATTTTAGAATTATTTGTTCAAGTTCATTGAAGAAAGCTGTTGGTAGTTTGATAAGGATTGCATTGAATCTGTAGATTGCTTTCGGTAGTATAGCCATTTTGACAATATTTATTCTTCCTAGCCAAGAGCATGGGATGTATTTCCTTTTGTTAATGTCTTCTTTAATTTCTCCTAGGAGTGTCTTGTAGTTTTCAGAGTACAGGTCTTTCACTTCCTTCGTTAGGTTTATTCCTAGGTATTTTATTCATTTTGATGCAATTGTGAGTGGAATTGTTTTTCTGATTTCTCTTTCTGTTATTTCATCGTTAGTGTATAGGAAAGCAACAGATTTCTGTGTGTTAATTTTGTATCCTGCAACTTTGCTGAATTCAGATATTAGTTCTAGTAGTTTTGGAGTGGAGTCTATAGGGTTTTTTATGTACAGTATCATGTCATCTGCAAATAGTAACAATTTGACTTCTTCTTTACCAATCTGGATGCCTTGTATATCTTTGTTTTGTCTGATTGCCATGGCAAGGTCCTCCAGTACTATGTTGAATAACAGTGGAGAGAGTGGGCATCCCTGTCTTGTTCCCGATCTTAGATGAAAAGCTTTCAGTTTCTCCCTATTAAGTATGATGTTAGCTGTGGGTTTGTCATATATAGCCTTTATGGTGTTGAGGTACTTGCCATCTATACCCATTTTGTTGAGCATTTTAATCATGAATGGATACTGAATTTTATCAAATGCTTTTTCAGCATCTATGGAGATGATTATGTGGTTTTTGTTCTTCTTTTTGTTGATGTGGTGGATGATGTTGATGGATTTTCGAATGTTGTACCATCCTTGCATCCCTGGGATGAATCCCACTTGATCATGGTGTATGATCCTCTTGATGTATTTTTGAATTCGGTTTGCTAATATTTTGTTGAGTATTTTTGCATCAACGTTCATCAGGGATATTGGTCTGTAATTTTCTTTTTTGGTGAGGTCTTTGCCCCGTTTTGGTATTAGAGTGATGCTGGCTTCATAGAAAGAGTTTGGAAGTATTCCCTCCTCTTCTATTTTTTGGAAAACTTTAAGGAGAATGGGTGTTATTTCTTCTCTATATGTCTGGTAGAATTCAGAGGTGAATCCATCAGGTCCAGGCGTTTTGTTCTTGGGTAGTTTTTTGATTACCGATTCAATTTCGTTGCTGGTGATTGGTCTGTTTAGTTTTTCTGTTTCCTGCTTGGTGAGTCTTGGAAGGCTGTATTTTTCTAAGAAGTTGTCCATTTCTTCTAGGTTTTCCAGCTTGTTACCATATAGATGCTTGTAATATTCTCTTATAATTCTTTGTATTTCTGTGGGTCCGTCGTTATTTTTCCTTTCTCATTTCTGATTCTGTTTATGTGTGTAGATTCTCTTTTTCTCTTAATGAGTCTGCCTAGGGGTTTATCTATTTTGTTTATTTTTTCAAAGAACCAGCTTTTGGTTTCATTGATTTTTTCTATTGTTTTATTCTTCTCAATTTTATTTAGTTCTTCTCTGATCTTTATTATGTGTCTCCTTCTGGTGACTTTGGGCCTCATTTGTTCTTCTTTTCCAATTTCAATAATTGTGTCTTTAGACTGTTCATTTGGGAATGTTCTTCCTTCTTTAAATAGGCCTGGATTACAATATACTTTCCTCTTATAACTGCCTTTGCTGTGTCCCACAGAAGTTGTGGCTTTGTGTTGTTGTTGTCATTAGTCTCCATATATTCTTTGATTTCTGTTTTGATTTGGTCATAAACCCATTGATTCATTAGGAGAATGTTGTTAAGTCTCCACGTATTTGTGAGCCTTTTGATTTCTTTCTGAAATTTTTTCTAGTTTTATACCTTTGTGATCTGAGAAGTTGGTTGGTAGGATTTCAATATTTTTGAATTTACTGAGGTTCTTTTTGTGGCCTAGAATGTGGTCTATTCTGGAAAATGTTCCATGTGCACTTGAGAAGAATGTGTATCCTGTTGCTTTTGGATGCAGAGTTCTGTAGATATCTGTTAGGTCCATCTGTTCTAGTGTGTTGTTCAGTGCCTCTGTGTCTTTACTTATTCTCTGTCTGGTTGATGTATCCTTTGGAGTGAGTGGTGTGTTGAAGTCTCCTAAAATGAATGCATTGCTTTCTATTTCCTCCTTTAATTCTGTTAGTATTTGTTTCATATATGTCAATGCTCCTGTGTTGGGTGCATATATATTTATAATGGTTATATCTTCTTGTTGGACTGACCCATTTATCATTATGTAATGTCCTTCTTTTCTTTATCTCTTGCTACTTTCTTCGTTTTGAGGTCTATTTTGTCTGATACAAGTATTGCAACACCTGCTTTTTTCTCTTTGTTTTTTGCATGAAATATCTTTTTCCATACTTCACTTTTAGTCTGTGTATATATTTGGGTTTGAGGTGAGTCTCTTGTAAGCAGCATATAGATGGGTCTTGCTTTTTCATCTACTCTGTTACTCTGTGTCTTTTGATTGGTGCATTCCGTCCATTTACATTTAGGGTGATTATTGATAGATATGTACTTATTGCCATTGCTGGCTTTAGATTCGTGGTTACCAAAGGTTCAAGGGTTGCTTCTTTACTATCTAAGAATCTAACTTAACTTTCTTGTTAAGGTATTGTTAATGCTGTCTGATGTTTCTTTATCTCTCCCTTCCTATTCTTCCTCCTCCTTTCTTTATATATTAGGTGTTTTATTCTTTGCCTTTAGTTAGTATTTGGATGGTCTGCTTTCTTTGCTATGATTTTATTTTCTCTGGTGACATCTTTTTAGCCTTAGGGGTGCTTCCCGCTAGAGCAGTCCATTTAAGATATCGTGTAGTGGTGGTTTATGAGAGGCAAACCCTCTCAACTTTCATTTGTCTTGAAATTGTTTAATCCCTCCATCATATTTAAATGATAATCGTGCTGGATACAATATTCTTGGTTTGAGGCCCTTCTGTTTCATTATGTTAAATATATCATGCCATTCTCTTCTGGCCTGTAAGGTTTCTGTTGAGAAGTCTGATGATAGTCTGATGGGTTTTCCTTTGTAGGTGATCTTTTTTCTCTCTCTAGCTGCCTTTAATACTCTGTCTTTATCTTTGATCTTTGCCATCCTAATTATTATGTGTCTTGGTGTTGTCTTCCTTGGGTCCCTTGTGTTGGGAGATCTGTGGGCTTACGTGGACTGCGAGACTATTTCCTTCCCCAGTGTGTGAAAGTTTTCAGCAATTATTTCTTCAAAGACACTTTCTATCCCTTTTTCTCTCTCTTCTTCCTCTGGTACTCCTATAATGCGAATATTGCTCCGTTTGGATTGGTCACACAGTTGTCTTAATATTCTTCCATTCTTAGAGATCCTTTTATCTCTCTCTGCCTCAGCTTCTCTGTATTCCTGTTGTCTGTTTTGTATTTCATTGACTGTCTCTTGTACCTCATCCAGTCTGCTGTTAAGCCCATCAATGGCTTGGCTCATTTCTGCATAGTCTTTCCTAATTTCCTCCCTCAGCCTTTGCACATTTTTCTGTAGATCCGTCAGCATGGCTATGACTTTTATTCTGAATTCTTTTTCAGGAAGACTGTGCATGTCCATTCCTTCAGGTTCTCTCTCAGCGGTTGTCTGTGTCTGAAGCTTTGTCTGTACTATATTCCTCTGTCTTCTCATGGCTATAGAATTGGTTGTTGGTAGCTGTCACGTATCTCAGCTGGGCTCTTTATGACTTTAAAAAGGAAAGAGAAGAAAGAAGAGAGAAAAAAAGAAAAAAAATTAAAAACATATTAATAATAAAAAAAGAGAGAGAGAAAGAAAAGAAAGGAAAGAAAAAGAAAAAGAAAAAGCTGCAACACCTAAAAAAAAAAAAGAAAAAAAACCCGCCCCCTGGGAGTGGTTTCTGTGTTAATGCTGTAGGTGGCGCTGTTGCTCCACTATTCCTGAGCCGTGGCTGCACGCTCTGCAAGGGCCTTTAAAGGTGTGGCCGGGTGAGAATGAATGGGAGGCTGTTGAGCTCTGTGGGGTCCTAAATATGGCTACCCTTTCCCAGTCGTCTGCTAAGGGGTCTGTAGCTCCCCAGGACTCCCAGCCTGCTGGGCTGGGTGTGCCGCAGTGATGCTGTCCTCTGCTGGTCTCCTGTCTCTTTACGACCGCTGAAACAAAAGCACGTGCTTTTCTCCTTTTTTTTTTCTTCTCTTTTCTCCTTCCCTGAGCCAGCCACAAGCAGGCAGGCATGTTCCCGCTGAGACCCTGCGCCCTCTGTCTCTCCAATCTCCACTACACCGCACTCTGTGTGTCCGTGCTCCTGGGGCAGATTGCTGGGGCTGGTTATCTCCCGGGCCTGCACTTCCACTCCCTCCCGGCTCTGAATCCTATCCTCCCGCCGGTGCGCTGGGTTGGGGGAGTGCTCGGGTCCTGTCGGGTCGCGGTTCCGTTTCTTACCCGCCTCGCCAGCTGCCGAGTCCTCTCAGATGTGGCTGCACGATGTGCGCTTTCTTGTGTGTTCTGGTCTCTCTTTTAGGAATAGTTGTATTTGCTGTGTTTTCATGGATAAATATAATGTTGGGAGGAAAATTCTGCCGCTCCGTTCACGCCGCCATCTTCCCGGTCACTGCTTTTTTCTTTAATGAAAAGGGAAGATGGCATTTTATCCCCTTAAAATGGATTGTTCTGGTGGGGGAGAGCATCTGCACCTATATTGACCCAGAGGCTGTATGTCGTAAAAAAGGTCTTATGAGTCCCATCAAAGAATCCCTGTTACCCAATGAATTAATTAGAAACGACACTGCCTTCCCTAGCAATTCAAATGAAACTGTATCTGGAAAAAAACTAACAAATCCTGCTCCATGACGTAAATGGAAAAGTACTGGCCAAGACTTTGGTGTCCTTGGGAGTGCAGGCTTCTGCAGTGAGCTCTTCAAAGCCCAAGGAGGGAGCACAGGCAAGCAGACTGATAGGGGGTCACTTATTTTAGGACGTTTGAGTTGGTCACTAAACACCTGTGTTCCAGACCCACCTCTCTCAATCTTTTGACTATGAGGTACCTCCCCTTCCCCTCCCAGCTCCCATCTCTAGATGAAGGACATAGCAGATTCCCCATCTGGTGAACATCGGCTTCCTGGCATCAAACTTCTGGGCTGTGCAGTGGATGCTAGAGGGCAGGAGACAATGATGTGAGGATCTAGCATAGAGTTGTTTATTCAGGCTTGCCTTCTTTTGCGCTGACTGCCTCTATAAAGAGACCTCTGTAAACTAAAAGGCATGCCGGTGAACGCCCAAACCAGGTAACTCCTTATGTCAGGTGTGCCAGTGAACGCCTGAGCAGGATAACACCACACGTGGGCTGTCCCCTTATCTCTGACCTGCGGATGGATGGACTGGACTATATGAGGGACCAGGCACAGAGCACCTGTGGCAAGCTCGTCCTTGAGGTCCCTGACACTGGACCACAGACGTCTGCTCCGAGGCTCGCTTCTGCTCATGTGCCTGCGTTCCTGCTCCATCACGGATTCATCACTGCACTGGAACTGTCTCAGCTGCATCACTTTTTCCTTGGAACAGACGAGAGGCCATTGGGAGAGCCCGGACTTCCGAACCATCCGTTGTGACTGGTATGAGATGTATTGATTCTTGATATGTGTGATTTTTAGATATGCTTGATTTTGAGGGTTGTGTGAAAGGAAATTGCAAAATAAACCATGTGATTTGTGCAAACTTAAGGGCATTAAGTTCATTGCTCCATCACCCTGTACTTCCTGATCCTCTCACGTCAGCCTAGCAGCTGCAGGTTTCTGAGAGGAAAGAAGCAGTGGAGATCCAATGAGTGAAGCAAAATATCCTCTTCCGTCCAGGGTAAAGACCACCCCATTGGAGGAAAAGGATCAAATAATAAAGCAGTTCAGACAGAAAAGGTGAAGAGGAGAGGAAGTCTAAGTGGGTAAGGGCAGGCCCCTTGGGAAAGTGTAATATACATGCTAGAAGGGTCATACGCAAGGGAAATCCACTTCATTGCCTAGTCCCAAACTAAAATAGACAAAATTTTAGCCTCAGCAACCTAAGGGGTTCCTGGGGCGAGTGGGAAAAAAGAAAGAGCTACTAAAGTGTTATTTTATTGGGTGAAGGGTGGAAATATGGAGACAGATAGATCAGGAAGCCAAGAAAGAGTAACTTTTCATGGGGGAAATATCTGTTATCTTGTTTTCAAGATACCAAGAGGATTTGCCAGCATGGTCTATTAAGTACAATACTTTTAAATTAATTTGCATTTGTTATAAATGTGTATTCCCATTTTATTGCTAGAAAAATATATCAGGGACCCTATTTTTACTGTTCTGTTTGGCACAATGAGTGTTATGGGTTGGGTTCCAGGGGATCTAGATTATTGGGTTAATTCAGACACTTAAAAAAACACATGCGTGTGCACACGTTCACACTAATTCTCTTATAATAATTGACATTGGCTGGTAAGCCTTTTCTTTGAAAAGATGCCTTTCCTTTCCACTGCCAGGCTTTTCTTCTTCCAGTCTGTTCACACACACACATAAGCAATTGCTGCACTCTTATTCTTCCACCACAAAATTACTACCAATAAATGCAGAGCTTTAAAATACCTAACACACATCCCAACAAGTGATGTAGTTTATTTTTTGTGTTTTCAAACCTCATAGGGGACTGAACATCTCTGGCATAAGCCCATGTTTCCTCAGGAAAAAGCAATGTAAAAATAGCATAACTGAAAAAGAACTCTTGAGGAATTTGTACCCCTTCAATGTGGCAAGAGGAAGGTGGTGCTGATTTCATAGACATTAACCCCAAACAAGGGACTCCAGAGTGATTTGAGATCATTGCTTTACCCAATGTGGTTTCTCAGTGAGGAAGATGCTGAGCCGTGCGCGTGGCTTATGGCAGATGAGGACCAGCTGGAGGCTTTGGATGGTTTACTTCCCTACGCCTTATCTAACTGGGTCACATGGGAGTGGCAGTGCCCTGAGGCCTGTGGGCAGCTCGCAGTGCTGGAGATCACGAGAACCATTTACAGGCATCTCTCCTGACTTCACGTTCAGAGACTTGCTATTGGTGGCTTGGAGCTGGCCATGGTATTTACACCATGGAAATTGGCTAACACTATAAATCATGGATTTTTCCAGGTGAGCTGGTTATTTTTATCACACCTTTGGCTTTGGGGAATCCAATCCTGAGAGCTTTGGAGGGTGAGCAGATTTCTGAAGAACAGGGCATGAGCAGGCTCTTGAGTGGTTCCAAGGTAATGAGAACTCCACCATGCTTTAAAATCATGATGCTGTAGATCATCAGGACAATAAAAATGAAAAGAAACAATTCTGATTCTAAGCTTCATTATATGTTTTGTATAAATTTGCATCCTAAAATGTAACCACACAGTGACCTAAGCCACAGAGAAAAATTAAAAGAGGCTAAAATTATCCTTGACAAAAACCTATACTTTGCTCCGGCTTGAAAATTTTAACTTTAATCATGTATTCTTACATTTTCTAAGAAAAACAAGATTAAGACACATGGATGGACCAAGGTGTAAATGTTGAAGGATCATCTCTGGGAATCTAAGAAATATCAAAAGAAGGAAGATAGTTATTAATGAAATGTTGTTATATGACAAAGCTGTAATTCAGAAGAAAAATTGTTTTTAAAAATAGAACAGGTCAATGTCCATTTTATTTTTATAAAATTTATATAATTTTCGTATTTCTTTGAATCCTTGAGTCATAAGTCCTCATAAACTTGTTATGTTTGACATAAGATGCATCTTATTCAGAAGCCCTGTAATTGCAAATGCATAAAGTAAAACTAATTTTACACTGGAGACTCATTTAGGGTTGCAGTAAGCAGTTAAATATAGGAAAAGTCTCTTATAATAGTTCCAGATATATTTTTAGCAGCTGGAAAATGGAACTGTGTTCAGTAAGTGTGTGATTACAAGGCATACCAAAGCATGCCTAGTGACTTGATATTTTCATTTAAATTATTTTTATTAGTTTGCTTAATAAATACTTTCTGAATAATTGACCAGATCAGATATATTTAATCTAATTTCGTATTAAGGTAATTAAAATACCATATCAGTTGCATTTTGATAAAATGTTTCAAGAAGTAAACTACCATGCCCATCTGTTATTAGTGCTGGCTCAATTAAGTATGCTTTTTTGGGAGGTCTAAAACACTTAAAGCATCATTTGAAGAGGTTTACTCACTTTGAAGTTGCTCTGAAGCATGTAAGAAGTGGCAAGAGAAGGCAAAGGGGGAATTTTCTTTGGAAAAGATGACCTGTCCTGTAATTTTGTCACGGTTATCAAATTCATAACAAAACCCGAGAGTCCACGCAGGGAGGATTATAGCGGGGCCTCTCCTCACCACCCTTGCCATTCCAGTAATCTGATCCACGCAAGTCATCCGAATCAACTTGGGAGTGGCTGGGCTACCCAGGCGGAAGTTCTGGGTCAGCCACCTCTCTGTGGGCAGCAGTCACGGCATCATACGTGGCAAACAACACGGATGATCCCAAGAATACTCCAGCTTCACCCAATCCCTGAGAGGAGGGCAAAAGGCAGTCAGAAATCAAGGTTCTTTCAGGACTGATCTGTACACGCCCACTCCCTTTCACCCCCACGCATCTCTTCTGGCTTCATAATTCTCAGGATGGAATGTGTCTGAATTGCCAGAATCAGATTCACCCCAAGCCGATTGGTGTGTGGCTTGACTCAGAGCAGCTTGTCAAAAAGCCCCAGAGTGTGAGGACCCGAGCAGCTAAACCCATTTCCCGCCCAGGTGAAGTCATGAAGACCCAGCCCAGAGCCCTCCCGGGTGCTTCGACTTGGGCTCCAGACCGTTTGTGCGGGACTCAGAGCCAAACCAAGACAACCACAGTCTTATAGCTGAGCTTGGAAGACAGCGAGGGGGCGGCCCCTGGTGAGTGGACTGTTGGAGTTCACTGGTTGCCACATCTCCTGGCGTGTGCTGGGTGTTTCTGAGTTAACAGTGTGGTGGCCTTGTATTTTGAATGATCACCAATGCTTACTTCTGTCCTGATTTTTTCTGTACTCCCCAAATTTAATGTTTAAGTCCTAACTCTCAGTACCACAGAATGTGACCGTATTTGGAGGTAAAGTTTTTAAAGAGATGCTGAAGCTAAAAAGAGGTCTTTGGGGCAGGCCCTAATTCAATATGATTGGGTCCTTATGAGAGCAGGAAATGAGGCCACATGGAGAGAAACGTCAGACACGTGCACACACAGGGATGGCCATGTGAGGACACGGTGAGAAACCAAAAGGTCTCAGGAGAAATGAAAAATTCTTCAGACTTCCAGCCTCCAGAAATGAGGGACTCCGTCTCAAGTTGTGTAAGCCACCCAGTCTGTGGCATTTTGTTATGGCGGCCCTCGCCGACTGGTGCATGGCGGCCCTCGCCGACCGGTACATGGCGGCCCTCGCCGACCAGTACATGGCGGCCCTCGCCGACCAGTACATGGCGGCCCTCGCCGACCGGTGCAGAGGCGTTGAGATCTTACCTTGGATGAGCAGATAGCTGCAGGATTTGGGGAGTGCACCAAAGGGACATGAAACTCTTCTGGTATCTCAGGGACAGTGGGGATTTTGTAGTCATCTGGACTCCGAGAATAAAGCACACCTGGGGAATATTTCAGTTCTTCTATGGTATATAAGCCCATGTCTTGGATAAATGCTCCTTCAACCTGTAGGCAAAAAGTTCACAACTTATGAATACATGATATTGGTTTAATACATATTCTAATGTGATAGAAAATGGAGCTCTGAACCACAGTGAGGCATTCTTGAGAGCACTGCAGTGGGTCCTTCAGGATCTGGTGCCTGCCAGCTGGCCCGGCCTCACCCCTCGCTCTTCTCACCCAGGTGTCCCACACTTCAGGCACCTGACGTTTGTCAGGTGCAGGTCATTCTCTCAGCCACCAGATGCATTCAGATCATCCAAGTCTTCATAAACTCTGCTTCCCTTGGCTCTCTTCAATGCTCCCCACTTCAGCTTGTCCACCTGGCAAATCCCTAGTCATCCTCCAAGTTCCAGCTGCATACTTATTGTCTATCTGGAATCTTTTGGATCCTCCTACCACTCCCTGGGTGGATTTAGGAGTGACTTCCTTCATTCTTGCTGCATCTTGAACACGTTTCCCCATCCTGGTGGCACTTAGAGGGTATTTTCCTTGTTCACTCCCCTGCTCTTGAATTCTTTCACTTTTTCTTGCTAGTTTATAATAAGCATCTTGAGGCCTGGCCTTCTTGTATTCTGTTCTTAGCTTGGTGCCTGGTACATAGATGCTTAACAAATATCTGTTGAGTTAGATGAAAAAGCAGCTAACAATAAAAGTACATGACCTAGAATAAGTGGAACCAGGACACTGTAGTTCATTATGTCTGACTTCTTTACTTCCCTTTATAAACTACTAAGAGAGTAGATTGATGTTAAACAAGGTAGGTTGGAAGGAATATCTTTATTAACTTAAACATTTTTTATTAAAATAAAGCCATGTTGAGTTGTATTTACAAACTTATGCTCTAGGAAAAAGACTTAAGGTCCTGTTTAAAGGTGGTGTCTCCCTGGAGGCTAAAAAAATTGAAGGAGAGTTACAGCTTGCATTTTATTGAAATGTAAAATACGGAGCAAAGTAAACAAATTTAAGCACTAAATTGGGTATTTCCAAGTGCTTGTCCCTAAAGCAGAAGAGCAAAGTCCTCAAGTTCCAGTCTAATATGCTTTTGGTTTTCTTTCCTTTCCTAGTGGGACAAACGTAGGGTTTTCCTAACCACGATATCTCCCTTTCTGCCTTTGCTTTAGCAATAAAGAGGCAGGAATGAGCTGGGAAGAGGGAGCAGAAAAGGGAAGGGGAGATGGGGCCTGAGGCTAGCTGTGTGCTTCAAACTTCACAGGTGCAGATGAATCTCAGGTACAGGTTAAATGTGAAGATTCCAAGTCTCAGCCCAGTGAAGTTATTAGAGCAAGTCTGGGACTGGGTGGGCCCAGGAATCCACCTTTCCTGCAAACACTTACAGATGTTTCTATTGCAGAGTCTGAGAACCACACTTTGAGAAACAGTGAGGGATTGATCAATTAAATTGTTCCTTATAAAGCCCATTGGCCAATCTAGATAAACCAATCTCTTAGGATGTAGGGTGGCGGGAAGCTGTTGGCAGATGGAAGAAGCACATGTCTGGTTGGTTTGACGCCACGCTGCTCAACTGTTCCAGATTGCTATTCGGGTGTGCACTGTGGGGCAGCCACCTCGCCTCACCTGGTAGCTCGCTGGAGGTCTGGCGTGGGCTGACTTGGCTGGTCCACCAGCTCCACCGTGAGTAACAAGGCTAGAAGAAAGCAAAGCGACACCAACAGCTGGAAAGATTTTAACTCAAAGTTTAAAAAGACTTCAGATGTGTTACTTTTATTTATTTGGGAGATGAAAGTCAGAATTAATCTCAGCAAGAAGGGAAAAATTGTGTTTAAGCATTTCTTTTCCCTCACATTTCTCTAAATTGTACAGTCCATTTAAATTCAATATTAGTATGAATACTAATGAACTTTATGATTACAAATTTATGTTTCCTAATTATGAACATATTAATATTCATTGGAGAAAAATTAGAAAGCACAGAGAATTATAAAGCAGGATATATCACACATTCCTGCCACACAAAGACAATAATTGGTAACTTTTTCTTGAAATTTTCTTCCAATATTTTATCTATGTGTGGGTGTAGTATACAATATATATTGCAGAATGCTTGCATCAGGTATAAACAATGTTTGGAAGACTCTGGGAAATAATATTCTGAATGGAGTTGACCAAAAGTCCCTGGTTTCTGGTATCACATACCTGTCCAATGTCCAGGGCTGGGTTAATGTTGAAAGCAGAGTCCATGAAGATGTCAGTCCTAAGGGGCTGTGCCAAGAGAAAATATGGATGGAAAATATTATTTATTCAAAACAGAGCTCTGGTAATATCTGTCCCTGGTTCTTCCACTCAAGGAATCAAGTTGATGATTACTGACAGCATAGGAAACATGTCTGTGTTTGTGTTTACACTGTGAGACTGGTGAACACAAATGCATGCTTTACCTTATGAGCCCCAGTCAGACAGTCGATTTCAACCTCAGAAAAAGTTGCTCCATGAACAAAATATGGATAAGCGTCACCTTCCTCCTTCTCCCAGACCATATGCGTGTGGTAGCCTCTGAGAAGAGGAATCAGGAGTGAAAAGAAAGGGCCCTCTCCCTGCTTGTGGTCTGGTTCCTGCTGAGCTCCGGGTGATGGATGTGAGCAGAGCACCCACCCCGCGGCTGAAGGCCTCCCCCACTTCTCCTATGAGGGGGCCGTGGTAATCAGAGTTGTAGGGGCACCACCCAGGCATGGGGAGGAGGTCCGATGGTGCCTGACTCCTACCTTCCAGCACACAGTTACTGGGATGGGTCAGTGTGTGTAGATGGCTACGGTGGGCCTCCTGGCTGGTAAACAGCTGCAGCCCCGAGGAGTCCCCGGCCCTCCCGCACATCTCCTTTCCCACCCCCAAGAGCCACGACTGAAAGGTTAACACCGAGAGCAGCGCTCTCCATGCACACCATTCCCGCCCAGGTGTAATCTAAACCAAAGTAAAAATGTCTTTTACTTGAAATATCCAGTAGCGGAGAGACTGATGGATTTTTTGAAGGCTTTTTCAATCTGGAAGAGATGATTGGTTACAAAGAAATGTAAGTTTAGGGAAAATAATGAAAAATGCCTTCCATGCTGGGCTTGCCTCCTCTTGTCTGCTCCGAGCTCTGCACCCTAGTGATCTCAGACGAGCCTTGTTGCCTGTGTGCCCACAGGTCATGTTAAGGGAGCTGCTTAAAGGCAGCTGCCAGCTGTGCTTTGGGACCTTCTATTTTTTGGGTTGCACAGTATAAAGTTTATTATTTTTTCTCCTTTTTTGGATTTTTAAATTAGAGGACTGGGTCATATTCATGTACTTATGCATGTAGGTATGTTTACAGATATATATACATATATGTATATGTGTATATCTACACACAGATGCATGTATGTGTATATGTTTGCATGCATGTATGTATATATTTTACCCTGCTTTTTTCCCAAGTAATTCAATTGGCTATCTCAGTATATTATGTCGGCTTCCTTACTGGAGTCAACTGGGCAGGGCTGGGGATAATACAAATGGTAATTTTAATAAAATTATTATTAACAATAGAGTAATTCTTTGATATTACAACTGCTATTATCTCTCTTGCTCTGGTGAGAAGGCAAAGTCCTGAGGCCCGGAGGGGAACCTGGTCCTGCAGAGCCAGATGGCAGAGCAGGGGTGTAACCCTAAGGCCTCTTCTACTGTGAAGCCCGTGCTGTTATTTGCTCTTTGAGCAATTAGGCTCTCAAATGGAGTCAAGTTTCAATGAACACAGACATGTCTTTTACTCTTTTGCAAAAGCAGAGGTGAGTGTTAATAAATGCTTTGGTTCTTGAGTGGGCACCACCCATCGGCCCACGCACTTGGCACACGTATCCATGTGGATGTATTCACCTTTTCCTGGGGGGATGGTAAACAGTCACCCACTCCTCCCACCTTCCATGAGGGTTTTTCCTGATGACTGGCTCAAGATGGGACATAAGAATTTGAAGACACTCTAAAAAGAAGTATTTGAAATGACATCAGAAATAAAAGGTACATGGAATAACAAAATGTTAAATACTTAGATCAATTCAAATGAAGTCTGTCAGCTTTGTGACTTGCTTCCTAGTTCTGTAGGCAGAACTCTTTAAACTTGAATTACATATGGATGGATCTAGAGGGTATTAGGCTAAGTGAAATAAACCAGGTGGAGAAAGACAGATACCATATGATTTCACTTATTTGTGGAATGTAAAAACAAAACAAAACAGAAGAAACAAAATAGCAGTAGACTCACAGACAGAGAAGTGACTGGTGGTTTACCATGGGGGAGGGATTGGGGTGGGTGAGTGGGGAGAGAGAGGGAGATAAAGGGGCACAAAAATTCTCAATCATATATAGCCAATGATCTGTAACACCTTCCTATATTGACAGATAGTAACTGCGCTGGTGGGGGTGAGGATAAAATAATATGGGTAACTGTTGAACTACTGTGCTGTATACCTGAAACCAATACAAGATTGTATATCAATGACACTTCAATTAAAAAAAAACTTGAGTAATGTATTGAACAAATATTCTTAGAAGGAAGCAAATATTCTTGTGGAATATTTCAGTGTTGACTTAAAATTTTATTATAATGTTGCTTAAATATGTGTTAAAATAAATCTAGGTAGAAATGGTCACTTAGAAAATGGTCATGCTGATGATACAAAATGTGCTTGTTTTAATTTTTAAAAGATTATCATTGAAATGAAAAAAAAACAGAAACGACCACGGTGAAACCTCGGACCACTGAGATTACACATGCTGGCTCCTGGCGCCTGCCCGTCTCGGCTTCCGTTCTTAAGTCAAGCACAGATCTGTTTATGTCTGCCCTTCTTTATCCGTCTCCCCTCAGAATATCCCTCAGACGCCCTTTTGGATTCTGTCCCTTCTCTTCCATCACCCACTCTTGGGGGAACGGTCTCTGGCTGCATTAGGTCCCTGCGTGCATACATCTGTCTTTGCTGGTTCTTCAGCTTTCAATCACTCACCTTCCCAAATGGATGCCTTTCAAGAGGGCCACATCCAAGGCAGACTGAAGTGCAGAGCTCCTGCCTGTCCCGTCGTCAGACACTCTTCCCCTTAGAGGGTCCTGACCACATACATGTTGCTGTGCATAACTTTTCACTCAACAGTGGGATGGTCTCCTCAGTTATCCTAACAGATGGTCTCTTATCCTAAGATAAGTTTTCCCTCTGAGAGAGTGAGATGTTGCCAAGAACATTTGTCATTCTTTTGTGACCTCCTGAATCCCTGTCTTTATATGGAGAATTCTCTCACCTTGGCAGGGTCACTTCCCCTATATCTGGCTCCAAATGCCAGATATAATTTTTCCAGCTTCCTTTGCATTACAGAAAATTTCAAAATACATATAAGTAGAGAGAATAATAACTAGCCACCGTGGCCCAGTTCCAGCAGTGAGCACTCACGGGGCATCTCACCCCTCCGTTATCTTCCTACCTCTTCCTCTGTCTCACTCCCATTTGCTCTCTCTGCTCCAGCCATCCTGACGTGCGGCAGCTCCTTGAGCTTTATAAGTTAGCTCCCTCTGCTCCCAAACACCTGCGTGGCTTTCTTCCTCACTGTGTCAGGACCAGGCTCAAGGATTTATTTATTTTTGTCTGCCTGCATGTGAGCTCTATGAGTGCAGGCTCTTTGTACTCTGCCCTGTTTCATTTATTACCATACCCTTTGTGTTTATAACAGGACCCAGTACATAGTAGGCCCTCAGTAGATGTTTGTTGACATTTCAATAACGTAAGTGTGAAAAAATAACACAAAGTTATGACTTTTCTTATGATGATTTTTTCATTATAAAATATTAAGACATTTCTAAAAATATTTTGTTTCCTTTTTTATTTGGTGCCCCTAGTTTATCAATGCTTGAGACTATGCTCGATCACACACTGGGTGTTTCTCTGCTGCCTGTGCTTGCAAGGCAACTAGGATCTGAATTAAAGGTGGAGAATAGACATAGTCATCTACATGTTTATCAAAATTAGAATTTCCTAGAGTGTTCTTGGGTGCTGGTCCCATAGGATATTAAGAGGGGTTATATTAATTAAAATGTTTTCATGGTTAAGTAAGTTTGGGAAAAACAGAGTAAAACAAAGTTAAAGAGGTTTCTGTACAGCAGGACTTGTCAGAACCTTTATATGCTAATATGCATTATAAGCCTTTATGAGCAGGATGTAGTATGCCTCATTTCCCACACTTGTTGACTATAGAGTCCTTTTTTTTTCACTAGAATTTCATGGGATCACTATTTCCAAGGAGCATACACTGGGAAGCTATGGTTCACATGATACATGAGCATATTTGACAGGGCTGAAATATTCTCTTTTCATCCAGGTGTTTGTCTTTGTGGGTGACTAATGGTCAACAGTAGTTTTTCTAGAGGTTGGAAGGTGGGGAGGAGGGAGGAGGTGGCAGCAGCCTTATTGTGTGACTTCTGTAATTCACCCAGTGATCCTATGAGGTGGGTGGTATTTGGCTGCCCAGTTTTGCATAAGAGGAAACTGATCCCTAGACAGATTATAAGACAGGCCAAGCCTTTCCTGGAAGCACTGTGTCCGTGACGGGATCACCCTGTGTGCTCGGGAGACAAGTAAGGAATTCAAAGAAAGGCTGCTGATGGTGCAGGTTTTCACATGCACCCATTAATTATGAAAAACAGCACAGGACAACAGAAAGAGCAACTGTGGGCACCTTAGAACTTGACCTGAGTTTCGGCTCTCCCAGTAATTAGCCAAATGACCTGGAACCAGCCACTCGACCTCCCTTGGACCAGTTTCATCTTCCATAACAGAAGGGTTGGGTCACTGGGTGAGTGAGAAATACAAGAAGGGTCACCTGCACGGCCTTGCCGTTGCTGTCTGTCCCCACCGACCCTGCCGTGATGATAGTGTTGGGCACGGTGACTGTGCTTGTTTCAGACAGGTGGATGTATAACTGGGGGGTGTTTAGTTCTTGACTGGCCACCTGCCAGAAGTGGAAGAAAAATATTATTTATTTCACTGACTTTAAGTCCTTCTCCCCCCAAATCCAAACTATTTTAATTCTTTTTAGTACTGAGCATAAAACATGACTATCCTATAGGGACACATATTTAAGATAGCATCTTGGTAGGTTATGGGTTTAAAGTTGTAAATGGCACTGTTAAAGATACATCGTGCTTTTCAGAAACACATGGCCAACCAAAGAATGTTTTTGTGTTTTCTTTTCTACCAGATCAGGGAGCCACGTGGCAGTGTGGTCACTCTGGAACATCTAGTCTAGCATGACACATGCAGGCAAGGTTGAGGACCTGGTCTTACTGCTTTACTGTCATCTTCTCCGCATGGTTTACGGTCAGGTTAGCAGATTGTTTCTTCTGTGGACATTTTGCAGGCATAAGGGGTTTTGTTGTAAAGAAGCAAGATATATTCAAAGAAGGCCCTGTGGATTTTTGCGATTTCCTAATTCCAAGCACATGTTTACATACTATTCTTTCCTTAAAGAAAGAATCTTTTCCCTTTTAATTGAGAGAGAAGCTTTGTCCCACCTCCTCCTCTCTCCCCACATTTTTTATTCAAATGTCATGCTTAGTGAATTCATACTTCATATTTAAAAAAAGGGGAAAATCTCCATTGAAATAATCTCTTGCTCTTTAAACAGTACTAGAAACACTTTGAATCAGCACACATAATGGCCAGTCATGTGACATTCCCAAGTAGACTGTGAATTCTAAGAACACAATTTCTCATCCTATTAAACACATTCATTTCTAATTAAAGATTTGAATTGACACAGTACTGCTTCAAGCAGTTGTTATAAAGTTGAAAAGTATTTTATCTTTGAAAACTGGAATCACCTTTTTCAGAAGACCTATGGACTTGGTTCTTTTGTATGTGGGAAGAATAATACAACAGCGACTTCCGGGAATATGGCGACGTGAACAGACCAGCAGAAAAATTCCTCCCAACATTATATTTATTCACGAAAATACAGCAAATACAACTATCCCTAAAAAGAGAGACCAGAATACACAGGAAAGTGCACAGCGTACAGCTACACCTGTGAGAACTTGGCAGCCAGTGAGGTGGAAGGGATACAGAGCGGCGACCGGGTGGGACCGAGCGCTCCCCCCCCCAGAGCTCCGGCAGCCAGACACTCCAGACAGAGGACTGGGCACCCGGCGAGGCGGGACGGAAACATGATCCAGCGAGACCAGAGTGCCCCTCCACCCCAGCACTCCGGCGGGAGTCCCGGCAAGGCGGGTAAGGTACGGAGCCGCGACCCGGCGGACCGAGCACTCCTCTCCCCCAGTGCTCCAGCGGGAGGAGAGGATTCAGAGCCGGGAGGGAGTGGAAGTCTGCACCGGGAGTGCCGACACACAGCCTGCGGCGTAGCGGAGATAGGAGAGACAGGGGCACAGGGTCCCAGCCCGGAACGTGCAAGTTGCCCGTGGCAGGCTCCGGGAAGGAAAAAGAAAGGAGAAAAAAGGGAAGAGAAGCGCGCGCTCTACCTCAGTGGTCTTAAAGAGACAGGAGCTCAGTAGAGGGGCCGGATAGCCCCGCAAACTGAGCCCAGCACGCTGGGAGTCCTGGGGAGCTTTGGACCCCTTGGCTGGCGACTGGGAAAGGGTGCCTGCCATTGAGACCCCCATGGAGATCAACAGCTTACCATTCGGTCCCAACCCAGCCAGAACTATAGCATGGCGCTGGAATAGTGGAGCAACAGCGCCACCTACAGCACTTGCGCGGAACCCACTCTCAGTGGCTTTTTTTTTGTTGTTTGTTATTGTTTTTTCTCCCCTTTCTTTTCCTTTTTTTCTTTCCCTCTCTTTCAACAGCCTCCCATTCATTCTCACCCCGGCCACAGCTTTAAAGGGCCGTGTGGAGCGACGTGGCCACAGGTCTGGAATAGTGGAACAATAGCACCACCTACAGCATTCACACAGAAACCACCCCCGGTGGGCATTTTGGTGTTTTTTTTGTTTTGTTTTGTTTTGTTTTTTTGCTGTTGTTGTTGCTGTTTTCTTTTACGTGCTGCTGCTTTTTCTTTTTCTTTCTTTTCTTTTCCTTTCTCTCTCTCTCCTTTTACATTTTTATTATTAGTAGAAATTTCTTTTTTTTTCTTTTCTCTCCTTTCTTATCTCTCCTTGCTACCAACAACCAATTCTATAGTCATGAGAAGACAGAAGAATATGATACAGACAAAGCTTCAGACAAACACCACCCCAGAGAAAGAAGCTGAAGGAATGGACATTCACAGTCTCTCAGAAAAAGAATTTCAGAATAAAAGTCATAGCCAGGCTGACGGATCTACAGAAAAATGTGCAAGAGCTGAGGGAGGAAGTGAGGGAAGTGAGGAAAGACAATGCAGAAATGAGACAAGCCATGGATGGGCTCAACAGCAGATTGAATCAGGTTCAAGACACGATCAAGG
Source organism: Phataginus tricuspis (assembly GCA_029783875.1). NCBI lineage: Eukaryota > Metazoa > Chordata > Mammalia > Pholidota > Manidae > Phataginus > Phataginus tricuspis. The sequence continues at coordinate 37,060,404 of JAQQAC010000477.1, forward strand.
AATTACAAGACAGGGAACAGGAATACAATGAAGCTGAGGCAGAGAGAGATAAAAGGATCTCTAAGAATGAAAGAATATTAAGAG
>JAQQAC010000477.1:37060887-37097659 GCA_029783875.1 Phataginus tricuspis
CTAGAAGAAATGGACAACTTCTTAGAAAAATACAGCCTTCCAAGACTCACCAAGCAGGAAACAGAAAAACTAAACAGACCAATCACCAGCAACGAAATTGAATCGGTAATCAAAAAACTACCCAAGAACAAAAGCCCTGGACCTGATGGATTAACCTCTGAATTCTACCAGACATATAGAGAAGAAATAACACCCATTGTCCTTAAAGTTTTCCAAAAAATAGAAGAGGAGGGAATACTTCCAAACTCTTTCTATGAAGCCAGCATCACTCTAAAACCAAAACCGGGCAAAGACCTCACTAAAAAAGAAAATTACAGACCAATATCCCTGATGAACGTAGATGCAAAAATACTCAACAAAATATTAGCAAACCGAATTCAAAAATACATCAAGGGAATCATACACCATGATCAAGTGGGATTCATCCCAGGGATGCGAGGATGGTACAACATTCGAAAATCCATCCACATCATCCACCACATCAACAAAAAGAGGAACAAAAACCACATGATCATCTCCATAGATGCTGAAAAAGCATTTGACAAAATTCAGCATCCATTTTTGATTAAAACTCTCAACAGAATGGGTATAGATGGCAAGTACCTCAACATCATAAAGGCTATATATGACAAACCCACAGCTAACATCATACTTAATAGCGAGAAGCTGAAAGCTTTTCATCTAAGATCGGTAACAAGACAGGGATGCCCACTCTCTCCACTGTTATTCAACATAGTACTGGAGGTCCTAGCCACAACAATCAGACAAAACAAAGACATACAAGGCATCCAGATTGGTAAAGAAGATGTCAAATTGTCACTATTTGCAGATGATATGATACTGTATATAAAAAACCCTAAAGACACCACTCCAAAACTACTAGAACTAATATCTGAATTCAGCAAAGTTGCAGGATATAAAATTAACACACAGAAATCTGTTGCTTTCCTATACACTAATGATGAGCTAACAGAAAGAGAAATCAGAAAAACAATTCCATTCACAATTGCATCAAAAAGAATAAAATACCTAGGAATAAACCTAACGAAAGAAGTGAAAGACCTGTTCTCTGAAAACTACAAGACACTCCTAAGAGACATTAAAGAGGACACTAACAAATGGAAATGCATCCCATGCTCTTGGCTAGGAAGAATCAATATTGTCAAAATGGCTATACTACCTAAAGCAATCTACAGTTTCAACGCAATCCCTATCAAACTACCAACAGCTTTCTTCAATGAACTGGAACAAATAATTCTAAAATTCATATGGAACCATAAAAGACCCCGAATAGCCAAAACAATCCTGAGAAGGAGGAATCAAACAGGGAGAATTACGCTCCCTGACTTCAAGCTCTACTACAAAGCCACAGTAATCAAGACAGTTTGGGACTGGCACAAAAACAGACCCACAGACCAGTGGAACAGAATAGAAAATCCAAACATTAACCCAAACACCTACAGTCAATTAATATTTGATAAAGGAGCCCTGGATATACAATGGGGAGATGACAGCCTCTTCAGCAGCTGGTGTTGGAAAAACTGGACAGCTACATGTAAGAGAATGAAACTGGACTACTGTCTAACCCCATACACAAACGTAAACTCAAGGTGGATCAAAGACCTGAATGTAAATCATGAAACCATAAACCTCTTAGAAAAAAACGTAGGCAAAAATCTCTTGGACATAAACATGAGTGACTTCTTCATGAACATATCCCCCTGGGCAAGGGAAACAAAAGCAAAAATGAACAAATGGAACTATATCAAGTTGAAAAGCTTCTGTACAGCAAAGGACACCATTAGTAGAACAAAAAGACATTCTACGATATGGGAAAATATATTCATAAATGATGTATCTGATAAGGGGTTGGCATCCAAAATATACAAAGAACTCACACACCTTAACAAACAAAAAAGCAAATAACCCAATTAAGAAATGGGCAGAGGACATGAATAGACACTTCTCTAAAGAAGAAATTCAGATGGCCAACAGGCACATGAAAAAATGCTCCACATCGCTAATCATCAGAGAAATGCAGATTAAAACCACAATGAGATATCACCTCACACCAGTGAGGATGGCCAACATCCAAAACACAAACAACAACAAATGTTGGCGAGGATGTGGAGAGAGGGGAACCCTCCTACATTGCTGGTGGGAATGCAAATTAGTTCAACCATTGTGGAAAGCAGTATGGAGGTTCCTCAAAAAACTCAAAATAGAAATACCATATGACCCAGGAATCCCACTCCTAGGAATTTACCCCAAGATTGCAGCAGCCCAGTTTGAGAAAGACAGATGCACCCCTATGTTTATTGCAGCACTATTTACAATAGCCAAGAAATGGAAGCAACCTAAGTGCCCATCAGTAGATGAATGGATTAAGAAGATGTGGTACATATACACAATGGAATATTACGCAGCCATAAGAAAAAAACAAATCCTACCATTTGCAACAACATGGATGGAGCTAGAGGGTATTATGCTCAGTGAAATAAGCCAGGCCGAAAAAGACAAGTACCAAATGATGTCACTCATATGTGGAGTAGAAGAACAAAGAAAAAAAAAAAATGAAGGAACAAAACAGCAGCAGACTCACAGAACCCAAGAATGGACTAATAGTTACCAAAGGGAAAGGGACTGGGGAAGAAGGGCGGGAAGGGAGGGATAAGAGGGTAAAAGGGGCATTACGATTGGCAGACATAGGGTGGGGGTCACGGGGGGGACTGTACAGCTCAGAGAAGACAAGTAGTGATTCTCATCTCACTACACTGATGGACAGTGACTGTAATAGGGTTGGTGGGGGGGACCTGATGAAGGGGGTAGTTTAATCATCACAATATTGCTCTTGTAATTGTAGGTTAATGATAGTAAAATAAAATAAATTGTAAAAAGAAAAATACGACATATTTCCTAAATTTTAACACCCACTTCCCCCACTTCCCCTGAATTTTTGCATTCCTGAAATCAAGATGAGTCTTACAATTGATCTGTACATTTAGTGTGTTGGCATTTCTCCTGCTCAGAAAGAAAAAAGCTGTTAAACTGAAAGGTGCTATACTCTTCTACAGTGGAGAAGATGGACACTTACCTCACCTGAATCATTTTGGTGCGAAGGCCTTGCCCCATTTCACAGCCACCATGAGTCACCAAGACAGCACCATCCAGACAGATGTGGACCAGAGCAGCAGCCTAATGGAAAGAGTACCATCATGGATATCTGAAGGATACCAGTTTGGAAACCAGTACAGGCAAACATTGCTGAGAGTTTAGCTGAGGTTGCCAGATGAATAGTTTTGCTTCTTTGAGCCGGTCTCTCATTGTTTTGGAGAAGAAAGCCACTATTGGAGGCTACAGACAATTCGCGTCAATAAACCTCAGGCTTGAAAACCATCAGTGTCAATATATGAATGGCAATTTATTTTCCCTCCCATCAGCCTCCTGCCTCCTAGGGGCCCTGGATAGTTGCTTTGGGGCCTCTCCAAAGCTCTAATCCATACAACAGTTTCTTATTTTCACTCCCTTAACATGAAAATTAATTTTAAAACAAATAGAACCTCTATAAGTAAGTTTCCAGGCACAAACTGCCTTGGATGCTAGTGGTGCTGGAAGAAGCTTACGATGTTTTAATGGTTTCCAAATGCTGCAGACCTTCAGAATCATGGTGGGAAGGAGTATGGGCTCCATTCTGGAAATTCTGATTCAGTAGAAGGTTGGAGGCAGAGCCCAAGTATCCATTTTTTAAGCTCCCAGGTGATTTTGAAGATTTGCCATATTTGGGATCCCCTGGTTTAGTCCGAATCATTCACTTTGCATGTGGGGGAATAGAAGCCTAGAGAGGAGGGGACATGGCCAAGCCCAGGCACCTAGTTGGTGGTGAAGTCCAGACGAATCCACAGCTCCATACCTGAGCCCAGTGTCCTCCATACCCGTAGCAGGCTGCCTACTTCAAATTATCTGCTTTTGTCCTTCTCTGTGGCTGGCGGTCCCAGAGGAAGAGTCCACGGCCTATGCATGTAGCTCCAGGGACCGGACCATAGGAGGCAGGGGGCTGGGCTATGTTGGGTAGTTCTGCAAGTCACTGCATTTTTCTTTAGGGTAAACCCCGTCACATGCTCTTGCAGGTGCCCTGGCATTGTGCATCTACCCCCATGGAACCTCTGCCCCCACGCTGATGCTTTGCCCCTCCCATCAAGCATGAAATACCAACTAATTTAGCTATGCCAGTCTTCTGGCTGAGACTGTTCTCAGTACTGTCAGGTTGTCTACAAAAATTTAAAAACTTTGTGTTTTCATCTCATGACAATCTAACAAGAGAAATGGATGACCACATACCAAATATTGCCATGTGCTTTTTTTATGTTGATGATTGTATAAGCTCCAAGTGGGACTACTTTATTTAATGGGACATATTAGAGACAAGAGATGGGATAGTGAGTTGTCACACTATGTAGACATTTAGGAAAAAGACTTCAAAATGCCTTGTACCACAGCAGCCAGAACTACCATCATTTTGTGAGTGAGGATTAAGTTTTAGAAAGGCAACATCAAACACCACATGTCACTCTTTTATTATTGATTTTTATAGTACTGACATTACTTAATTTCCAAATTCATTTGTGTTTTATAAAGGCATAAGAGCTATAAGAAGCTTATTCTTGATTTTATGGTTACACACTATTAACGTTAAAATAAGTAATTTAAACAGCCATTGAGAGTATACACGAGTTTTTTCCTTTAAAGGGGGTGTTTGTGCTGTCCTTGCTGAAGAGCTACTAGCTGGGGGAGAGGCTGTACTCTGGCTCCACGTGGTGAAGTACTCCTGGCCCCCTCCCTGCTTCTCATTTTGCTTTCTACCTTGTTCCACTGTGAGAGAGGGTGTACAGAAGACAATTTAGGTAAGAGCTTGGCCACACCTCATTCACACCATGACAGGACCTGTATTTTTTCCTTTGCATTGGTTTGTTTGATTATGGGGACATTTCAGAGACTGATGGGGATAGAATCAAAAAATGAAAGAATCTGAAATGGAACCCCATGAAAAACCATTTAAGGTTAAACTAAAAAGTAGTCACTGAGCTTCAGTATTTAACTCCAGCTTTCTGCATGAATGGAGTAGCTTTGTCTCTTCTGATGCATTTTTGAAGGCTCTGTCTTCAAATACACAGACTCAATTGCTGGCACCAAGAAATTAGAAAAGAGAGAAAGGGATCTTATTTCCTCCAATTCTGTCATGGGTTTGAAGTTTGACCCCATACTCTAGTATGCATGTTTGGGGCCCTGCCCAGGGCCAGCCCTGCTTGAGCTGGGCCTTATGTGTTAACGGCCTTCTGAGGTCCCTGGACCCTGTTGAGCCAGGTCTGCCCTAATACCCATTGTCCTCAACGCTTGCCTAAACCCACTTTGTTTCCTGCTATGGGAAACTCCCCCAGTTTATTCTTCTTCCCAGAGGGGACCATCCCTAGTTGCACATAATTGCCTTTTGCAGACAGCTTGTCATGTGGAAAAGGGCTTTTGGTGAGAAGACATCTCTCTCAACCTCATCTGATTGTAGTAGGCCATGGGGAACCCAATGGTATATTTCATGGGGATCACAGCAAGCCCCCTCTTCTTCCAGTCATTTTTTTTTGTTATTCCTCTGCAGCCAGTTTCCTAGCATAGAATGAAGATTTCTCCAGACATTCTTTCCAGCATCTTCACAAGGGCTCTGGATTAAATATCTGCTTATAGGCTGTTTTGCTAGTTCTTTTATACATGTTTATTTCTTTAACCTGCAAGATAAGAAAATAAAATGGAGCTTAAGGTTATATGCTTATTCCTATGTGAGGCATGTGTTTTTGTTATCTACCTGATATAAAGAAAGAATGAAAAAATAAACAGCTATTGAGAGGCTGTAATTATGCAAGTGCAAGTGTATGTGCACAAACATAACAAAAGAACAATCACAATAACAATAAACAATAAAAAGCCTCAAGCACTTCAAAGCCTCAGGCTGTAGACTCAGTGCATTATCTCAGCTAACTTTACAATAACCCTGGGAAATAGGAGGTACTATTGGGAACACTGTCACAAGTTTTGTCAGGGATGAGACAAAATTCTCCAGACTCAAAATTATTTTACTCTTATACAACAGTTCCTTATTCTTTTTTTTCCCACACATATATCAATTTAATTTGCTGTATTAACAATTTAAAGCAGAAAATATAATCACCTCAATAGATACAAAAAATATGTCAACCTCCATTCAGAATACACTGTGAACAACTCTATGCCCACAAATCTGATAACCTAGATGAAATGAACAAATTACCTGTAAGACACAAACTGCAAAACACACAAACAGAAACAGATAGTCTGAAGAGGTCTATATCTATTCAATTGATGAATAAGCGTTCACTGGTGAATTCTAGAAAACATTCAAGGAAAAGATTATATCAATTTTCTACAATATCTTTCAGAAAACAGAAGCAGAAGGATATTTCCTAACTCAGTCTATTAAGTATTTTTTAAAGGTATTATTGATATACACTCTTATGAAGGTTTCACATGAAAAAACAATGTGGTTACTACATTTACCCATATTATCAAGTCCCCACCCATACCCCAATGCAGTCACTGCCCTTCAGTGTAGGAAGATGCCACAGATTCACTGTTTGCCTTCTCTGTGCTACACTGTTTTCCCCGTGATCCCTCACACCATGTGAACTAAACATAATACCCCTCAATCCCCTTCTCCCTCCCTCCCCACCTGCCCTCCCACACCCCTCCCCTTTGGTAACCACTAGTTCCTTCCTGGAGTCTCTGAGTCTGCTGCTATTTTGTTCCTTCACTTTTGCTGCCCTGTTATACTCCACAAATGAGGAAAATCATTTGGCACTTGTCTTTCTCCACCTAGCTAATTTCACTGAGCATAATATCCTCCAGCTCAATCCATGTTGTTGCAAATAGCAGGAGTTGTTTCCTTCTTGTGGCTGAATAGTATTCCATTGTGTATATGTACCACCTCTTATTTATCCATTCATCTACTGATGGACACTTAGGTTGCTTCCATATCTTGGCTATTGTAAAAAGTGATGCAATAAACATAGGGGTGCATATGTCTTTTTGAATATGAGAAGTTGTATTCTTTGGGTAGATTCCAAGGAGTGGGATTCCCGGGTCAAATGGTGTTTGTATTTTAGTTTTTTGAGGAATCTCCATATTGCTTTCCACAATGGTTGAACTAGCTTACATTCCCACCAGCAGTGTAGGAGGGTTCCTTTATTATGTTGAGGTACTTGCCCTCTCTACCCATTTTGTTGAGAGTTTTTATCATGAATGGGTGTTGAATTTTGTCAAATGCTTTTTCAGCATTTATGGAGATGATCATGTGGTTTTTGTCCTTCTTTTTGTTGATTTGGTGGATGATGTTGATGGATTTTTTAATGTTGTTCCATCCTTGCATCCCTGAAATAAATCCTACTTGATCATGATGGATGATCCTTTTGGTGTATTTGTGAATGCAGTTTGCTAATATTTTGTTGAGTATTTTTGCATCTATGTTCTTCAGGGATATTGGTCTGTAATTTTCTTTTTTTGTGGTGTCTTTGCCCAGTTTTGGTATTAGAGTGATGCTGGCCTCATAGAATGTATTTGGAAGTATTCCCTCTTCTTTTACTCCTTGGAAAACTTTAATGAGGATGGGTATTAGGTCTTCACTAAATGTTTGATAAAATTCAGCGGTGAAGCCATCTGGTCCAGGCGTTTTGTTCTTAGGTAGGTTTTTGATTACCAGTTCAGTTTCGTTGCTGGTAATTGGTTTGTTTAGATTTTCTGTTTCGTTCTGGGTCAGCCTTGGAAGGTATTTTTCTAGAAAGTTGTCCATTTCTTCTAGGTTATCCAGTTTGTTAGCATACAATTTTTCATAATATTCTCTAATAATTCTTTGTATTTCTGTGGTGTCTGTAGAGATTTTTCCTTTCTCATTTCTGATTCTGTTTATGTGAGTAGATTCTCTTTTTTCTTGATAAATCTGGCTAGGCATTTATCTATTTTGTTTATTTTCTCAAAGAACCAGCTCTTGCTTTCGTTGATCCTTTCTATTGTTTTATTCTTCTCAATTTTATTTATTTATGCTCTAATCTTTATTATGTCCCTCCTTCTACTGACTTTGGGTCTCACTTGTTCTTCTTTTTCTAGTTTCGTTAATTGTGAGTTTAGACTGCTCAATGGGATTGTTCTTCTTTCCTGAGGTAGGCCTGTATTGCAGTATACTTTCCTCTTAGCACAGCCTTCTCTGAGTCCCACAGTTTTGCGGTGTTGAATTATTGTTGTTATTTGTCTCCATACATTGCTAGATCTCTGTTTTTATTTGGTCATTGATCCATTGATATTTTAGGAGCATGTTGTGAAGCCTGCATGTGTTTGTGTGATTTCTCATTTTCTTTGCATAATTCATTTCTAGTTTCATACCTTTGTGGTCTGAGAAACTGGTTGGTACGATTTCAATCTTTTTGAATTTACTGAGGCTCTTTTTGTGGCCTAGGATATGATCTATTCTTGAAAAGGTTCCATGTGCACTCGAGAAGAATGTGTATTCTGCTGCTTTTGGGTGTAGAGTTCTGCAGATGTCCGGTTAGACCCAACTGTTTTATTGTGTTGTTCAGTGCCTCTGTCTTCTTACTTATTTTCTGTCTGGTTGATCTGTCCTTCAGAGTGAGTGGTGTGTTGAAGTCTCCTAGAATGAATGCATTGCATTCTATTTCCCCCTTTAATTCTGTTAGTATTTGTTTCACATATGTAGGTGCTCCTGTGTTGGGCGCATAGATATTTATAATGGTTGTATCTTCTTGTTGGATTGACCCTTTTACCATTATGTAATGTCCTTCTTTGTCTCTTGTGACTTTCTTTGTTTTGAAGACTATTTTGTCTGATATAAGTACTGCAACTCCTGCTTTTTTCTCCCTATTGGTTGCATGAAATGTCTTTTTCCATCCCTTCACTTTTAGTCTGTGTATGTCTTTGGGTTTAAAGTGAGTCTCTTGTAGGCAGCATATATATGGGCAGCATATAGATATCAGTGAGTCTATATCTTTTGATTGGTGTATTCAGTCCATTTACATTTAGGGTGATTATGGATAGGTATGTACTTATTGCCATTGCAGTCTTCAGATTCCTGGTTATCAAAGGTTCAAGGTTAACTTCCTTACTATCTAAGAGTCTAACTTACTTAATATGCTATTACAAACACAATCTAAAGGTTCCTTATTTTTTTTCTCCTCCTTTCTTCCTCCTCCATTCTTTATATATTAGGTATCATATTCTGTACTGTTTGTCTATCCCTTAATGACTTTGGGGATAGTTCATTTAATTTTGAATTTGCTAAGTAATTAGCTGTTCTACTTTCTTTACTGTGGTTTTATTACCTCTGGTGACAGCTATTAAACCTTAGGAACACTTCCATCTGTAGCAGTCCCTCCAAAATACACTGTAGAGATGGTTTGTGGGAGGTAAATTATCTCAGCTTTTGCTTATCTGGGAATTGTTTAATCCCTCCTTCAAATTTAAATGATAATCTTGCCAGATAAAGAAATCTTGGTTCAAGGCCCTTCTGCTTCATTGCATTAAATACCTCATGCCACTCCCTTTTGGCCTGTAAGGTTTCTGTTGAGAAGTCTGATGATAGCCTGATGGGTTTTCCTTTGTATGTGATCTTTCTTATTTCTCTCTCTGGCTACTTTTAATAGTCTGTCCTTATCTTTGATCTTTGCCATTTTAATTACTGTATGTCTTGATGTTGTCTTCCTTGGATCCCTTGTGTTGGGAGATCTGCACACCTCCATGGCCTGAGAGACTATCTCCTTCCCCAGAGTGGGGAATTTTTCAGGAATTACCTCCTCAAAGACACTTTCTATACCTTTTTCTCTCTCTTCTTCTTCTGGATTGGTCACAATATTCTTTCATTCTTAGAGATCCTTTTCTTTCTCTGTGTCTCAGCTTCTTTATATTCCTCTTCTCTAGTTTCTATTTCATTTATTGTCTCTTGCATTGTATCCAATCTGTGTTTAATACTGTCCATTGTGCTCTTCAACAACTGGATCTCTGACCAGAGTTCATTCCTGAGTTTTTGAATATCTTTCCATACCTTCATGAGCATGTTAATAATTTTTATTTTGAACTCCCTTTCAGGGAGAGTCATGAGGTCGATATCATTTAAATCTTTCTCTGGAGTTGTATTAATAATTTTACTCTGGACCAGGTTCCTTTGGCATTTCATATTTGTGTATGGCGCCCTCTAGTTCCCAGAAGCTCTACTCACTGGAGCTGCTCAGCCCCTAAAGCAATGTCAGGGGTTGCAGGGTAGTGGTGTTGGTGCCTGGGGGGGAGGAAAGAGCTGTTTCCTGCTTCCCAGCTGGTATGCCTGTCTTCACTGCCTGAACCAGTGGGCCGAGTACACAGGTACAAGCCCCTGTGCTTTGCATTTTCACTGCTGCAGACAGATCCTCCCTCTGGCTGGCCCAATGCCAGGTTAGGGTTTCCTGGTTTGCGAGCCGGGTGGGACTGGCCAGGAGAAAGGCGCAGTAGGGTTCCTATCACGAAGGGGTTCTTGGAGCTGTGTAGGCAGCCAGGGAGCTGGAGGACCAGAAGATTGTGAAAGCTCCCAACCTGCTGGGCAGAGTGCACCTGGACAATTTTGTCTACCTGTCCTTTCTCCTGAACAGTAAGCTCTGTGCAATCCTTGTCCCTTTAGCAGCCCTCTTGCTAAGGGCTTCTTTGTTAGGAAGTCTCTCAGACTTCCTGCCTTTCTTTTGACCCAGAGCAGCTGGATAATGGTCCCTGCTTTCCACAGGCAGCTAGAATCTTAGTCTCTCCAGGAATTCTGCCTGTCTTAGCTTTCCAACCCCCTAATTATGAAAGTATCATGCAAGTACCATGAAATGTAGGTTTGTGCTCCCAGAGAAGATCTCCGGAGTTAGGTATTCAGCAGTCCCAGATCTCCACTCCCTCCCTGCTCCATTCCTCCTCCTCCCACCGGTGAGCTGGGGTGGGGGAAGGGCTTGGATCCTGCTGGGCCACAGCTTTAGTATGTTACCCTTTTCCATGTGGTCTGCTCTTGTCTCCAGGTGTATGCAGTCTGGTGCAGTCCTCTTTCTTGTTGCTCTTTAAGGAGTAGTTGTATCAGTTATATTTTCATGTTATACGCGGTTTTAGGAGGAAGCCTCTGTCTCTCCTCTCACACTGCCATCTTTAATCTAGTCCCTTATTCTTAATATAATAAGTTTCATATAATAACGGTCCTCAAATTAGCTCCTCAAAATCTTGAATTGTGGTATAATGTTTGCACAATGGCCATAACCATTACATTCTCCGTATTCATGCTTTTGGGTGGTTTCACACTAACCCTGGTATCGGCTAGGTGACTTGCTGTGGCTAATGGGACCACACATAGGTAATGCAGGCAGAGGCTTGGAAAGTGCTTGTGCTTCAGGGCTGGCCATGTTCTTGCCACTTTTGGAAACTGTGACTGCCACCGTGAGAACTAATCTGGCCTAGCATAGCCTATGGAAGGATGAGAGATTCTGTGAAGCAGACATGAACTTTCTCAGCTGAGGTATCCCCTAGACTCTTCAGCCAATGACCCCCCGACAGGTGAGTGGAGCCGACTTAGACCATAAAACTCCACTTGAGCTGGCCCAGCCCAGAAGAGCTCTCCAGCTGACCCTCAGAAACTGAGGAAATCCTGTCTGTTGTTTTAATCCAGTAAACTTTGTGGTTGACTTGTTACACATTAAAAGCTAACTAATACGTAGATGATGTACTTTATTTCTTTGGATTTACTTAGTTGCTGACATAATGCTATATGTAGGCAGGTGCTCAAGATATATTTGAACTGATCATGTCAGAGTTTTGTTAGGGGATTCTGACTGATTACTTCTTCAGGTAGTAAATTACACTGAGATGCTACAGCAGTCATGTAAGCTTCTACTTCCACTGTAGCCTCAGGGAAGCCAAATCCTCGAAAGGCAGTGTTGGATGGCAAATTTGTTTTGCAAGGCCTGCCCCGGCACGGGAAATTAGGAATACAATATGCGCTTTCAGATTTCAGCACGAGGAACTCCATCATCTGAATTAAAGCAAAATGAAACAAAATTTCACATCTATTGAATATTTAATACCACTTATCCAAGTTTTAGCTCTAATTAGAACCCCTCACAGAATTTATCTAATTTATAAGCCAAGTATTTATGCAAATAAAATGTGGCCCGTACAGCTCAATGGCTAACCTATGGGAAAGGCATGCTTCTTACTTACCATCTCAGATTCATCAGGAGTGCATCCACCACTGGCATAATATTCAACATCAGCAGCTTTGATCACACCATTGTTCATGAATCCAATCTGCAAAGTGATGTAATAAGTAAAACCATTTTCTCAACAGTCTTTTACAACCAGACCATGCTGTTCACCAACGTATCTGATCACAGTTGTTGATCCATACCCAGTTTATGCACATGATTTGATGTGACCATTCCCAGAGGAACACTGAATGTGACGCAGAAGTTGACCATGATTCCAATGGAAAGTTTTGATCATTCTGAGGTAACAACCAAATATTACTTTCAAGTGGTATGGAATTTAGTAATTCTCTTTATTACTGGTTGGTTATCACTAGACAATGTTTTAGGCAGGTTCCTGAAAGTTCTGCTCACTCACTTTGTATCTTCCAAGGAGTGGTGGCGGCCAGCAGTTATCAGCATGTCATTACCACGCTCTAGAATAAACCGGATTGGGCGGCCAGTCCTACAGGAAATGACTTGGTTAACATGCTGGGCGCTTCACAAATTTGTAGATACATAGAGGTGGGGAAAAGAGCTTGAGAGAATGGTGGTTTAAGTGGTTTCAATGGGGGTAGTCATATAACTTGAACAACATTTTGTAGTTAGTGGGTGCATTAAAACTAAAAACAGTGTATTTACTAAATATCCTGGTTTAACCATGTCTGAGAATTTATATATTGAAATATAATTTGGTTATAAGTGACTGTCCTTTTATTTCTTTTGTATATTACATCAAAGCATTATATGATTATTTTGCAAAAGTAGGTTATATTATTTTGAATTTTGCTTTGGGATATTAAAGGGGGCATTAAAATATTTGCCATAAGGGGGATGTTGCGGCTGGAAGGGTTGAAAACCAATGCTCAACGAGTTCCCTTTTGGAAAATGCCCATCGAGGACTCCTCTGGCTTCTGAAGGAATGCTCCCAGGGCCTGCACACTTCTACTTACAGGACAGCCTTTTCTATTACTAGAAAGTGCCAGTGAGTTAAGACGTTTAGTTTTCCTTTTCATAGTGGTAGCCTAGATAAGTTTGTCTTGAATATACTTAGTTATAAGTATATGGTAGTTATAAGCCTCACAAAAGTCATGGTTTTCCTGTGTCTGGCTCTTCCACCTGAATGAGGCAAAGGCCAGCTGAGCATTCCCAGGCAGTAGCAGACCCTGCTTATTTCGTGACAAAACATGTCCCTTATAAAGGTAGGGTTTTGACACTCCCTCCACTCAGACAACCTCAGCTTGATTTAACAACTTAAAATATAAACATTTTAATGAGTTAAAGTCAATGAAAAACTAATACATAGCTATGTGTGCAATGAGTCAAAATTTACAGTGATTACATTTATTCCACATGACACTCTCACAAGGCAGATATTATTTTCCCCAATTTATGGGTGAGGAAACTGAGGCAGCTTGTCAAGGTGACCTTGTGAGTGAGTGATGGAGCAGGGCTCTGAACATAGATCCTCTGGCTCCAGGGGCAGTGTCCCTTCACCCAGGTGCTAACCACATCCTGGGGAAGTGAAAGGCTATGACAGGTGGGACAAAAGCTGGGGTGCAGGGCTGGAAGGGCACAGTGGCCAATGCAGTGCTGGGACTGTGGACAGCTCTTACTGTGACTTTTACTTGTTGGCAGCCACGGCACTGATTGCACCTAGCAGAGCAGGCTTGGTCACTTTCCCCCCAAATGCTCCTCCAGTTCTTTTCATGTGGCAGGCGATTTGACTCCTTGGGACATTTAATGCTACAGCCACAGATTCCTGCAAGAGGCAAGTCCCTGAAGCCACAAAAGTACAACTTAATAGTTTATTTTCTCACCCATGCACTTACCACTGCCTAGGAAAAGAAATTCAGTAATTTGACAAATACAACATTTACAGAATTGTGCAACCATCACTGTAATCTAATTTAGAACATTTTAAGGACCCCCCCAGAGAAACCCTGTGTCTACTAAGCAGTCACTTCTCATCCTTCTCCAGTACTAGACAAATACTAATCTACTTTTGGTCTCCATAGCTTTCCTGTTCTGAACATTTCATGTAAATAGAATCAGACAATATATGGTCTTTTGTGACTAAGCCTCCTTCACAGCTTGTTTTTAAGGTTTGTCCATGTTGTAGCATGTTACAGGACTCCATTTCTTATTATGACTGAATAAAATTTTATTGCACAGATATACTGCATTTTGTTTATCCATTTATTAAGTGGTGGACATTTGGGTTGTTTCCACTTTTGGCTATTGTGAACAATGCTGCTATGAACATTCCTGTGTAAATTTTTGTGTGGACATAGACTTTCATTTCTCTTGGGCAGATACCTAAGTTGTAGATACCTAACATCCTTAGAAACTGCCATGATGTTTTCCAAAGTGGCTGTGCCATTTTTCATGCCGACCAGCAATTTATGAAAGTTTTAATTTCTTCCCATCCTTGCCAACACTTACTGTTGTCTGTCTTTTGTATATAGCCATTCTAGTGAGTGTGAAGTGGTATCTCATGGCTCTTTGTGTTTCTCTAGTGACTAATGCTGCTGAAGATCTTTTCATGTTCACATTAAGCATCCATAGACCTTCTTTGGAGAAATATCTATTAAAACTCTTTAATGAGTCTGCTTTTGAAAGTTCCCCAGGTTCTGAGCTATGCCAGTGCCCAGTGCCCTAGTTACCCTGGGAAATGCCTGCTCTCATGGAGCTGATTGATTGTACCCTAGAAGGTATTGGTGAGAGGCAGAATGGTGACAAGCCACCTACTCTCTTCCAAAAGAGACTTCACAGGTGGTCTTTACCAAGCCCCTCAGTTTATAGAAAAGGATATTAATGCCCAGAGACCTGTAAATTTTTTTAGGGGCAAAGCTCCTCACTCCTCGTCTGTTCACTTCAGAACTTGCAACTGTGGAGGCTACAGCCGTATCCCAGCTTAACATTCATCCCCTCAGCCTTTCACTTTGCCTTGAACAACAGATCCCTCCTATCCCCCCGAGCCTGAGCACCCCTCAAGGCTCAAGGTACCAACTCAGTGCTCCACCAGGAAGCCCCAGCTTTCCCGTCAGTGATTTGTCATTACTCCTCCCCCCAGTCGATTATTTAAGTAGCCTTCTGCGCCTGGCACCCTTCCAGAACCAACAACTCCACATTTCAGAAGAGCAGGATAGGATGTCAGAGGATTTTCTCTCTTTGCTCGGGTGTGGCAACGCCTTATATCTCAACCACTAGAGCAGGACTGGCAGTCACATGCTACTGCGCAGGGCTGAAATGTCTTGGAAATGCAATCACTTCTCACGCACACTGCCAATGCATGAAAACATTCAGACAGACAAACAACACAAATTAAATGTAAATGTAATACAAAGGCCATGACCTCCCTGAGATTAAGTTTTACATTATGATATGTTATAAGGAAAAGAAAGGGAAGGTAGCAAAAATTTCAAATCTCTTTGAAATGTCCGCCCTTTTAGGAAAATGTTTGCCTCATTTTCCCCATTCTGGATTTTAGCTAATGTCAAGTGTGCAGGGAATCTGAGGCGTGGGAAGGAGAGGAATCAAGAGGCCCCGAGGGCGGAGTACCTGGCTGTAAGGGCCTGCATCACATGGGCATCTGGAGGCTCATTTTCTAAAAATATCCTGTTACCTGCACATAGCTTGGAAACTGTGTTCCAAGCTGTAACACCATTTCTTTATCTTATTTTTTTGGAATAGCCAGAATAGTTTGTGTTTCCATATAAAAATGTCCCTGCCCTTCCACGTGGACCACACCTGTAACGCATAAACACAGGACAAAGTTTAGTTGAGAGTCCCAGCTTGGGAGCGCTGGGTAGTGTTTGGTTTATAAAAAGTGAATTGTTTCAGCTGATAAAGAGCTGGTTAAACAACTTTTTCTAATTAATCCTGATTGTGCCCGATCAGCTGCATGACCTTGGGTCACTCACTTCCACTCTGTTGGCCTGTTTCCTCATCTGTCTAGTGGGGTGGCGAGATCTGTAATGTGCTGAACTTAAGTGCACACACTGACCTGGCCATATATCCAGGCTCAGTGAGTATGGCCAAGTTATTAAACCCTCATTTCCTCATCTGTAAAATGGGTTCTAATAATGATAAGTACCTCAATTAAGTGAAGTTAGGTCATTGAGTCACAGAGAAGGTAAGTAACTTGCTAAAGGACGTAAAGGTTTAAAATGGCAGAGATGAGTTTGTTTCCTACCCTAAAACTTGCCTGCTCCTGCTGGTTTAGCTGAGATTTTTGGCTTGTTCAGTACATCCTTATTATTTTGTAGGCTACACTAGAAGAGGCATGTGGCCCTAGTTTAAATATTTGGTTGTAGTTTTTTTACTTGAAGACTAGCCAAAAGATTCCTGTGCTTGTTAAAATAAGTAAAGAGTTATTTTTTCCAGGAGTCAAAGGATTTTGTGAGATTATTTCCTGAGACAATGGAGTATGAGCTGTGCAAAAAGGGTCCCCCAACTCCAAAGCTTGCTTTCAGCATGCATATAATAAATTTAATCTAAACCCAAATTTATCGAACAATTACATAGTTTTTACAATATGATAGGTATTGTTCTGAGGCCTAGCACTTTACAGATAATTAATTCATTTAATCCCCATACCAATCCTGTGAGGCAGGCAATAGCATCAGGAAACAGACATAGAACGGCTAGTGATGCCCAAGACCACAGAGCCAATTAAGTGAGCAGACCTGGGATTCAAATCCAAACAGTCTGACTCCAGGGTCCATGCTCGCAACTGATACAGGGCACTGCTTCTGTTAGTATTCTGTACTCTGTGACTTTTAATCATCCCTGTCCCAAATTTGAATTCCTTTCATGTTTTAAATTTCCCACTTGTGCCAAAATTTTGAATTCCCACTATTGTCAAAATCCTGAATGGGAGAGCTAGCATCTTGTGTCCTTAGGGTGAGGATAACAATTATAAGAATATATGCTCTCATGGTTAGGAGCAAGGGCCTTGGCATCAGCCTGTACTGCGCGCTAGTCCTGGTTGTACTGCTAATTGGGTATGAGACTGGCCAATTATTAACATTTCTAAACTTTAGTTTCCTCACCTGTAAAATGGAGCTACTGATATATTCTTTCTCAGAGTTGTTCTGCTTGCACACTAAATATTAAGCAGGAAATACTTAGTATCTTAAAATAGGTTTAATAATAATATTCATTTCTTAAGGTTGTTGTCAGGATTAAATAATACATGAAATATACTTAGCATGGTATCTGGCACAGCATGTACTTGATGAATGTTGCCTGATATCATTATTATTATTAAATAACCTCAGCCCAATATTATACTTTGTAAATCTTATTTTTCTTTTGTGAAATCCATGATGGAGGAACAGATGTTTGGCATAAGCAGTGGATACTGCTAAGCCTCTGAGTACCTCTCATGACTTTCCTGGTTGCATCTAATGATTTTTGAGAAGTAATGAATTTTTTTATAATTGGGAGATAGTGTCGATTTTCTGCTTAAACTAAATCACTTTGGGAAACAAGTATCCTGAAGATTTCTCCCAGGTTTTAGTAAAATACAAAAGCTTACAGCACTTGTTATTCCAGTTATTTAGAAATAGGTAATAGAAGCTGTGAAAGTTACTATTTTCTCGTATCTAAAGATAGCTATGGCTCTCAACCCTGGCCACACATTAGAATCACGTGGGGGAGCTTTTAAAAAGGTACTGTTGTTCTGACCCATACTCCAAGGCTCTAATTTAATTGGTCTGGGGAAGGATCTAGGTTTTGGTATTTAAAAAAATCATACTAACTAGGTCTTGGCCAGTGCAGGAAGTCAAAACTAAATCAAACCAAACCAAATAATAATAGTATCAGGATTGGAAAAGATAAATAACTGTCACGCTATGATTGTATACAAAATATACAAGAAAATTCAAGATACTCTATGAGACTATTAAAATCATAAGTCAATTTAGCAAAGAAATTCAATTAAATCCACAATGAAACCTTACTCTATCAGATTAGATAAAAGCACTGACAAAACAACAGAACAATGCAGTCCTTCTAATTGCTAATAGAAATATAATTGAAACATATTTTTATTTTAATGTTTGGCATTAACTACTAAAGGTTAACATAAAAAACACTATTATTGAAAAAGAGTTCCAAGATGGCGGCATGAGAGGTGAGACAGAGAGCGCCTCCCAAAATCACAAACAGTACAAAAATATAGTTAATAAGTACAACCAACCTTCAGACAGCAACAAGAAAGAAGGCTGAACCAGGCTGCATACAGACCTCACGGACAGAGCAGACCTCAGGAAACAGGGTAACGTACAAAAGCCTTAATCTGGTGGGACCCAGGCCCTTCCCCCACCCCAGCTCACCAGCGGGAGGAAGAGAAATGGAGAGCAAGAGGGGGTGAAAGCCTGAGACTACTGGACACCTAGCCCTGGACGTCTGCTTTGTGAGCAGCATCCTATAGTGTGTGGTGCTCTGGACATTGGGGAGCTCGGAGAGGCAAAGTGCGTGAGAAAATTGACATTCCGGCCATCTGTGGAGGAGGATTCCACACCTGGCCCCCGGCTGCTCTGTGTCAGAGGAAAGGCAGGGAGTCTGAGAGGCTTCCTAGCAGAGAGAGGGCTGCTGAAGGGGTGGGGTTTTCATGGAGCTTGCTGTGTGGGAGAAGGGAGAGCTGGACAAGGTAGCCTGGGTGCACTCTGCCCAGCTGGGTGGGAACTCTGAGGACAGTCAGGTGCTCCATCCCCCTGGCTGCCTACTCAGCTCCGTGGACCCCCACTCTGAAACACAGCCTGCCTAGCCTTCCTACTGACTTGCAGGCACCTGTCGCAAACACGCAGTCACCGTGAAGGTGCTGGGCCAGCCAGGGGGAGATGCAAAGCACAGAGGTTTACCCGTGTGTGCTTGGCCCACTGCCTCTGACACTGGAGACAGACACAACAGATGGGAAGCAGGAAACAGATCTTTCCTCCCTCCAGGCACCAGCTCCGCTCCCCTACGACCCCCAACCTCACTCTAGGGGCGGAGCAGCTCCAGAGACTGGAGTTTCTGCACAATAGTGGGCACCACACAGAAAAATGAAATGTCAAAAGAATATGGTTCAGACAAAAATCTCACAAACCCCAGAAAGACGGACAAATGAAACCGAAATCAACAACCTTCCTGAGAGTTCAAAATAAAAATTATAAACATGTTTATGGAGGTACATAAAAATATTGAAGACCTCAGGAACGAATTTAGGATGGAGATTCAATCATTAAGAAATACCATATCTGAAATGAAACATACAATGGAGGGATTTAAAAGCAGATTAGATGTAGTAGAAGAGATGGTAAATGGAACAGAAATTAGAGAAGAGGAATACAAAGAAGCTGAGGCACAGAAAGAAAAAAGGATCTCTAAGAATGAAAGAATGTTGAGAGAACTGTGTGACCAATCCAAATGGAACAATATTCACATTATAGGGGTACCAGAAGAAGAGAGAGAAAAAGGGATAGAAAATGTCATTGAGGAGGTAATTGCTGAACACTTCCCCAATCTGGGGAAGGAGATAGTCTCTCAAGTCATGGAGGTGCACAGATCTCCCAACACAAGGGACCCAAGGAAGACAACATCAAGACATATAATAATTAAAATGGCAAAGATAAAGGATAAAGACAGACTTTTAAAAGCAGCTAGAGAGAGAAAAAAGATCACATACAAAGGAAAACCCATCAGGCTATCATCAGACTTCCCAACAGAAACCCTACAGGCCAGAAGGGAGTGGCATGATATATTTAATGCAATGAAGCAGAAGGGCCTTGAACCAAGAATACTTTATCTCGCAAGGTTATCATTTAAATTTGAAGGAGGGATTAAACAATTCCCAGATAAGCAAAAGCTGAGAGAATTTACCTCCCACAAACCACCTCTACAGGGCATTTTGGAGGGACTCCCATAGATGGAAGTATACCTAAGGCTAAACAGATGTCATTCAAGGGAAGACAAAGAGTACAGAATATTATTCATAACATACAAAGAATGGAGGAGGAAGAAAAAGGAGGAAAAAAAAAAGAACCTTTAGGTTGTGTTTGTAATAGTATAGGAAGTAAGTTAAATCAGACAGTTAGATAGTAACGGAATTGCCCTTGAACCTTTGGTAACCAAAATCTAAAGCCTGCAATGGCAATAACTACATACCTATCGATAATCACCCTAAATGTAAATGGTCTGAATGCACCAATCAAAAGATATAGAGTTACTGAATGGATAAAAAAACAACACCCGTCTATATGCTGCCTACAAGAGACTCACTTCAAACCCAAAGACATACACAGACTGGAAATAAAGGGATAGAAAAAGACATTTCATGTAACTAATAGAAAAAAGCAGGAGTTGCGGTACTTGTGTCAGACAAAATAGACTTCAAAACAAAAAAAGTCACAAGAGACAAAGAAGGACATTACATAATGATAAAGGGGTCAGTCCAACAAGAGGATATAACTATTATAAACATCTGTGCACCCAACACAGGATCACCTACATATGTGAAACAAATACTAACAGAATTAAAGGGGGAAATAGAATGCAATGCATTCATTTTAGGAGACTTCAACACACCACTCATTCCAAAGGACAGATCAACCAGGCAGAAAATAAGTAAAGACACAGAGGCACTGAAAAACATATTAGAACAGATGGACCTAAAAGACATCTACAGAACACTCCATCCAAAAGCAACACATTCTTCTCAAGTGCACATGGAACATTTTCAAGAATAGATCATATATTAGGCCACAAAAAGAACCTCAGTAAATTCAAAAAGATTGAAATTGTACCAACCAGCTTCTCAGATCACAAAGGTATGAAAGTAGAAATAAATTACACAAAGAAAACAAAAAAGCCCACAAACACATGGAGGCTTAATAACATGGTCCTAAATAATCAATGGATCAATGACCAAATAAAAACAGATCAAGCAATATATGGAAACAAATGACAACAATAATTCAACACCACAAAATCTGTGGGATGCAGCGAAGGCTGTGCTACGAGGGAAATACATTGCAATACAGGCCTACCTCAGGAAAGAAGAACAATCCCAAAAGAACCCTCTAAACTCACAATTAATGAAACTAGGAAAGGAAGAACAAATGAGGCCCAAAGTCAGTAGAAGGAGGGACATAATAAAGATTAGAGCATAAATAAATAAAATTGAGAAGAATAAAACAATAGAAAGAATCAATGAAAGTAGGAGCTGGTTCTTTGAGAAAATAAACAAGATAAATCCCAAGCCAGACTTATTAAGAAAAAAAGAGAGTCTACACACATAAACAGAATCAGAAATCAAAAAGGAAAAATCACTACGGATACCACAGAAATACAAACAATTATGAGAGAATACTATGAAAAATTATATGCTAACAAACTGGATAACCTAGAAGAAATGGACAACTTTCTAGAAAAATACAACCTTCCAAGGCTGACCCAGGAAGAAACAGAAAATATGTATACACCAATTACCAGCAAAGAAATTGAATTGGTAATCAAAAAACTACCTAAGAACAAAATTCCTGTACCAGATGGTTTCACTGCTGAATTTTATCAAACATTTAGTGAAGACCTAATACCATCCTCATTAAAGTTTTCCAAAAAGTAGAAGAGGAGGGATATACTCCCAAACTCATTCTACGAGGCCAACATCACTCTAATAGTAAAACCAGGCAAAGACACCACAAAAAAAGAAAATTACAGACCAATATCCCTGATGAACATAGATGTAAAAATACTCAACAAAATATTAGCAAACTGAATTCAAAAATACATAAAAAAGATCATCCATCATGATCAAGTGGGATTCATTCCAGGGATGCAAGGATGATATAGCATTAGAAAATCCATCAACATCATCCACTACATCAACAAAAAGAAGGAAAAAAACCACATGATCATCTCCATAGATGCTGAAAAAGCTTTCGACAAAATTCAACATCCACTCATGATAAAAACTCTCAACAAAATGGGTATAGAGGGCAAGTACCTCAACATCCTAAAGGCCATATATGACAAACCAACAGCCAACATTATACTTTCAACAAGAAGCTGAAAGCTTTTCCTTTAAGATCAGGAACAAGACAAGGATGCCCACTCTCCCCACTTGTATTCAACATAGTTCTGGAGGTCCTAGCCACGGCAATCAAACAACACAAAGAAATAAAAGACATCCATATAGGCAAGGAAGAACTCAAACTGTCCTTGTTTGCAGATGATATGATATTGTACATAAAAAAACCCTAAAGAATCCACTCCAAAACTATTAGATCTAATATCTGAATTCAGCAAAGTTGCAGGATAAAAAATTAACACACAGAAATCTATTCCTTTCCTATACACTAACAATGAGCTAACAGAAAGAGAAATCAGAAAAACAATTCCATTCACAATTGCATCCAAAAAATAAAATACTTAGAAATAAACCTAACAAAGGAAGTGAAAGACCTATACACTGAAAACTACAAGACACTCCTAAGAGAAATTAAAGAGGACACTAATAAATGGAAATTCATCCCATGCTCTTGGCTAGGAAGAATTAATTTTGTCAAAATGGCCATCCTGCCTAAAGCAATCTACAGATTCAATGCAATCCCTATCAAAATACCAACAGCTTTATTCAATGAAGTAGAGAAAATAGTTCTAAAATTCATATGTAACCACAAAAGACCCCGAATAGCCAAAGCAATCCTGAGAAGGAAGAATAAAGCGGGGGGGATTATGCTCCCTGACTTCAAGCTCTACTACAAAGCTACCATAATCAAGACAATTTGGTACTGGCATAAGAACAGACCCATAGACCAGTGGAACAGAATAGAGAGCCCAGGGATTAACCCAAATATGTATGGTCAATTAATATACAATAAAGGAGCCATGGATACACAATGGGGAAATGACAGCCTCTTCAACAGCTGGTGTTGGCAAAACTGGAGAGCTACATGTAAGAGAATGAAACTGGACTACTGTCTAACCCCATACACAAAAGCAAACTCAAAATGGATCAAAGACCTGAATGTAAGTCATGAAACCATAAAACTCTTAGAAAAAGACATAGGCAAAAATCTCTTGGACATAAACATGAGTGACCTCTTCATGAACATATCTCCCCAGGCAAGGGAAACAAAAGCAAAAATGAAGAAGTGGGACTATATCAAGCTGAAAAGCTTCTGTACAGCAAAGGACACCATCAGTAGAACAAAAATATATCCTAAGTATGGGAGAATATATTCATAAATGACATATTCGATAAGGGGTTGACATCCGAACTATATAAAGAGCTCATGCACCTCAACAAACAAAAAACAAATAAGCCAATTAAAAAATGGGCAGAGGAGCTAAACAGACACTTCTCCAAAGAAGAAGAAATTCAGATGGTCAACAGGCACATGAAAAGATGCTCCACATCACTAGTCATCAGAGAAATGCAAATTAAAACCACAATGAGATATCACCTCACACCTGTGAGGATGGCTGCCATCCAAAAGACAAACAACAACAAATGTTGGCGAGGATGTGGAGAAAAGGGAACCCTCCTACACTGCTGGTGGGAATGCAAATTAGTTCAACCATTGTGGAAAGCAGTATGGACGTTCCTCAAAAAACTCAAAATAGAAATACCATTTGACCCAGGAATTCCACTCCTAGGAATTTACCCTTAGAATGCAGGAGCCCGTTTGAAAAAGACAGATGCACCTCTATGTTTATCGCAGCACTATTTACAATAGCCAAGAAGTGGAAGCAATCTAAGTGCTCATCAGTAGATGAATGGATAAAGAAGATGTGGTATATATACACAATGGAATATTATTCAGCCATAAGAAGAAAACAAATTCTGCCATTTGCAGCAACATGGATGGAGCTGGAGGGTATTATGCTCAGTGAAATAAGCCAGGTGGAGAAAGACAAATACCAAATGATTTCACTCATCTGTGGAGTATAAGAACAAAGAAAAAACTGAAGGAACAAAACAGCAGCAGATTCACAGAACCCAAGAATGGACTAACAGTTACCAAAGGGAAAGGGACTGGAGAAGATGGGTGGGAACGGAGTGATAAGGGGGGAAAAGGGCTATTACAATTAGCACACATAATGTAGCAGGGGTGGGGATGGGGTAGGGGGATATGGGGAAGGCAGTATAACACAGAGAAGACAAGTAGTGATACTATATCATCCTTCTACGCTGATGGACAGTGACTGCAGTGGGGTATGTGCTGGGGACTTGATAATAGGGGGAGTCTAGTAACCATAATGTTGCTCATGTAATTGTATATTATTAATAGCAAAATAAAACCAAAAACAAACCCAGTATTATTTGGCAATTCTACTCCTGGATATATTCTGCTGGAAATGAGTACTTATCTTCCTAAAGATACATATAATATTGTTTATAGAAACTATTCATTGTAGGTCCAAACTTAAAACAACTGAAATGTCTATTGTTGAAAAGATATCACAAATGCAAAGATGGAGTCATTCATATTAATGGCCCTACATCCGCAAACCAAGATTTATTGTTTAAACTAGCTGTGGCTTTAGACCCCCGAGAATATAACCTTTAACCATTCAACAGGGAATTTCCTGGTCAGCACTAAGAAATTTACTAATAGACTCCTTTCTTCTTTGGAGGGCGACCTTGCTGAAAACAATGGATTCTCTGCTAATTTCCTTTTTTCTCCTCCATCTCTACATTTAGAAACCTTTCCTTTTCTGCAGCTCAGTGGAGCTCCCCTCTACTTGCTAGATAGGATGCTGACAAATTCATGAATCAATCAGTGAAGCCAATTAGGTCTGTATAATTTACTTGGTTGAATTTTTGTTATTTAACATCATCAGTGGTGGGATGGATAAACAAATTGTGGAATATTTATACAATGGAACACTCCTGAACAATGAAAAAGAATTACCAATGTATAGAACAACATGGATGAATCTTTCATACATAATGTTGAATAAAAGAGATAGGCACAGAAGAAGTGATACTGTTAGAGTCCATTTTAAATGATGTTCAAAACAGGAATAACTAATCTACAGGGATAAAGACCTTTGCAAGGGTTGCCCACTGAGAGGAGGGATGAAGAAACTTTCTGGGATGTTGGAATGCTGGGAATGTCCCATGTCTTGATGTGGGTAGTATATTTACATAGATTCATACATATGTAAAATTTCATCAAGCTGTAAACTTATCATTTGTGCATTTAAAATTGTGATTTAAAAATCACCCTAAGGTTGAGAAGCTCTACCTTAGAGTTTCAGTATTTCTCAAACCAGATAGTTGAATTTAGAGTCTTAAACTCCAGAGGCATCATTTTTCTTGTCCAAGATCACCTACCTTCAATGATTTGATCAACACATTTAAAGACTTGCTCTACATTTCCTTGCTCAATTTTTTTCTCAACAGAAAGAAATGAATTGTGTTCCAAGGCTTGCTGCAGGGGGAAAACAAACAAAAACAAAAAGAAGGTTTTTTTTGTTTTATTTTTTTTTTACATTCTGATAAACTATTTACCCCCCATTGAAACACCATGCTTCTGCTCTTACTTCTGCTCTATCAGATCTTCACATACCAGACCATTGGAGCAGTGGAGAGAGTCAGCAGAAATCGGGTTAGAATGGGTCACAGGAACTGGTGACTCCTTAGCTTTGCTCAGGACTCTGAGGAGTTGCTGAAGCGGAGACAAGTAGTTGTAAAACATGGTTCCACCCTTGAGAGCGCTGAGGGATGACCTAAGGCAATTTGATATTAAGCAGCCGACTTTGTGCTGAGTGGGTCAGATAATAAAGAAGGCCAAAAAGGAGGGGGTTGGTGGGGCTGGAAATGCCCAGGTGCTGAAATGGATGGGATTAGGACAATTAGAGAAGAGAGGGGAAATCATTTGAAGTCAAGAGCATCTCATAAGCAATAGCTGAAGGTTGAAGCCAAGCTGAGGGGCCAAAATGAGAACAAGGCCAGGCTGACTGGGGAACAGGAAGAGGGCAGGCAGGCAGAGACCCAAGCTGCAGTTCGGTCAGTATTACAGCTGCTTTTAGTCTCACAATCACAATGCTCTAGATTTGCCCACTGATGAGTTTTGTGTGTGAGGTCATAAGGACATTCCTCTGGTGTTGCTTATCTGTATTCTGAGGCCGTGAGTTGGCAAGAAGCCGGGAGAGAAGTGGATTAAGGAAGGAAGGGAGCTCCAGGCAGGAAAATGCTCAGCATTATACCTCGAGGTGCAGATTGCTGGAGCCTGCCCTCTAAAACTATAGATAACACTGAACTAAGTATAGATGGAGCCCAAAGTATGCTATTTCTGTGACCCCATAGGTTGAATTCTGCCAAAAGTATACCACCCTACTCATTCCAGAAGACACAAAGTGGCCTAACCACCTCTATTGTGATAATCCTTGGTTCTATGTCTTCGTAAGCGATCTTCACTTTTTTGGCAGCCTCTCCCACATGAGCATAGGTATCAGCAGCCACGGTGCACACAATCTGACCCACGCAAATTACCTGCAGAAAAGCACACGTTGTAGTAGCTGAGACATAGCATTGCTGTTCCTACATTCTTACCTTTACCTACTCGGTTCTTGTGACCAAAGAAAGATAATTTCTGCTGCATTCCTCACCATTCCCATACCACACATAGGAACCCAGGCAGCCAGAAATTCTGTTGGTTCTTTTAATGCCCCACACTCTCTATTGCTTCTATGACTTTCACAGCCTTTTAGAAGCCTTCTTGGAGAGGCTCATGGCTTTTATTAGAGTTTCAAAAGTGTTCACAGTTGAGAACCACTGAGGTGGAGTCATAGGTTCCCTGAAAGTTTTTGCAATGCAAACATGAATCATGGATGTTATAGTCATAACCAATGATAGTTTTGGTGTTTCCAGCAAAGCATTTGAATAATAAGCCACACAAATCACGTACCTCATTCTGTGCATAGAAAACCTCTCCTTGATAACTATTATCTCTGGGAACAACCTCTGCTGTTATCACATCAGCAACACCTTGAAGTGCCAGGGCTTCTGCAACATCAATTGATCTAGGAGAGAAAATTTGAATGTATATGTTAAAGTTGCAGGGGTAAGTCCAGGGTACAATATAAATGATTCCTCAAACACAGGGAAAAACTGTAATTGACCTCATAACCAAATCATGGGGTAGCATTGTATGGTGACAAGTGCCAGTATTTAGCAAGTATTCTGACTCTTGGTCATAGATTCTTTCATAACTATACTTAAAACATGATGGATCCAGAAGAGGAAATGAATATTTTTAATTGACTTAATATATAATAAACTCTCAATTTTAATATGAAATTGTGAATGCATTCCAGTAATATATAGGAACATCTTTTATTTCCTTACATGATCTTTGCATGAGCTCTGATGTTGGTGACTACAGCCAGGAAGAGTTCTTGGGCGATGGGGGGCATGTCATCAACAAACACAGCTTCCCCTGCGGCATGTTTAATGGCTGACTGATGCATGACTGGATGGCCGACTGGATCTTGTGGGGATTGGTAGGGATCCACACACTGTTAATGAATAAAAGTTATGAGTAAATGTTAATGAGTAAAAGTTACTGAGTAAAAGTTATTTTACTGCCAGACATTCTCATGTACTGAAAATTGGGTCTGATACATCTGGATTACTTACACAAGTCAAGAAATACAATAGGCAATTGGGCATCCACATCTGTAGTCAAAGTTAATAAATATCTATTGAGTACTACGGTAAGGGATACATTCGGGTTACAATCTACCCCCTCACCTTCCAGAAAGGAAGAAACTGTTCTTATCTTCAACAATTCTATGATCTTGTTGAGGTAGCAGAACACACAGAAACATACATTAAAATAATGTGGTCAAATTCATATAACAATAAAGAAGAACTCACACAACTAACATGATGCAAGGAAAACACACAGGTTCCTGGGAGACTTAGGGTGGTTGTAATAACACAGGGATGGCTTTCTCGAATAGTAAATGTTGGGTCAGATCTCAAGAAAAGGAGGAAACTTAAAACAACAAAACTGTGAAGGAAGGATACGCAGAATCTAATTCCTTGTGCAGCCGGGAATAAAAGCATAGTCAACCAAGCAAGTCTTATGTGGGCGACAATGGGAAATGTCAGCTGGCTTAGCAGACTTTCTCTTTTCAGGTAATAAAAAATATAGTCATTGATAAGAGGGAGATGTATACATAATGCATACATTTGCACACATAGACAGATTAAAAAACAAAAACCTGACCTGGAACATTTGAATTCTTTGGGATGTTTTTATGGGGAAATCTTCCAGAGCACTCATGAACTTTTCTGGGATATCAGGAAACATCTGGGGATCCTGGAAAGAAGATTATTTCACATTTAATTTTGTAATCTGAGTCACTAGCTTGGAAAATACAAGGAGAATAGGTCATCGAATTTATTCTCCCAGATATTAGATGTATGTTCTGCTGGGAGAGAGCCCTGAGCTTCCCAGGCCAGTAGCTATTTGAAGAATAACTACATTTACTTATGCAAAGACTTCCCTTCATGACAAAGTCTCCTTCTGAATGGGTAGAAATATGTACACTTCTAAATGGAAGCTGTGTTTTGGAATTCAAGCCAATCTTCTGGGCATGTATCTCAAAGAAGCAACTGAGGGAGCAGACAAAAATCAATATCCAAGGATGCTTAATTACAGATCATTTGTGATAATAAAGGAACTAGAATTAATCTAAATATGACAATAGGGAAATGGCTAAACAAATTATGGTACATTCATAAGATAAATATTCTGCAGCCATTAAAAATGATTTTGTAGAATATATTTATTGGAAAATTCATGAAATAAACTTAAGTGAAAAAATAGGTTACAAAAATTTATGTACAGTATGACCATTTTCTCTTATAAAAAAAGAGAAATATGAAAGTATGTATTCTAAATGTTAAGAGTAGTTATAGTAGGATATTGGCTGACTGTTAATTTTAAAAGTTTTGCTTCTCTGCATTTTGAATTCTTCTATAATTATAGAGTATATAACAGAATATGTAATGTGTGAGAGAATATATAATATATAAAAATGCAAACTAAAAGACATATATTTAATATTTAATTATTAGATATAAATATATATTTATACATGGTCTAATTCTGTAATACATAAGAGTATATGACAACATAGAATATTAAAATAATACTAATAAAGAATGTTAATAAAAATGATTAAAAAAAAGAACTGGCTGGGCTAGCAGAGTAAAGCTCTCAGCCATAAAAGAAATGTAGGTATAGTCATATGTCTGCCAGTTTTGGGTCAGCTCATGGCTTATCAAGGAAACACTCAGAGTCATGGACAAAATTCTGAGAAACACCGATGTGGAGATCACTTTAAAATAGCTATGTAAGAAAGAAAATAGTTAACCAAAAACTAGACAGTATTTAAATGTGCAAAACTAAGGAATAGAGTTAAAAAATGGCACATCCGTCCATAAACATGCTCTGTAACCATTATGTCATGATGTCACTTAAAGAGTACTTAATGGCAATGAAAGGTGTTTGTTACTAAATGAAAGAAGCAAGCTATATTAAAAGCTCTATAGATGTATATGTGTGACATATAGGTACACACATCCATAAAGAAGAATTTAGAAGAATGCACACCAAAATATTAATAATGGTTATCTATATGTGATGGGATTACAAATGATTTTTTCTCTTCATTTTTGGCTTATGACATTTTCTGAATATTAAAGTCAGTATTATTTTAACAAGAAAATTTTCTTTAAAATAGGAAAAGTTGTTATAATTTATTTGCTGAAGGCTTTTTCACCACTGTAGATCAACTTGATATTGCAGATTAGCATTTGTCACACAAACTATAGGGCAAATGGAATAGCAAAGTTGTCCCCTCCTCAGCCCAGGAGTGAAGGAGAAGGGAGAGGGAAGGACAAGAGCAAAGGAGGCTGGGAAGTACCACCCGGGGAAGCCCCATTCCCAGTACCCTCAATGGATTGTCAAAACCAGGAAGGGGAAGATAAGTCCTTCCAGTGCAGACTAACACTCAGAATGTCAAGGCACCCAGAAACCCAGAGAAGTCATTCACCAATTTATTCAGTCCTCGCCTGACTTTGAGGTAGAATTTGAAGAGTAAGCTGATGATAAGGGTTTGCCTGTATTCTACCATGCCAGTCTCAGCTGCTGATGGAATAAAAATCTCATCCAGGACCCACTGGCACGTGTCACTCAGCATTTGGTCATCCCATTGCCTAGAAGTAAAGAATGTAAACATTTCACAGAAGAGGCAAAGACAGACTCAACTGACAGAGCAAGGGAACGCGGAGAACATTCTATATCCATCTTTGAAGTCTAAACAAAGTATCCTCAAATATTTCACTAGCTTTCTTTAGAAACTGATGCAGTGGTTCCCAAGTTTTCCTTACCATGTCCTTTTTTATTATTTTTAACTTTATGATCTGAGAACCTTGCTTTACCTCAAATAGCTTAGGTTAAAAAAACTAATAAAACCAGAGCTTCCTAAGATCTGGGACTTTGTCTTGTTCACTGCTGTATCACCAGTAATGAGATGATAGTTGTAATATTTTTTACAAGTGAAGGTTTCTACATAAATGCCTTGGAAGCACTGAATTATTTGGGTAGTTCAGAAAAAAATTGCAGTAAGTTCTAATTGTTGACAATGAATATGATAGGTGGATAAAAATTACTGTAAAATCAATCGTTGGGACTTCTGGGAAGATGGCAGTGAGAGCAGGGTGGAGGAGATCTCCTCCCAAAACCATATATATTTGTGAAAATACAACAAATACAACTATTCCTAAAAGAGAGACCAGAAGATACAGTACAACAGCCAGGCTACAGCTACATCTGCGAGAACTCAGTGCCTCACAAAGTGGGTAAGACACAAAGCCGTGACCCGATGGGACCAGAGCACTCCCCCCCCCCAGCGCACAGACAGGAGGAAAAGATTCAGAGCGGGGAGGGAATGGAAGCACAGACCGGCTAAATAACCATCCCTGGTGATCTGCACCAGGAGTATTGACACACACCACATGGTGTATCGGATATTAGGAAAACAGAAGTGCAGGATCTGAGACAAGACCGCAACTGGGTCCTCTCAGCTGGCTCCCCGGTACAAAAGAAAAGTGTGCCTTTTTTTTTTTAAGCCTTAAAGAGACAAGGGCCCAACAGCAGAACAAAATCGTCCCAGCTCACTCAGCCCAGTAGGCTGGGAGTCTTGGGGAATTTCAGACACCCTGGCCAGCGGCCGGGCAACGCAGCTGCTCCAAGACTTCCCACAGAGATCAGCAGCCTGCCATTCGTTCCCGGCCCCTGGCCAGAGCTGCAAAGGGCCGCTGCTGCAGAAGAGTGGAGGAGCAGCGCCACCCGCAGCATCCTAACAGAATCACATCCTGGCTGGCATGCAACTAAGCGGGAAGGACTCCAGAAACAGGTTTGGAAGGCACCAAGGGGACCAGAATGCCCCCAACGAGACTGCAAACACCCGCAGCACTATAAGCTAAGCTGAGGGTGACCCCGCACACCGGCAGCTTAGGGGATTATCCCAGAGACTCCGTCCGGTGTGCTGGAAAAGAGCTCAGGCCTCTGAGAAGGGTAAGGAGAACAACAAGCAGGAAGGGACTTTGTTATCACAGCTGACACATGTGGCAACTACCAGCGACCACTTACATTGCCATGAAAAAACAGAGGAATATGGTCCAGACAAAGCTTAGCGAGACCCCAGAGAGGAGGCCTGATAGGATGGACATGCACAATCTTCCTGAAAAAGAATTCAGATTAAAAGTCATAACCATGCTGATGGATCTACGGAGAAATGTGCAAAGGCTAAGGGAGGAAGTGAGGAAAGTGAGGAGAGACAATGCAGAAATGAGAAAAGCGAACGACAGGCTTAGCAGCAGATTGGACAAGATGCAAGAGACTGTTAATGGAATAGAAATCACAGAACAGGAATACAAAGAAGCTGAGGCAGAGAGAGATAAAGGATCTCTAGGAATGAAAGAATATTAAGAGAACTGTGTGACCAATCCAAATGGAACAATATTCACATTATAGGAGTACCAGAAGAAGAAGAGAGAGAAAAAGGGATAAAAAGTATCTTTGAAAAAATAATTACTGAAAACTTCCCCAAGCTGGGGAAGGAAATAGTCTCTCAGACCATGGGAGCCCACAGATCTCCCAACACAAGGAACCCAAGGAAGACAACACCAAGACACATAATAATTAAGATGGCAAAGATCAAAGATAAAGACAGAGTATTAAAGGCAGCTAGAGAGAGAAAAAGAACATCTACAAAAGAAAACCCATCAGACGTCTCAACAGAAACCTTAAAGGCCAGAAGAGAACCGCATGGTATATTTAACGTAATGAAACAGAAGGGCCTCGAACCAAGAATATTGTATCCAGTATGATTATCATTTAAATTGAAGGAAGGGATTAAACGATTCCCAGACAAGTGAAAGCTGAGGGAGTTTGCCTCCCATAAACCACCTCTACAGGATATTTTAAAGGGACTGCTCTAGATGGAAGGACTCCTAAGACTAAAAAGATGTCACCAGAGAAAATAAAATCATAGCAGAGAAAGCAGACCATTCAAATACTAACTAAAGGCAAAGAATAAAACACCTAGAATATAAAGAATGGAGGAGGAAGAGTAAGAAGAGAGAGATAAAGAAACATCAGAAGGCATTTACACTAACTTATCAAGAAAGTTAAGTTAGATTGTTAGATAGTAAAGAAGCAACCCTTGAACCTTTGGTAACCACGAATCTAAAGCCAGCAACGGCAATAAGTACATATCTATTGATAATCACCCTAAATGTAAATGAACTGAATGCACCAATCAAAAGACACAGAGTAATAGAATGGCTGCTTACAAGAGACTCACCTCAAACCCAAAGATATACGCAGACTAAAGGTGAAGGGATGGAAAAAGATATTTCATGCAAACAACAAGGAGAAAAAAGCAGGTGTTGCAGTACTTGTATCAGACAAAATAGACTTCAAAACGTAGAACATAGCAAGAGATAAAGAAGGACATTACATAATGATAAAGGGGTCAGTCCAACAAGAGGATATAACCTTTATAAATATATACGCACCCAAAACAGGAGCATCGACATATGTGAAACAAATACCAACAGAAATAAAGGAGGAAAGAGAAAGCAATGCATTCATTTTAGGAGACTTCAGTACACCACTCACTCCAAAGGACAGATCAACCAGACAGAGTAAGGACAGAGAGGTACTGAACAACACACTAGAACGGATGGACCTAACAGTCATATACAGAACTCTACACCCAAAAGCAGCAGGATTCACATTTTTCTCAAGAGCACATGGAACGTTTTCCTGAATAGACCACATACCAGGCCACAAAAAGAACCTCAGTAAATTAAAAAATACTGAAATTCTACCTATCAACTTCTCAGATCACAAAGGTATAAAACTATAAATAAAATGTAGAAAGAAAACAAAAAGGCTCACAAATACATGGAGACTTAACAACATGCTCCTAAATAATCAATGGGTCAATGACCAAATTTAAAGAAAGATCATGCAATATATGGAGACAAATGACAACAAGAGCAGAAAACCCCAACTTCTGTCGGATGCAGCAAAGGCAGTTCTAAGAGGAAAGTATATTGGAATCCAGGCCTATTTAAAGAAGGAAGAACAATCCCAAATGAATAGTTTAAAGTCAGAATTATTGAAATTGCAAAAAGAAGAACAAATGAGGCCCAAAGTCAGCAGAAGGAGGGACATAATTAAGATCAGAAAAAATAAAATTGAGAAGAATAAAACAATAGAGAAAATCAATGAAACCAAGAGCTGGTTCTCTGAAAAAAGAAACCAAATTGATAAACCCCTAGCCAGACATATTAAGAGAAAAAGAGAATCTACACACCTAAACAGAATCTGAAATGACAAAGGAAAAATCGCTACGGACACCACAGAAATACAAAGAATTATTAAAGAACACTAAGAAAATCTCTTTGCTAACAAACTGGAAAACCTAGAACAAATGGACAACTTCTTAAAAAATACAACCTTCCAAGGCTGGCCAAGGAAGAAACAGAAAATCTAAACAGACTAATTACCCGCAACGAAATTGAATCAATAATCAAAAAACTACCCCACAAAAAAACAAAACCCCTGGGCCACCTCTGAATTTTATCAGACATATAGAAAACACACTACCAATTCTACTTAACGTTTTCCAAAAAATACAAAAGGAGGGAATACTTCCTAACTCATTCTATGAAGCCAGAATCACTCTAATATCAAAACCAGGCAAAGACCCCACCAAAAAGGAAAATTACAGACCAATAGCCATGATGAACATAGATGCAAAAATACACAACAAAATATAAGCAAACTGAGTTCAAAAATACATCAAGAGGTTCATCCACAATGATCAAGTGGGATTCATCTCAGGGATGCACAGATGGTACAACATTCGAAAATGATGTCATTAACATCATCCACCACATCAACAGAAAGAAGAAAAAAAACACATTTGACAACATTCAATATCCATTCATTATAAAAACTCTTAAGAAAATGGGTATAGAGGGCAGGTTCCTCAACATCATAAAGGCCATATATGACAAACCTGCAGCCAACATCACACTTAACAGCAAGAAGCTGACAGCTTTTCACCTAATATCGGGAACAAGACAGGGATGCCCACTCTCCACTGTTATTCAACATAGTACTGGAGGTAATAGCCATGGCAATCAGACATAACAAAGGAATACAAGGCATCCAGATGGGTAAAGAAGAAGTCAAATTTTCACTATTTTCAGATGACATGATATTGTACATAAAAAACCATAAAGATTCCACTCCAAAACTACTAGAACTAATATCTGAATTTAGCAAAGCTGCAGGATACAAAATGAATACTCAGAAATCTATTCCTTTCCTATACACTAACAATGAGCTAACAGAAAGAGAAATCAGAAAAACAATTCCATTCACAATTGCATCCAAAAAATAAAATACTTAGAAATAAACCTAACAAAGGAAGTGAAAGACCTATACACTGAAAACTACAAGACACTCCTAAGAGAAATTAAAGAGGACAGTAACAAATGGAAATTCATCCCATGCTCTTGGTAAGGAAGAATAAATATTGTCAAAATGGCTATACTACTTAAAGCAATCTACAGAGTTAATGCAATCCCTATCAAAATACCAACAGCATTCTTCAACAAACTGGAACAAATAGTTCTAAAATTCATATGGAACCACAAAGGACCCCGAAAAGCCACAGCAATCCTAAGGAGGAATAGAAAAGCAGGGGGGATCTCACTTCCCAACTTCAAGCTCTACTACAAAGCCATAGTAATCAAGAGAATTTGGTACTGCCACAAGAACAGACCCATACACCAGTTGAACAGAATAGAGAGTCCAGATATTAGCCCAAACATTCGTGGTTAATTATTATACGATAAAGGAGCCTTGGACATACAATGGGGAAATGATAGCCTCTTCAACAGCTTCTGTTGGCAAAACTGGACAGCTACATGTAAGATAATGAAACTGGATTATTGTCAAACACGTACACAAAAGTAAACTCAAAATGGATCAAATATCTGAATTCAAGTCATGAAACCATAAAACTCTTAGAAAAAAACAGGCAAAAATCTCTTGGACATAAACATGAGCAACTTCTTCATGAGCATATCTCCCCGGGCAAGGGAAACAAAAGCAAAAATGAACAAGTGGGACTATATCAAGTTGAAAACCTGTCCAGCAAAGGACACCATCAGTAGAACAGAAAGACATCATACCATACAGAAGAATATCTTCATAAATAACATATCTGATAAGTAGTTGACATAGAAAATATATAAAGAACTCATGCCCCTCAACAAACAAAAGCAAATAATCCAATTAAGAAATGGGCAGAGGATTTGAACGGACACTTCCCCAAAGAAGAAATTCAGACGGCCAACAGGCACATGAAAAGATGCTCCACATCGCTAGTCATCAGAGAAATGCAAATTAAAACCACAATGAGATATCACCTCACACCAGTGAGGATGGCGAGCAACAAATGTTGGAGAAGATGTGGGGAAAGGGGAACCCTCCTACACTGCTGGTGGGAATGAATATTAATTCAACCATTGTGGAAAGCAGTATGGAGGTTCCTCAAAAAACTCAAAATAGAAATACCATTTGACCCAGGAATACCACTCCTAGGAATTTACCCTAAGAATGCAGCAACCCAATTTGAAAAAGACAGATGCACCCCTATGTTTATTGCAGCACTATTTACAATAGCCAAGAAATGGAAGCAACCTAAGTGTCATCAGTAGATGAATGGATAAAGAAGAGGTACATATACACAATGGAATATTATTCAGCCATAACAAGAAAACAAATCCTACCATTTGCAACAACATGGATGGAGCTAGAGGGTATTATGCTCAGTGAAATAAGCCA